>CAUIVZ010000008.1:1555854-1933543 GCA_961763995.1 Juglans cinerea | reverse complement strand
AAAAAGGTGCATGGAATTGGGTGATTCATGTTAGATTCTAGTACTATCGTCGTAGATAGCTCTTTTTCTCACGGTGTTTCAAATGAAGCAAGTAGGATCGATCCACTTTTATTTTTTGTTTTTTGTTTTCGTTAGTCCTGATCCGTGTGATATCCATCGTGGGTAGCCACTAATTTAATTAAATGCACTGAATCTTATCACCCCACATGGGACGATTCCACGAGATTCTTGGCAAAAAGCCAAGATGTGAAGTCACCAAATACAAGTTATTAGACAAAGCCACATTAATGAAGGTGGAGTCCTCCCACCCAGGCTTTCTACACCATAGTCCAAGCATGAAGAATCCCCCATGCTGCTTGGACCTTTAACTTGGAGTGTGAACGTAGAAATTTTGTGCACAAAAAAAGAGGATAGTACTGCATGCGAGCTCCTCTATTATTATGCGATAATTGATAAACGGCTTTTGTCCCAGGGCAATTGTTTTAAGGTAACGAAGTTGCATTGTGCAAAAAAAAAAAAATGGTTGCGTGCTCGGAATTCGCGGACAGTAATAATTGATCATTGTTATAGAGATTGGAGATACCGCCAGCGAGCTCAAGGCATATTCTTGGGATTAATACAAAGTATTCAATATCAGATTCAGTGATTCTGTATGCGCTGAACCATGCATATATATATATATATATATATATATTGAACAATGGAGAAGCTCTTGCTGCCTTTCTAGCAGTTTATTTTTGAAGACTTAAACATGACATGACTACTATGTATATATATATATATATAGAAAATACTCTAATTTATACGAAAATAATTTTACAAATTGATATGATTTGATGTGATTCATCAGATTATAAAATTATTTTTATTATAAAATAAATCTAATAGATCAGATGAAATAATATTAATTGATAAGATTATTTTTATGTAATTTATCTGTGGATGTATCAATCATCTAAAAAGCCAATCAATATATTGTACGTACGAATGCTGTCCTAATATTTCAGTACTCAAATCATTTTATTTCGTTAACTCTTCACCATAGCTAGGGAAAAAAAAGTTAGCTACCTTTAATTAATTCGTTACTGCCAGATCTTGAGCTTTCAATATATATAATCATATAAATATATAATGCTTTTTGGTTAGGATTTAATTAAGATCAGATGATGGTGCAGTATCAACGACGTACGTACTTCGATCGAGTAATCAAGGTTATACTCACAATGACAATTAGCTGGTATATATTTACAATTTAATGATTATATAATTATCATATGAATATTTCTTATTTTGGTTTGACCAGTGGAAGTCGGGTGAGTGTATTTCGGCAGAAAACGTGGAGGGCTTTCAGCATCCTGATTTGGAAGTTGCAGACGTTCCTGCGATCCAATTGGTTGGAATTTTCAACATCACCATGCATATTGAGGTGGTAGGGACAATATGACTGGAAAACTATGTATGGTCTAGAATCTAGATCTTTGGCGATATGGGATGGGAATATTTCCTTTTGGTCGTACATGATGAGCTTAATTCTAGAGATGCGACAATATTCTCTGGGAAATTCGATCCCTACAAAATTTTCTTGGCGAGAGGTGAGATCTAGTTTGTAATTAACCAGCAAGTGGGATATTGGAGTAAATGGACCTGGCATATATAAAGCATCTTCCTCTCAAATATTCTCTATCTAGCTTGAATCTTGATCATGTAGAAGTATTATGTTGGGATTATATGATTATTCAATCTTCACATATATTGAGATCATGATCAGGTCATACTAATTAATTAATCAAGCTACGGATAATTCCTTGGACAGGAACAAATTATGGCGTTACTACTAACCAGTGATTACATTTCATTACTTGGATGGATCCATCTTCTTTAATTAGAGAGAATCAGAGATCCTTGCAGAAATCTCTCTCTCTCTCTCTCTCTCTCTCTCTTTTTAAGCAAGTAAGCATATTATAAATGAACTAAATGATAACAGGATACAAGGTTCGATAGGGTGTGAGTCCCCTACAGTTTTTTCAAAGCCAATAGATACAACACGAGAAATAAGAAAAGATGGATATAGAGCCAAAAATTTAGCTCCCACCCATTTCCCGCAAGGGGAAGTTGCTTGAAGCGGTTTTTACATAGTCTGATAAATAGACTATAATAGTACACCTAAAAGCCGCAGTGAAGAGTCGTTTGTTTTTTTGTGTTTAAAAACAAAAACTAAAATATAATATGTTTTCTCATCCATTCATTTTTTTTTCTAAGAAAAACTGAATTGTATTCATATTCACTCAAAAGTCAGTGCTACATTGTACAACTTATCTTTATAAATCAAACAATTAATTGAGACAGGTCCCTCTTCCATCTAATATTGTTCACTATCAATGTGTAATGCCATTTCTTCCAAATGATGTGCCACCTCGTTTCCTTCTCTATGGGTGAAGCCAACAAATCAAGCGTCACTGGTGCTCAACTTCTGCTTCAAATCCTCTATGAGCTGTCCAAACCTGGAATCATCACTTCCACCTTCTTAACTGCATCTACTACCTCTTTAGCATCCCCTTCAAACCATACATCCCAGAAACACAAATCTTTGCACATCTCCATAGCCTCCCACAATGCAGTACACTTGGCTACGAAAGGGGAATTGACACCCCTTCTGTTTGCACACTTACCAGCTACCGGATCACCATTATAATCTCTAATGACTACACCCACCCCCATTACCTGCATTGGTTCGTTCAGTGCAGCATCAAAATTTGCCTTGTATCTCCATCCCTCTGGTTTCTTCCAACCCACACCCCTCTTAGCCTCACAGCAATTCAACAGACTTCCCCACTTCTCTTTAGTTGCACTTTGAAAATCCTGAGGGTCTGCGAGAGCTATCTGTACAACCTTAGCAAGACATAAGAATTTGTCTTCAAAGACAAATTTATTTCTTCTATGCCACATGTTCTTCATAATCACCACCATCTTCTCTATATTTTATTTAGTAAGCTTCCTATACATCTCAACCCATAACTGTGGAAAATCTAGCCCCCAGGACCTCCACTTCTTTGCTGGACTCCCATCTTCAGTACATACATCTGAAGTCGCTGGACAGTTCCATAAAGCATGGATAATTGTTTCATCTTCCAGCTGACACATAGGACATTTAGGTTGCGTTTGGGTACCCAAACTAGGCCTTAGGCTCCTCAACAATACTTTTCTTCCACAAATTTTGTTTGGTAGGGAGAATGTTGTTTGTTGTTTTCCACAAAAAAATGTTTTGCTATCCTAGATACCTCCAGCCTCCAAATTTGTTTCCATAGTTTTTCCTCTTTCCATGCATAAGAAGACTCCCCATTCACTCTCCCCCTTTCTTGTTGTTCCATATAATAGGCACTCTTAACAAAGAACCTCCCATTCCTCGCAGGACGTCATATCAGTCTATCACTTTCCCCCAATCGACTTATAGGCATAGTTGTTATCATGTTAGCCTCTTCTTCATAAAAAATCTACCTAACCAGGTCATCATTCCATTTTTTCTCCTTCTCATCGATAAACTCAGACTCTGGCATCAGTTTTCAAGATCCGAACTTGGGACTGGACACAACTAGTCGTTTGTTTTGGCAACCATTTTTGTCCCCATATTTTAATGGACTCCTCATTTCCTACCCAAGACCCCTTCTCAATACATCCAACGCTGACCACACACTCCTCCAAATGAAAGAAGGAGACTTCCCAAGCTGAGCCTCCAATAGCTGGGAGTTCTTGAAATACTGCTCCTTAAAAACTTTTGCAACAAGGGACTGAGGATCTTTTAGCATCCTCCAACCCTGCTTGGCAAGCATTGCCCTATTAAAATCTTCAATTTGTTTGAAGCCCATACCCCCCTTTGATTTCATCAATCCTAGTCTATCCCATCTCCACTAATGAATCCCATTTTCTTTCTTATATTGAGACCACCAAAACCTTGAGAACATTGCTTCAATTTCATAACACAATCTTTGTGGCAGCTTGAAAACACCCATTGTGTACATGGGAATGGCTTGTAAAATAGCCTTTATCAACACGTCCTTCCCAGCCCTAGAGAGAAAACCATTCTTCCAATTTTGCATTTTTAATCACACCCTCTCCTTAATACTCCTAAGTGCATTATATTTTGACCTGCCTACTACCACAGGAAGTCCCAAATACTTCTCATATCTATCACATAAAATTGCCCCAACTTCTTTAAATATTTCATCTCTCACATTCTCTTTTGTATTGGAACTGAATAGAATGAAGGTCTTATGCTTATTCAACATCTGTCCAAAGGCTTTTTCATAGCAATCAAGTATTGAGTATATACTGGCCCATTCTTTTTTTTTTGCTCTATTGAATATTATACAATTATCCACAAACAAGAGATGGTTAACCTTCAAACCCCCCTTACTGCTGCAGTCCCCTTTATCATCCATTCTCTCTCAACATTTAGAAATAATTGACTTAGACATTCTGCACATATTATGAACAGGTAAGGGGAAAGGGGATCCCCTTGTCTTAGACCCCTTAATGGAACAATGACCTTACTAGGCTTTCCATTTACTAACACTGAATTGCTCACAAATGTAACACATTTCATAATCAAACCAATCAGCCTTTCACTAAAGCCTAATCTTCTCATCATTGCTTTCAAAAAAGCCCACTCCACCCTATCATAAGTCTTTGACATGTCTAATTTAATTGTCATACTCCCAGTTTTTCCTTTTTTTTTTGGTTTGTATCGAATGTAACATTTGAAAGGCCACCATTATATTGTCAGTAATGAGCCTACCAAGAATAAAAGCACTTTGGTTTCGGGATATAATTTGATGCAGCACCTTCTTTACTTTGTTTGCTAACACCTTAGAGATTAGTTTATAAAACACATTGCATAGGCTAATTGGCCTGAAATCCGTCACAGATTCAGGTGTCTTCACCTTTGGTATCAGAGCAATATGAGTATGGTTTAAGCCTTTTATCATATCCCCACCATGAGGGAACTCCAGGACAGCCAGGCAAGTCTCCCTTCTCACAGTTCCCCAATGATTTTGGTAAAAACCTGTCCCAAAACCATCAGGACCAGGAGATTTTAATGCAGACATCTACTTTAGAGCCCTCTCCACCTCTTCAACTTTAAAATCCAGATCTAGTCCCATTTTCATCTCATTTGTGATCTTTGGTTCAGTTACTAGCACACGTCTGTCTATCTCAGTAGCAGAGGGTTGAGATGATGAATAAATTTATGTGAAATACCCCCAGAAAGCTTCTTCAATTTCTCCATTTTCCTTATGTTGCTGACCCTGTGCATTAACTACCATTTTGATAGTATTCTTCTTTATTATCTAATTTGCACATGCATGGAAGAACTTTATATTACGATCCCCATTCTGCAGCCAGTGTCTCTTTGTCCTCTGTTTCCACCACAAATAATCCTGTTCTAGTAAGGAGCTTAACTCCACACTTAGTCTCTTGATCTCTTCTGTCTGCTCTGGCCCCACTCTCTCTTTTAAATTCTTTAACATTTCTGACTTCACCTTAATAGCTGCCCCCCTCGTTTTTACTAAATCTTTTGACCATGTAAGTAGTTCCTGTCTACTTCCATTAAGTTGCTGTTGGATTCTATTCAGGTGTCCCCTTATAGCAGTTGGTCTTTTCCATACCCTTTCCACTATTTATCCACAATCCCCCTCCTTATCCCAACTCATTTCATATCTAAACTTTCTCCTCATGTTTCTTTTTTCAACCCCACCCATTTAGCAGATAAGCAAGATAGTCATATGATCAGAGCACCATACCACTATTGTCCCTACCTCCACCTCAGAAAAGCTTGCCAACCATCCCTTGCTTGCCACACCACGATCCAACCTTTCCTTAATAAAAGTTTCATCCCCATGACCATTACTCCATGTATATTTGTTCCCCTTCCAACCTAGATCAATCAATCCTCCATTCTCTAATGCACACCTAAATAACTCCATCTGTCCCTCCTTTCTTTTTCTACCACCATACCTTTCATCTTGAGATACTATCTCATTAAAGTCACCAACCACACACCACCCCATTTCAGAAGGGGGTTTGATGGATAATAACAACTCCAATGAGACATTCCTCCTCGTTGAATCTGGATTCCCAAAAAACCTGTCAATAACCACTTGGATGCCCCACTGTTACTCTTCACCCACACATTTATATGCCATTGTGAGTAATTCCACAGCTCCACCTCATCCTTAGTTTTCTATAAAATAATCTGGCCCCCCACTCATGCATCTCGGTTCTACCACCATGCACCCCTAAAATCCCAATCTTCTTTGTAAATCTCCCACTTTGTTGGATCTCAATTTTTCCTCTATGAGAAAAACAATGTCAGGCTGCTTATCCCTTGCTAACAAAGGACCTGAATTGTCCGGGGGTTCCGAAGCCTCCGGCAGTTCCAACTAAGGATCTTCATTGCCCCTGGCGGGGTTGTCCAGCAGTAAACTCCAAACTACCACCTCCCTTTCTCAATTTCTTAACACCCACACTTTTTTCTTCCCCCACACATCCATACAGTAAACTCCTTTTTTTAACATATAGCTGACTAGGGGGGTTCTGAATCTTACCTTGTTCTCTGACTCTTTTTTCCCACTTTCTTTTGTGATCTCGCATGGGTACCATGGGTTCCACCCCTAGTAGTTCCCCTACTTTTCTATCCACACTCCCATCCACAACCACCATAGGCTCTACCTCCACCTCCTCATTTTCACCCTCCAATCCCTTCTGCATAGATTGTTTGGCACCATCCTCTCCATCACTACCATTCCCCACTTGTACTACATCCACCCCCATACATTGCTCCCTATTGTATAAGCTTTTTCTTGAACCCTCCTCTCTTCCTCATCACCTACATCCCCTTCCCCCTCCCTACAGATATGTCCTCTCCATTTGCCTCTCTCTGGCCCTCCACTTCATCACCAATTTTTCGTGCTCCCTTCACTTCCCTTCCCAACACCCTCCATCCTTCAATACTATAAGAGGTCTCAATGTCATCATGTAACGCCCGTCTTTATGGTGAGACTTTTTATAAAATATTTTTAGAAAGGACGACGGGAATTACTGTTCCCTTAAAAACTTTTCACTTGCATACCCAGGGTACAAGACTCTATGTTTATAAAATAAAATGTGCTTTGGTAATAAAAGAGGTTTACTGAGGAAAACATTGATTTTACAATAAAAAGACATCTCTTACATTTTAAAACTCGTGCCTAGACTTCTGTGTTCTTCCCCATGTGTCGTGTCCCTCCTGGCCGTTCAGTTCCTGTGGGGGGAGGGGCAAACATAAAAACTAAAATGAGTCGAAGACTCGTAAGCATTACTTCATACAGTTAAAATATAACAACATAGGTTTTCATTCATGCATTCATCATTCGTACATACTATTACGTGCATGCATACATGTCGTGCGTGCGTTCTTTTGAAAACGTCACTGGACGGGGTTTAGCTTTTAAACATGGGCTTTCTTTTCGTAAAACGTTTCTCCCGTCAGTGCCTTCATTTCTTAAAGAGTCCATGCTCTCGTGCTCTCGTGCATTCATACATTCATGCTTATATACATTCTTTTCTTTTCTCTTTCATAGGCCGGTACACACTATTACGCCCCGTGTGTTAGGGTTAGCGGCCCTATGGCAAATGGATTCGCCCGTGGCCGTGGGTTGAAATCTCATTCCGTTAGGATGCAGCACTGGGTGTACTACCAGCACTACTGCCCGGCATTGCAATCTGCCCTTTCATTCATTGGGTACCCCGTATCATTCATTCATGTGGCCGTTACGTACTTTCATACATTAAACGTTCAGTTCATTCAATTCTTTCATTTCATTCATTCATTCATGCCAGCTTTAAAGAGCTAGAGCTTTCATTCTTTTCTTATTTTTCGTTTAACATGTCTTCACATGAGAAAACGTTCTTTTTTTCGTGAGAAAACATCTTTTCATGAGTATGTGCATAAACATCTTCTTTTCGTGACATTCGTAAAAACATCCGTTCGTGGCATCGTAAAACATTTAAAACGTCGGCCTTCATGGCATCCACAAGCATCACCTTTAAACGTCGTCTCTCGTGGTGTCCACGAGCGTTACCTCGTGGCATCCATGAGAGCGTCGGTTCGTTGGATCCATGAAAGCGTCCGTTTTCATGTCTTTCGTGCATTTACATCAGTTCGTTGATTTTCTTAGAAAATACACATAATAGATACAACGTATAGTCATCCATTCACATGCGTACAATTAATACTTTGGGTGCGTAAAAAGGGGCTGCCACGGAGGGGCCGTACATACTTATACGTTTGAACACTTATCGTTTTCTTTCTTAAAACGTCTTTTCGTAAAGCATCTTAAAGGAAAATCGTTTCGTTTTCATTTTCGTATCTTTTAAAAAACTCTAGAAGAGTATGAACGTAACGCTTATCTGGACTCCATTTTATTTGCATGTCATGCAGTCCATTCATGTGCTTGTCAGATGGCAACCTACATGCATACACATACCTTAGCGTTATTTTCTATCTAATGCATAAGCAACTTAAACTTAGAAAGCATAAGCTACATTACACTTGGAACACTCTCCTTCTATCCCGTGTTCTTATGTGTTCCTTACTAAATTAAAACCTTCGGGGATCCATTACGGTCATCCCATCTTCCAACTCAAGGTATTGCCTCTAGTGCTTATTCACTAAAGTGGATCCCATGACTAACCTTAGGATTAAGACACTAAAACCTCTGTCTCATTCTTCTCATTAACCATATTCCAACGCATGACTCAGATCAACTAAGTCATGCATCCCTTCCTTGGACAGTACACTCGTCACTACTTCATGCATCTTAACCCATACTAAATCATCATTCCCATCTATACAAACCACACAGTTCTAAGCTAACTTTGAGGCTTAAGCACCATGCAACTATACTCAGGACAGATTATCCATTACACATGGTGAATCCGTCTGGCACATGTGTCTCACCATATTACACATGTACTCTACCTCTTATCACCTAAGATCAACATATATAACACGTTGATCAACAGCTTCAAGGGACAAGGGCCATACTCCGATACCAACCTTCTCTTAACCTGGCTAGCATGACTCTTCATGCTACCCGTCCCTTTTGACAGATCATCCTAACACTAGACACGACAAGACTCCATTCATAACTACGTCTCACGTCACGTCATATAGCTCGAGACTATTCCCAAGCTACACCGTGACCTTGTCGCATTACTCAACATTCTGCTACATAAATTCCTAACTCATCATGAGTACGATTCCTCACGTACTCCCGACACATCGTGACATCTTGTCACGTTCCCCTTACGCCATTCGTACCCTATCGCTTCACCACATGGCAAGCACGACGGTCAGTAACCACATCACGAGGTGACGTTGCCCAGTCATGCTTCCGCTGCGTACTCTTACACTTATTCTACTACTTCATCCTTATTCCCAGCCGTAAGTTCAACACGGTGACACTTGTCACCTTAGACTACAGGCTACACCTTAATTACTCCGGGACACTATTCCACAGTTCCCGACACTACTCATCACGTTCCACGCCCATCAATCACACAACCATCCTTATCACTGCGACAAGCCACATGGCATATCGCTGCACCTCATGGAGTACATCCCATGCGTACTCTCTTCTCACATGCTACGCCACATCATCACTATGGCGTACCCGTCATATAGTACATCACTTCACCACACAGAGTACACTCATCGTGTACTCGTCCCATTCCACATACACCACATCACCATTATGGCATACAGCCATATGGTACATCAATCCGCCATACGGAGTACATTCCACATGTACTCCCTTCATACACATCACGCCACATCACCATTATGGCATATACGCCACATGGTGCATCATTCCACTACATGGAGTACACTTCTCATGTACTCCCTTCATACATATTACGCCACATCACAATTATGGCATACAACCATATGGTGCATCAATCCACCATACGGAGTACATTCCACATGTACTCCCTTCACACACATCACATCACACAGAGTACACTCAGCGTGTACTCTTCCTGTTCCACATACACCCCGCCACATCACCATTATGACATACACGCCATATGGTGCATCACTCCGCCACATGAAGTACATTCCATATGTACTCCTTTTACACACACTATACCACAGAGTACACTCTACGTGTACTCTTCTCGTTCCACCATATGCCAGGAGGGTATATTTTACATATACTCTCATTATCTCACACTACGCCACACACAGAGTACACCCAGCGTGTACTATTCCCATTCCATCTGCCACGTCACCAATACAACACATACTCCACAACCACACTACACGGCACAGTCCACAACACTTCACAACACACTTCCCAATTACGCCCAACACTTCACTGTACACTACACGGCACAACACATCTCCACCCAATACATATATGCCTAACACTTCACTACACAGAATGCCCAACATTTCATCACATAGCGCCACATCACAATACTACAACTCCACAAATATCAACAGCACAGTCCACAACCTAGTCAACTAATCAATATCTAACATAAATAACGAGAGATAGAGAGTTATACCATTGACGAGATAACTCGTGCGTTGCTCGTTGATCGTCACAGCCGATGATGTCGTAAGTATCGTACGTGGCGGCTAACCCACGTACGTTAACTGTTTAGGCGTTTGGATAGCTAGGTGTGGTCTTGGAAGGGCTCGTGGTGTCCTTGTGATGGTGACAAGGAGTGTAACACGGTGGATCTAGCCATGTACAGTAGCGGTCAGCCACGCGCAGTGGCTGTCCATCACGTGCAGTGACTAACCACCACTCAAAGTGGTGGTTTGGACCTAGGGTTGGGCTGAGAGTTTGCTGGTGGAGCTCCTGGTGGCACTGGGGTGGCGACATAGTGGCTCACGGCGGCGGATTTGGCCACACGGTGGAGGAGAAACCGTGGGAGAGTGAGAGAGAGTGTGCTTGCGTGGGTGGCAGATCGGGGCCGTGGGAGGTTGGGTTGGCTTGGCTTGGTGGCGGCATGAGGTGGCGGTGCACGGCGGTGGAGGGTGTGCAACCCGTGCGTGAGAGAGGGAGAAACCGTGAGATGGATGAGGGGGCTTCTGGCCATGGGTCACGTGGAGGAGGAAGGGGAAGGGGAGAGGAGGTCTATGGCGTCACTTGGTGGCCGTGGGTGCCGCGTACGACGGCGCTAGAGGCCGCGCACGGTGAAGCCGTGCGTGGGTCTCCTTGTGCATGTGTGTGTGCGACGAAGGGGGAAGGTGGCTGCATGGGAGGTGCTGGTTTTGCTGGAGGGTGGTGACCGGTGGCAGAGGAAGATGCCGTGGGAGTGGTGGCGCCGGAGGACGGCGCACGGCGGCGCACGGCGGCGCTACGTGCATTAAGCCCGTTCGGGCTTCGCACTTCCAGCGGAGAGGAAGAGGGAGCGTGAGGGAGAGAGGCTGGGCTAGGGAGGCTCGCCAGCGTGAGGTGCAGCCGATGGTGCCGGCGGTGAGAGCTGCCGACGCACGGCGGCGCCGGGCTGAGGTGTGGAGCAGTTCGGCATGGAGATGGTTGCGTACTACGTACGCTTGAGGGAGAGGGAGGAGAGAGAGGGCTACGGGGAAAAGTGAGGGAGACAGAGAGGGAGTCTGGGTATTTAACCCAGTCCTTTCATCCGGGGCTCCACGTAATGATCTAACGATGGATCTCAAACACAGATTTAAAATGCATTAACTAATAACTTAATTAAAAGCGCTTAGAGGAATTAAGGTAGAATATTATTTTAAATTAACTTTAGTTTATAAAATAATATTCTTCATCATTAATAAAATAATAAAGTCTTATTTAATATATTTAAGAGAATAAAACCATTAAATTAATAAAAGCTTTGAACATAATTTAAATCTCATAATATCTTAAATAGTTAAAATCATTTTAATAATGATATTAAAATGATTTCTGGCAATTATAATATTTTTGGAGCTCTTCAAGAATATTATAATTGTCGTATTTAAAATCAAGTTTAGTTCAACAATACTGAAAATACTCTTTATAAATATTTTCAGTACATTTAAAACACTAGGCGTGCCCTAGAAGTCACACGATATCTTTCGAAACACGCCATCATAGTTCAACACGTATAACATGGCTCGCAGTCGCTAGTGAGAAGGGCAGATGATCACAAAAATCTCTGCCATTGGGATTTGCTTACGTCATAAAGACGGAACATACGTCAAAAAGAAGAAGCGTACGTAAGAAGGAAGGAGCAGGGTATCACACATCAGCCCCACAACTCTTCCATTCATTATCCTTCCACTGTCTTCCTCTTCTCTCTCCAGACCATAAGCCACTATAAGATTTTCTTCTAGAAAGTAGTTCTGCTCGTAGCCATGCACCAAATTGGGAATTCGCCACACTCATACTTTCACTCTTCAAAGCCCCCTCATCACATCCCGTATCATCATGGAGAATTTTTCCACATTTGAAGCACATTCTTGGCAGTTTCTCATACTTTAAATTCACCCAAACACTTTTTCCGTTTACTTTAATCATTCGACCTCTAGCCACAGCCTTCGTTAGGGGAATTTTAACTCGGACTCTTAGAAACATTCCCCAACCAACACCATCTACTGGGACATCCGCCTCCACTAGTCTCCCTATCGATTCACCAATCTAACTCCCCCTACCCTTCGTCATACATACCATAGGTAATATATAGGTAATATTCTGGATCTGAACCCACAATACCTTCCTGTCAAATTTCCACTAGTTTGGTTGAGAATAACCATCGAACAGCTTGAGAGCAAATAAGTAGTTATCAAATAGCCAAGGCCTCCCATCCATCACTCGCATTTTATCTGCTTGATTCCTGAAGGTTATCATGAATGTATTCTCCCCAACTTCTTGAAACATAGCAGGCTTGCTCATTCGCCAAATTTTTTCCATTGTAGAGGATATAACCTCCACACCAATTCTCCTATCCGTACAGTTTTTCTAATTACACTTCAGTCACCCTTTTTCCAAACTTCTTCCCCACATCTATCTCCAATATCTAACACCCCAATCTCTTCTTCCGTTAATCTAAGATTCTTCCATAGCTCTTCCAACCTCACCATCCTTCCTCCCGAATTTCCTTCCATAGCCAGTAGGTTGAGAAGACTTACCCTTCAGGGAAGGTCAAGGGTAGCTACCCACGCTACCTCTATTATCTTAGAGAGAAATAGAGAGGAGACCCGTCATGGGCCGGTCTTTCTTGGTTAAATCCTCTTTCCCTCATCCATTCAAATTGATAGTACTATAGAGGGAAATTTAGATAATCAGAAGATATTTGATGTACAAGGGATGAACACTAGCCGTTTGTTCAAACACATTAATGGTCCATATATGTCCACGATGCACAAAGTTGAAAAATATTAATATTATTACATTTGGGGCTTTAGATGAGACATAAAATTATCATCTGATCTCATTTCATCTCATCCCATCTTATTTCCAAACATAATTTAAATACAAAATTTTCAAACTAATCATTACAATTTTTCCAAACTAATCATTACAACTTTTTCAAACTTTCAAATAAAAAATAAAAAAACAATTCCAACCTTTTCAAATCCCCAAAATTTTGAATATTATTACTATTCACCAAATTTTCATCTCATCTCACTCTCCAAACAAGCGTCCCTAAATATTCTTAAAGTACTCTCGATTTCGTATATTACGCATACATTGAAGGGTTTATACGTGCAGACAATACAATGAGAGAGAGAGAGAGAGATCACATCCATACATGCTTACATGCTCATGTTGTACAAAACTATTTTCCAAGGCATTATATATATGGTATGGTATATTTAATTCTAACGTAAGTGGGCGGGAATGATACATAATTAAACCGGTTGGCTTACAAATTGATGGTCACACCTCTGGCACCATTGACATATGGAGATGGTGTAATGTCCTGCGCATAGGATGATGTATTCCAACCATGCTTTGTAGGGTCATATTTTTCTCCATCGCCCCAAAGAGCATAAGCCTCCTCTCCATGCACAGCGTCGTCTCCAATTGCCAGTTCCTCGTCCGGCATCCTTAATGGGATGAACAACCTTATGGCCAGAAGAATTAGGGTCGTGGACACTAAGTTCCAACCGGCCACAAATAGGGCTGCAACCAGCTGCTTGAGGAATTGCTTCCCACCATTTCCGCCATAGAATGCGCCCCTTGTGTTGCTTACTGGGAGTATGAGTGCGCAAAGCTCTGGCTCTGCGAAAAGCCCAGTGAGAAGCCCGCCCAATAGCCCAGCCACTGCGTGCGTGTGAAATACACCTAAAGTGTCATCCACCTAATTATAAATAATCATAAAATTTATTAGAGAGACCATATATATACATATATATATATATATATATATATATATATACATTTGGAGATGGGGTTTCGAACAGACCTCCATTTTGGAGGTTGGAGTTTTGCCAATCAGATCACAGGTATTTAACGATTCAAAAAATATTATCTAAAAGGGTTGGACTAGTAATATTTATATACAGATATAATAATCTTCCCACAAATTAAAGAAGTCCATTAATATATTATATAATGATAGAATATTAACTTAATAATGTATACCTTTTTGACTTAAGGACCAATATTTGAATTGTTTCTTATGGAAAAGTATAAAAGAGAAACGGATCATCTTCTTTATGTTCTGCTTTTCGATCTTGCTTTTGATTTAAATTAGGGTACCAGATCGACATGATTCGACCAAAAAGAAAAAAACGGATTATTACCATTGAATTGTGTGCAATATACCATTATTGTCATGAGTTCATCATCACCTAATCCTAAAGGATAAGATCAGAACGAAGAAAATGTGGTTATCAATTATTTAATGGTTGAAAAAGATTGATGGTCGTATAATAATTAGACTGCTGACTATCATGACTACTAGAATTTAGAATGTTTGTATACAGAAAGAAAGGAGAAAATAAAGAGAATATATATAGGAAACAACGAAGACAAAAAGTCAAAAGTTTTAAAAGATAAAACCCATCTACCTTCTAAGATATATTATAAATAGTCATGAATTAATTTATAATGGTACTGAATTAGATTGAATCTTCATGTACATATATATATATATATATACATATATATATATATATAGATGGGAGAACAACTGATCTAGCTAGCTTAGCTAGGAATTATTAGAAGTGGTTCGTTTAGATACAAAAACTATCTTCTTTCATTTTATCTTATTTTATTATTAAATATTTTTTAAAAATTTTTATACAAAATATAATAAATAATTTATTTTTTTTAAATCTCAAAATAATAATAATATTAAAATAATAATATTCTAACAATCTACTTATCTAAAAGTACTATCTCATCTCATATAATCTTACTATTCAAACAAGGCTTAATTAAGTCGTTGAAAATGATTGATTGTTTTTATATATAATGACATGTATAGTTGTCTACCATTATTGCAACGGTGACCATACATCGAAGATAAAGAGGTAATTAATTAGAAAGAAAGATGATAAAGGAGCTAGCGTCGAGAAAAGGACTAAAGTGAGACAAGAATATTTAGTACTGAAATTACTATTTTAGATGGAAAAAACAAAGACTCCTAGTGGATGCATGTGGCATAATTGACAGGTTCTCCAACCAAAAAGATATCAATTAAGCCATCTATTATATGTACATTACCATTATGAAATTTGATGTAAGATCGTAACAAAATCCCTCCCATCCCAACTAATTGAAAAGACCAGGACCCTAGAAAAGCTGATAATTAATTATTGTCCAAATAATTTTCTAAAGGAAACATGAACATTGGTACTTCAAATCAAATGAGATATTTTATTGAAAGTTAAATAAAATATTATTATAATATAATTTTTATTTTAATATTTAAAAAAATTAAATTATTTATTATATTTTATGTAAAAATTTTAAAAAATTATAATGATTATATAAAATAAGATAAAAGAAGATAATTTAATTTTGTATAACCAAACCGACACTAATTTGATCTCAAATTTTAGGGAATGAATTTTCACAGCCATGTTTCCTTAGTTTCCTTGGCCTAATGATACCATGTGGACCCTAAAAGTCGAACCAGGCCACATAATATATATATATATATAGAAATGATACTTGCAGTCGTGAGTGTTCAATTACCGTACAGTCGTTTTAAAAAAAGTGAATAAATATGAGACTCACATGAAAAGAAATTAATTTTTTAATAGTAAATCTCACTTTTTTTCAAAGCGACTGCACGGCGTTTATGCATTGCACGACTGTATGTAACCATAGTACGTATGTCCTGTTATTGAAATATATGATGTTCATTTCAAAATATATTATATATTTATATATACACATTTGGGTTTAAGAAATTAACCAGTACTTGGTACATGTCTATTTTATTTATATCAATAAAATTTATCTCTTACTTATAAAAAAAAATAAAAAATAAAAAATAACCAGATCATGAAATTACCTAGCTGCATGCTGCATCATATATGTTTCAGACTTAAATATTAATTAATACAACCTTAATTAACCAACCAATTAATGCATAATTTCACAAGATTATATTAATTGATAGAGGCAAAATTAAAGTAGTGCTAGCTAGTGGTGGGAACAAGCTTGCACTTGATCTGTCGACTATGATCTAATACCGCATGTAAAAACCTACGTACCTTTTGTAGCAAAGTAGACTTTTTGTGAAGGATCATCATGGACACCCATGGAATGCTTCCAGAAAGGATCCCCATCACTATAGCCGCCCACGATTGTACCAACCCTGCGCGCAAGTAATTAATTAATTAATTAATATATAACTACAAAAGAAAAATCCTTCAAATTCAGGTATTCAAATGAAAAAAAAAAAATACCTAAAATAAGTCATACAATACTCATATTTTAATTTAATTAATACTATCCGAATATTTATACAAAAATAATAAATATAATGTAAGACTCGGACAATTTTTTTTTTTTTTCATTGAACTGGACCAACCACATTAATGCCACTGAGAAAGTCATCTTTGGGGGCTTATAAATAAACAAAAATATATATTGGCCACACGTTTATAAAAAAAAATATATATTGGCCACACGTGTGTACCTGCTCCTGGAGTAATGCACACTAGTCCGGTCATCATCCCTTGAACAGCACCTATCACCGAAGGCTTCCCGAAGAAGACGACGTCCAGAGACGTCCAGACAAGAAGACTTGTCGCCGCACATATGTTTGTGTTTAACACTGCTATTGAAGCGTCGATGTTTGCCGCGTATGGTGCTCCACCATTGAAACCTGACCATCCCATCCACAGCAGCCCCGCACCGGCAAGCATAAGCAAGACGTTGTTGGGAGGAAACCTCTCCCTGTCACTCTTTAGCCTCGGGCCAACCTATATATAGTACCATATAGTCCATTTCAAAGACTCATTTATACCAATAAATTTGATGTAAACCAAAGAGAAAAGAAGAGAAATTTAGTTGGTTGGTGAAAGGTTAATGAAATAGATATAGTACCCAATAAGCGGCAGTGAAACCGGCGATTCCTGAGGAAAGATGGATGACATAGCCGCCGGAGTAATCTATGACACCCCAGTGATACAAAAAGCCACCACCCCAAAGACTAAAGGCTCCGACGGTGTAGGAGAACACAAGCCAAAGAGGGACAAACGCCATCCACGCCTTGATGTTCATGCGCCCCAGAACAGACCCAGCAAGTAAAATCATGGTAATGGCGGCGAAAGTGAATTGGAAGTAAACGAGCGTGGCCATCGGGTAAAAGGGCTCAACGGTCTCCTCACCGCCACCTTCAGTAGTGTGCTTACTCTCGGGGACTTTGGCCCGGTGGACGAGGAACTTTTGGCCAAGAGCGGGTGCGCCCTTTCCCCAGAAGGGGAGGAGTTCGTCACCGAAGGCCATGCGGTAGCAGACGAGGACCCAGCAGATAAGCACAGCGGCGAAGGCGTAGAGAGCCATGAAGGCCGAGTTTACTGCCCATTTCTTCTTGACGATGCTGGCATAGAGGATGACCAGGCCCGGCATGCTCTGGAGGCCTACGAGAGTCGACGCCGTCATTTGCCATGCGTTGTCGCCCTTGTTTAGCCATATTGGCACGGCTGGACTGACAGCTCCGTAGGCCGGTGTGGTGTTCATGTGGCTGATCTAGCCGATCGGGGTAATTAACCTACGTACGAGTTCGAGGTTTGGTTCTTCAACCACCGCAAATCTATATATCTATATATAGAAATTAAGCTAGCCGGTCCCTTTGTAGTTGGGTGTGAGAGAGAGATCAGAGAGTTGATGTATATTAATGCTTGAAGGAGAGTCCGTCGGTCTTTTGTTGACTGCGTGATGGAATTAAATTCTTATGAAGCTTCGTGTGAAAATTCAGTTGCTTTTTACATATAGCGGCTATAGTGAGAAAACTTAACCAAAAAAGAAAGGAGGGATTTCGGACGTATATATATATTCTAATTTCCAACAAAAAAAACAAACATTTGGTTTTTTCCACCTGTCCAACGTGAAATCGTCGTGAAGTTGCGTAATTTGATCAATGGTACGGAACCGTGTGGGATGGGATCGCACATGATGCATGTACGGATTCTTTATCCATGGCTTTTGGGGCTAACTCATGCTAGCTTTGACTGACCAACATTTTTGGTCCATTTTTTTTCCCTCCTCTCGCGACAATTCCTTCTATTTCAAGAAGCAAGTACTTAACTAGCTCCTTGAGTATTTTTTTATTTTTATTTTTTATAGCAATCTCCTTAATTGAGTATTTAATGTTGTTCACAAAGTGACAATTTATACGGTAGGCGGACTTCATTTAAATATCTCTCTTTCACTTAGAATTGAATCTTTTTTCAATAGGAGTGATGCAATATACCGTACCTACATCTCATTTTCATCATAGTACATAAAATTAATGTGATACTTTTCTCATTTTTGAATAATCACTTTTTAAAGAAAAATTTAAAATGATGCAATATACCGTACCTACTGGAAGGAGCTGAGTGCGGTTATACGTAGAATTTTCTTTCCAATATTAAGCATGCATGTATAGTTTGTCCTTCCACGCCTGCATGCCTTCCATTCGTAATCTTCAATATCGGTAGATATATTATAATTATACCAAAAGCAAGCTAATCAGAATGTTATACATAGAAGTTATACATATTAATTATGCATGTCGTTTTGAATTAATTCCCAAATAATCCCACATTTGGTTTGGAGCTAATCAGTGGTAATTATAAGATCAGTACTTGAACTTAACACACTCATGTGTTGGGAGTATATGGGAAGACTGGTTTTGGAGTTGAAAAAGTGTTTGCTGAAAGTTGGCTCGAGCCAAGTTCACTCGACATACCGCTCGAGCGAATATCAAGTCCGAGAGTTCACTCGACACCGCTCGACACTCCGCTCGAGCGAGAAACAAACCCTAGTGTTCGTTCGACAGTTGCTCGACACTCCGCTCGAGCCAATGTTCATTTGGTTGTTGGCTCGAGTCGCGCTCGACAGTCCGCTCGAGCGAAATACGCAGTTTTTGTCAAATTAGGGTTTCTAGCGCCACTCACAATAAATACATCATATTTGACTTGTGTTGGACAGCTTTAAGCATATTTTGAGAGAGAACAATTATCTTATGAGTGCATATTGTGTGAGAGAGTAAAAAAGCCCTAGAAAGTGTGAGTTGAGATTGAGTGATTGTAATCTCCTCTGGTTAATAAGATTTCTGCAGCTCCTGTGGATGTAGGCAATTTGCCGAACCACGTATATTGTGTGTCGTGTTCTTAATTGTGTTACTTTTACTTTATTTGCCATTGTTGGTGTGTTTGCTTTGCATAGTATTTCACAACAACTAGTATCAAGAGCCAATGTCGGATCTGAAAGAGAATGATAGCTGAAGATAAAGTGAACGCACTCAAGATCGAGAAGTTTGATGACACTGATTTTGGGTACTGGAAGATGCAGATTGAGGATTATCTCTATGGGAAGAGGCTCCACCTTCCACTGTTGGGAAAGAAGCGTGAGAGCATGGCTGATGTTGAGTGGACCCTGTTAGATCGATAGGTTCTAGGTCTTGTTCGGCTGACTTTGTCAAGAACAGTGGCACACAATGTCAGTAAGGAGAGAACCACAGTGGATCTCATGGCAACTTTGTCAAGTATGTATGAAAAGCCGTCTGTGAACAATAAGATGCACTTGATGAAGAAATTGTTCAATCTGAAGATGTCGGAAGGTATGTCTGTAGCCCAACACTTGAATGAATTCAATACGATCACAAATCAATTATCCTCTGTAGAGATTGAGTTTGATGATGAGATTAGAGCATTGATTCTGTTGGCATCGTTGCCAAACAGTTGGGAGGCCATGAGGATGGTTGTGAGTAGTTTAGCCAGTAAGGCAAAATTGAACTACGATGACATACGTGACATGGTGCTTGCTGAAGAGGTACGTAAGAGAGACATGTGTGAGTCTTCGGGTTCAGGATCTGCCTGATTGTTGACAATAGGGGCAGAGGACATGGCAGGTCAAGCTCCAAGTGCGAGGAAAATAGCAAGATGAGATCTGGGTAGCAGATCACATGCTAGAGTTGTGGCAAGCCGGGCCACATCAAGAGAAACTGCAGGAATCAAGAAAGTTTTGATGATGATGCTATGAATGTAGTGGTAGAAGAAATTTATGATGCCTTATTTCTTGCAGTGCACAGTCCGATTGATGATTGGGTGTTGGATTCAGGGTCTTCATTCCATAGCACCTCGCATCGAGAAATCATGCAGAATTATGTTGCTGGTGATTTTGAGAAGATGTATGCGGCTGATGGAGAGGCACTGGATTTAGTGGGAGTGGGTGATGTGCATATCACACTTCCAAACAGGAGCGTGTGGACTTTACAGCAAGTCAGACATGTTCCAAATCTGAAGAAAAAGCTAATTTCTGTGGGACAGCTTGATGACAGTGGTTTTGCAGTAGCGTTCTCTGGAGGAGCTTGGAAGATCACTAATAGTGCGCTGGTCTTAGCGCATGGTAAGAGATCTAATTCTTTGTATTTGACATCAGGGTCCAGTGATGTGCAAAGAAATACAAGAGTGCAAAAAGGCAGGTTTAATCGCTCAAAACATGTGAGGAAGCCAAAGGGAGTCAGCTTTGTCGTTCTTCATGAAAGCCTGGGAAAGTTGGCTAAAGTTGCCAATATCGGTTCGAGACCGGATACTCCTGGTGCAGTGGGAGTTGTGAATCGCCCTGTAGATGTGCTGACTAAGGGTGATGTATGTGGAAGACTGAAGTCGGGCTTGACTTCAGTGCGTCTTCTAACTTGAAGACGGGAGCTGTGAGCTGCAGAGATGATAGGGTTTGGCTGGAAACAGGGGCTGGCATGTGGAGACCCAGTCTCCAAGTGGGAGATGGTTAGGGTATATGTGGAGACTGGTTTTGGAGCTGAAAAAGTGTTTGCTGAAAGGTGGCTCAACAGTTGGCTCGAGCCAAGTTCGGTTGACTTCGCTCGACATACCGCTCGAGCTAATATCAAGTCTGAGAGTTCGCTCAACACCGCTCGACACTCCACTCGAGCGAGAAACAAACCCTAGTGTTCGCTCGACAGTCGCTCGATACTCCGCTCGAGCCAATGTTCATTTGGCTGTTCGCTCGAGTAGCGCTCGACAGTCCACTCAAGCGAAATACGCAGTTTTTGCCAGATTAGAGTTTCTAGCGCCACTCACTATAATACATCATATTTGACTTGTGTTGGACGGCCTTAAGCATATTTTGAGAGAGAACAATTGTCTTGTGAGTGCATATAGTGTGAGAAAGCAAAAAAGCCCTAGAGAGTGTGAGTTGAGATTGAGTAATTGTAACCTCCTCTGGTTAATAAGATTTATGCAGCTCCTGTGGATGTAGGCAATTTGCCGAACCACGTATATTGTGTGTTGTGTTCTTGATTGTGTTGCTTTTACTTTATTTGCCATCGTTAGTGTGTGTGCTTTGCATAATATTTCACAACAGCATGCAATCCTAACTCCCGACTTTTAAGTTATGCAGATCAGATCATGACTACATGACGAGTTGAGGAGTTACTGCAACATTTATATCGGAACATGTCATATATGATCATATAGATCAATGTAATTATTCAAGTAGTAGATTTGCAATTGTTTGGAAGTCAGGGAGATGATCAGCCTCGAAACACGGAGAATGCTGGTAGATAATAGATGCTACGTGAATAAGGATGCTTGCTGTTAAACCCCATATGAGGAAACAACCTTTCTCACATTGGAAATCAAATAGATGAAGAATGTACTTGCTACCCATCCACTCCCTTGCTTCACATCTATGATTATCTTCCTACAAAACATTATAAGAAAATTCAGCATATAATATATTATGAATACCAATTGAAATTAGTGTTAATTATTTGGTACGCCTAGCTATCAGAGTTGGGTAATATTAATAGACCATTTGTCTAAAAATGTTAGCACATATGAGAAACATTGACGATCTTGCTTAATTAGAGTTTTGGCCGGGGGTGGGGAGATATATATATATATATATATATATATATATATATATATATATCACAATAGGTTGTAATAAGGTCGGCACTATAAGAAAACTGCTTATTTGTGACCAGTTAATTATAGCGAAATGACTATTTACAGTAAAAATAAGTATATTTTAATCACAAATAATCTTTTTACAGCAATTAAATAGTTATAAAAGTTTATTTTTCTAATAATGCGGGAGACGTACGTTAATCTCACAATAGGTTGTTGTCTTGATCCCAATGAAAAAACTGTCTTTGATGTGATAAGACGTACCTTCGTGTGCAGAATCTACATATAGGGTTTGCATTAATTTTATCAAATGGATGATTATTAGGTTTGTCAGATGTCTGCATGCACTTTCCTGTTAACCCAAGCGCGCATTATATGATCATCTAATGCCATGGCCCATACCCGATTATTATCTAGCTACTTTATCGAGAGACTTTCAAAAAGCAAGTCTAATTCATTTCTGTTTAGCAAAGTTTTGTGACGACCCATGCATGTGATATACAAAGTGCCAATTTATATAAAACCATCAATTTTAGATGTTTAGAAATCATTTGCTATTTTTTTATTTATTTATCTGATATCATTTAGGCCTCATTTAGATATAGAAACAGTTTCATCTCATCTCATCTCATCATTATAACTTTTTAAAATTCTTACACAAAATTTAATATACAATTTAATTTTTTTCAAATCTCAAAAAAATAATAATATTAAAAAAATAATATTCTAACAAAATTTTATTTAACTTTTAACTTTTATTTAAAACCATATCATCTCATCTCACTATTCAAACATGACCTTAATGTTATAAAAAAATATCTGTGCAAGTTGTCTTGCCAGCCGGGAAGCTTACCAAACAATTACCGTTTGGTTTATCAGACACTAGTTATTTTCATGCTTTTGTTCTTATTCACTCGGTTGTTATCTTGTTTTAAACATTTTAAGAGCATGCAGGTTGAAAGTGCAAATTCTAATATAAAATGCTTGAAAACATGATATGCTGGTGTCAAATGAAATGATGATAACTCAAAAAGTGATGGATATTATTTATCTTTTCAATGAGAATGGTTGATATGGGGCTTGAGTTTGGTGGGAGCATATATGGAACACAAAACATGACACCACACCCCGGCCTGCAGTCTCTTTCCTTGGTCCCTTTCTTACCTGATCTGTATATAAGATGCTTTTCACAGAGTTAGGAGAAGTATTTCTATTCAAATGTTTTCAGCTCTTTTCTTTTGTGAATAGGTGAAGAATTCCTCTGACCCCCGCTTTATACAAAAAACGGAAAGAAAGCCGCACAAAAATTTCTCCTTTTTCATTGTATTTCAAGGCCAAAGAATCAAGGGTAAGGGGGCAGGTCACTATCATGTGTTGCAAAAATGTGAGACATGGATGTACTTGGACTTTGCGTTCAAACGTTTGGTAGAGTTTGTTTCCTGATGATCATTTACCGATCGATTATCCTTTTGTGTTTATATATTTGATAACAAGATCAGTTCATAAATAAACCCCAAAACCAATCTAGATCAAGCAATTAGAGCTCAGGATTAAGAAGTAAAAACCTTGAGAAACATCTCCAACGGAACATCGAAAATATTATCAACTTCATCTGTATTGAGTGAAGGCCTGAAATTTCCTTTCCTAGCAAGTAGGCCTACCACAGGGACAACCTTGAGTAGGTGCTGCATGCATGATCATCAAGTGACATAACAAAACAAGATATTCAGCTAATTTAAAACAAGATATCGAATGGAAAATCATCAAATATGATATGAACCACACATGCAGTTAGCACCTGAGAAATAAAAGGCTCTAAAGTAGCAGCAACTCGAACCAGATTAGGTTCCAATCCTATCTCTTCCATGGCTTCTCTTAATGCAGTAGCCGAGTCATCTGCATCTCCTTTCTCAAATTTCCCACCAGGCAAAGCTACATCCCCTGTTTGTCACATGGAAACATACATCGCATCAATTCATGCACTCCTTTAATCATTTCAATACTTTTTCTGTGCCAACATGCGCTAAAGGTCCACACACACATGACACATCTATATCTACATATGTGGTGTATATCTACCTGGTTAAGAGGACAGTTTCATGGATCTCTTGGTGAGAATAACTCGCAATTCACCTTCTTCGCCTTCAAAGAGACAAATCAGAACCGCCGCTCTTCTCATCTCCGTCCAATTGACACAAGGAGACCGATCATTTTTGACAGCCACAGACTTGACAACTGATCCAAAATCCGACCTAATACTACAATATTGATCCTTCTGATCTACTTTTTCATTTTTTAGTGTTGGTAACTGAAGCTGCTTTGCAAGTCTTTGGAATAGTTGGCTTCCAGAAATCTCTTCACCAAGTTGGCACGGCTGAGATGCGAGATAAGCCATCTAATTAATGGAGTCCGTTTTTTGCAAGCCATGCACATTTTCTATATAAAGAGAAAATTGTAAAGCTAGGCCAGGGGACCAATATTATGGGATACAAAGTTGTAATTACCATTATATTCTATGGGATCTTAAAAAAGGTGCAATTGTGCATTATGCTGGCGGATATTGTGGTGCATGCGAATCATGAGTAATGTTTTTCTCCCCTAATTATTAGTGTATCCCTAATATTATTTTATTTTAATGTAACCCATGCTATATATCTGGCGATCATATATATAAACCATGTGGAGCACCATATATATATATATGATACCTTGGGGTTGAGATCAGTACATGAATTGTGAAAAGATTCAACCAAAAATGGTTTGGTTAATTAGAATTCGATCGGTGTACAGTGCTATATATTAAATACTTCCTAATTTTCCTACATATAAGAGTTTTGCTATGTACAAGCAAGTTTGCGTACTAATCTGTATATTAATATTGTTGTCTTCATATTTTAAATTTAAATTAGCACTGTTTTCAATAAAATCTATTTTTTGACCAATCATATTGAATAGGTGCACGTATTAGTACGCATAATCGTTTACAATTAAATTTTTCCTTGTGACCTGCATATATATCGCTCACAATCCTTTGCCTCCCACCCCATCATCAATAAATTAAGCATATTCATAAGAACCTATGTATATCATGAGAATGGATTTTCAAGGGCACAAAGATGACAAAGAAGGGAATTTCACCGATTGTCGACTGATATGCATTGTGCAAGTTGGGTCGGTCGAAGAAGTGTCGATGCATATTGGGTCGAAGTGTCGGCTGAAGTGTCGGCTAATATGCATTGTGCAAGTTGGGTCGAAGTATATATGCCATCGAATAAGGAACTTCCCAGATGCCCCGGCCCAACTTTTCTTATCCCCCCACCATTACATACCGTACCTTTTTTATTATTATTTATTTTTTTAATTTTTTTTAGTTGTATTATTCTTAAATCAATTGAATTCTTCTACTCATCATCTATATACCATACATTTGATAAGAAAAAAATAAAAAATAAGTGTGGAGATAATGAATATAATTTTTTATTATAAATTTGTAAGGTAAAGTGGCGAAGACACGTGTACCTTAATACATCATAGAATTTATATAGAGTTTTGCTATATACAAACAAGTTTGCGTACTAATCTGCGTACTAATATTCTTGTCTTCATATTTTAAATTTAAATTAGCATTATTTTCAATAAAGTCTACTTTCTGACCAATCATATTGAATGAATGCGCGTATTAATACGCAGAATCGCTTACAACTAGATTTTTCCATTTATATAAATCTTCCTCCCTCCTTTAAAGAAACTAAAAATAGAACTAGCTCCCATAATACACAAGAATTTTAATAGAAAATCATGTTTTTCTCTAAAAGAAAATATAAACATAATTAGGGTTTTGCTAAGACTTCTTTTAGTACCAATTAAGTCTATATATATATAAAATCTACAATTGTTTTAGTCTCTTTTTCAATTATTCTCTCACTGTTCTCTGCCAACAACTTCTCTCTTTTTTTCCGCATGCAACTTATACCATTTTGAAGCTGGTAATTAACGGAGATCTCTATATTGAAGATGGAATCCATTGCATGTGTAAATACATGATAATAGTACTCAAGTTTTTGTGATAATATTTTTTGTATCTTGAATTATTTTATATTATTATAAATAAATAAAAAAGATACGAGTATTTTAAATCAGTCGGTACATCGGCCCTCCCAAAGATAAAATCTAGCCTTCATATATATATATATATATATATATATATGTGTGTGTGTGTGTGTATATATATGTGTGTGTTCATAGATAGAATTGTTAGCTGATCATTTATAAAATGCAAGAGCTTTTTTTTTTTTTTGTTAAACCAAGTTCACGAGCTTTTAAATTTAACTTATAATCGAAGAAAGGGATATTCGAAAAGGTTCTTTTTCAGTTGGTTGCTCCGAAAAAGAGAAACTTAGAAAGACTTTTGCTTGGGCAGGTAAGCTCTTTTCTTTATCAAATTAATGGTTTGCACCAGTACTCGGGCCACAAATCACTTTCTGTACATGATTCTCAAGAGTCCAAGATGGCATCCGATCAAAATGCCGAAGCAGTGCTTATATATATAATACTTACAAAGTTTATGATCCCCTTGATATGAATTAACATTTAATGGTCCATTAATATGCAATAATTCGAATTATCACTGTAAGATACTTTTTGTGGCTCTTCTTTCATGGCCACTTTGTGACTATAAAAAATTGATAAAAACATTAATTTAAAGTGAAATTATCTAATTTTTACGACGATCAAAAGGGTCGCAAATAACTGTATTTCTTGTAGTGAATTAGTAAAGTTCTTAAAAAGTCTTGAGGATGCAGTAGTATAGCACTGTACGTGTGAGCACAATTATTAATTGTACTGCTATTCCATCACATGCACCGTGGCATCACGCATATAGAAGGCAGCTTCTGCGCACCCATCAGCAGGTACTCCCATTTAAAAATAAAATAAAATATCCAGTTGTGGGCCTCAGATTCCTGTGTCCTACGCCTACCACTACCAGCACAGCAAAGCCACCAAAGTTACGTGAAGTCACGTTATAAATTATGAAAATAGCCAAAAAAAAAAAACTAAAGAGAAAGCATGTTTTATTACCCAATATCCTATATAAGCTTTTTTCCGATATTTGTAATTTCGGCCGATATTATACGTGAACAACTAACGTACGTTAAAGTCCATGAGGTGACGATATATAGTACTAGTACAAATAATTTGGCTGTGCTTTATAATAATGCATGGGGCCCCGATGGCCTCACATTTCATGGTCTTTATCCCATCAGACAACCTAATCCCAGTCGCATGCATATATCATCGACAGATGATGATCGTAGAGTACTGCATGCATATATGATATATGCGGTTTGCTTTATCCCCCGGAATCATTTCGAGGAAACCGGCTGGCATTTTATAAATCGCATACATCAAATTATATATGAAATCATGTGAAATCGCGTTTATTCTTAAAAAGTAGAGGTTATGAAAAAATATAGATTTAATTCTCTATATTTTATCTTAAAAATCCTCTTAACGGATATATAGTTCAAACTCCTCCTTAATAAACAAGTCTAATAACAAGTCATGTGATATTTAATTAAATAAAATGAAGTGTATAATCATTTTATAGTAAACTTCATTTTATATATCATGAAAGCGGCCTGCGTGCATTTTTTGGTACCATCATGTCGACTCATGATCATATTTTGTCGTTGTTGATATGGGCTTTTAATTAGTTGTTGGGGTGTTTAATTTCTATTTTTTGAGAAGTTTTAGGGGTCATTTTTTTTTCAAGTAGTCGAAAATTAAGGGGCTTTGTTGTGGTTTTTTTTAGCGTAGTTTGGGTGGTAATTGCCGATCGAGACTTTTAGTTTAGGGAGTGATTGTAATAAATTGGATCGTATATAAATATTTGAGACGATTTTTCTATTTTCTCCTAAATATTTATAAACATGTGGGTCAGATTAATTTATTTCTCACATTGGGTCAATTAGGGATGTAAATCGGTCAGTTCAGTCTAGGGGTGATGGACCGAAATTTTCGGTCCACCATTTTTCCTGAACTAAACATCTATAGGGACCGGACTGGACCAGACCGGACCGGACCAAACCGGACCGGACCGGACGTTAGAAATAAAATCTAACCCACATGATGTTTATAATATTTAGGAGAAAATAGAAAAATTGTCTCAAAGCTAACGGTTCGGTTTGGTTCGTTCGGTCCGGCTCAATTATTTTTTATTTTTTTCTTTTTGTTTCCAAATAAATTAATAAAAAAATTTATTTAAATTACTAAATTAAAATTAAGTGAATTATTAATGTGGATTGTGTAACTAACTAATTAAAAAATAATTAATTATAATTATATTGATGATGTTAATTACTAATTTGTTATTAACTTAGAGTATATCAATGTATTATGATAGTTAATGCATAATAAGCTATATTAAACTTTTTACATTTTGTATATGAAGCATAAATAATTGAATTATCCATAGGTCCCCATCCATACATGCTTTATATTTACTTGCAACTTATGTAGTAATAACTTTCATTAGATCATAGATGTAGATGTTAGTAATTAGTTCATGGTGAATTGGTCATGGTAGGTTAGTTAATTGATATCATACATTAGTTAATTACAATTTACAATAATATTTATAATTGCTTTATATTTACTCACAACTTAGGTATTTTACAAAAACAATTATCTAATAGCTTTAATTAGATCATAGATGTAGATGTTAGTAATAGTTCATACATTATTTAATTACAATTTACCTTACAACTTAGGTATACAAAAAATTTATCTAAGATCATTAAATTAATAGAATATTAATTTATAATTACATATTAAAAATTTTATATTGTTAATAGTGATAAGTTATGACAATTATATAATTATTATATTAAATAATATATATAAAAATTAAAAATATATATTTTCCTATTCGATCGGTCCTGTCCGTTCCGAGAAAACCCCATCCCAGGACCGAACCGAAAACCGAAAAAATGGACTTTCTTGGACCGACACTAACCGGTCCCAACTTTGGGCCGGTCCAGTCGGTTTCTCAGGTCCGATCCCAGGGTGGGGTTGGTCCGGTCTGGTTAGGGATAGACCGAAAATCGAAAAAATAGAATTTCTTGGATTGAGATCAACTGGTCCCAACTTCGGGCCGGTCCGATCCGTACTGAACCGGTCTGTCTGGTCGATTTCTCCGATTCGGACCAACTGGCTTACAGCTCTAGGGTCAATTTATCAAGGGAAAGACCGACCGAATAATGAGGTAGAATACTAAAATATATTTAAAATAATTAAATTTATCTATTCCCATACGTTTAATTAAGTACTTAGAACAATGTTAATTTGAGAAGATTTTGTTTAGTTAATTTGCGCAAAACTTCTTTGTAAGTACTATATATCTTGAAAAGCAATCTCTATGGTTATTTTTTATTTGGGGCTAAGATTAATTTAGCGATGATTTTCTTATATGATTATTAATGTATGAAAATGATACAATATTATCAATTATATAATTTAAAAGCCTTGATCAATATTAATTATAAATAATCATAAAGCTAAACATAATGAACATATATCATAATAATTTATAATATATACAAACAGTACTACTACTTGATGTTCAGAGTTATGCATGATTAATTCACATAGATTCCGACTTTCAAGATGATTAAAAACTATATACCACCAAAGTATTATGAAAAAGCATATTAAAAAACAAAAGAGTACTTATACGCGGGCTGGAACAAAAGCTAGCAGTGAATCAACGTCCAAATAATTGGAATAAAAAAAGGAAAATTTGTAATATTTATAACTCAATCATTGAATTAATACCGCGGGATAATTCACAGAAACACATGACACAGATTAATTTTGGGTTACAGTTAATTAATAATTATAACCAAGAAATATGGCCTATATATGCCAGGAAATGTCGTCTAGCTATAAAAGCATTGATCTCTGTCAAAAAAAAAAAAAAGCGTTCAATATATAATATTTAATCAAGCATATATATATATATATATAGATCATTGTTATAAGTTTCATGATAAAAAAGATAAAAATCCAAGAGTTCTAGCTAGCCGATCATTAATCATTATAACAACATTAATATATAGTTGTTTCACATAATTTTTAGACATGAACAATTATCTATTTATATATGATAAATCAGATATAATCTTATCGAATGGAAGCCACAAGACTAGCACATGAAACGATCACAAATTACAAACTACCGTGTATATATGCATATATATGATATATTTGAAGAAATTACATTAATTTTTCACTTACAAACTACCACAAATTTTTAATTTTGCATCTTAATTACAAAAGGCTTCATCAATTTACACCGTGTTTAATTGTGCAAATAAAAAAACAAACAAAGTTATTGCAAGGATTAATTATCTTTTCTTATATAGTTTGGGGTACAAAAAATATATGTGGTAGCTAGTTTGTGCCTGGTGAATGAAAATTGTAACTATATGTTAAGATAATATTATATATATTTACCACATGTTTTATGCCTTAAACTTTTAGGACAAATAATGATTTCACATGACATCAGAGTAAGATGTTGCGAAAAACGGTGTAAGGAAAGTAGAGTAAAATAAGAAAACAATCACACAACACAAAGATTTACGTGGTTCGGCAACGTTCCTACGTCTACAGAACTGCAAATGATTTTATCCTACTGAGGAATGACAAAATACACTTTAGGGCAAAAATACACTGTTCCAGACCGGTCATACTGTTCATAATTATATAGTTATAAGGTTGTCTGGTGAAAACCCTAATTTCACAATGACGGGGTTATTTAGGGGGCTACCCCGCCCTCCTGCCCCCCGCCCCCGCATAGGCGAGGTGGCGATTTTAGTATTGATGGTTGCTACAACAATCAATACTAAAATTAATACTGATGAAATTTAAATGAATATAAATAAACCAAAATAATAAAATAAAAACAAAAATTACTAGATGGTCCAGATCCAGACTGATCACCATCCTCTTCGTCGGTCTCTTTAAAATCTAAAATATCCGGAACATAAATATCATTTCCCATCGTCCAACTCTGTGTGCATATCAATGCCTCCACAGTTGTAGGAGACAATGAACTACAGAAATGATCCAATATGCGCCCTCCGGTACTAAAGGCAGACTCTGAGCAACGGTGCTAATAGGGAGGGCCAACATACAACGGGCAATCTCAGAAAGGATGGGATATTTCTTTGATGCTGCCTTCCACCATCCTAATATGTTAAAATCATCATCATCTTGAATAAGATCCGTTGACAAATAATTGTCTAACTCTGAAACCACCTCCGTAGATTGATGGACTAGTGTGGGATTATGTGCGAGGGTCTAAGTCCATGCCAATCTACGCTTCTTTGTTGCCTCGGTGTCTAGAGGAGGTGTTGGGGTAGGTGTAGGTGTAGTAGATGCAGTACCACCCTTAATTGCATTAAACTTATCATAAAATTTATAAAGGGTATCTCCGGCCATCTCACCAATAAGATCAGTCCATGCCTGATCATGCGCAAGTCCCAAACCATATAACATGCCTGGAATTTTTAGACGGGGATCAAGAATAACAACCACATATAACAAAATATTTAGTCTAGTCAAATCTCCTCAATACTTGTCATATTTGACCCTCATGGTCAATGCCATCCCCCTCATCCTTAGATTGGAACCCCTACACATGTCGTCTAATTCTGACATCGTAAAAAAGTTCGAGAAAATCAACAAAAGTAGCAACTACCTCCCAATCATTATCATTAGGCATTCCTAAACCCCCGTGCTCATCAAAGTATTTGACATATTGAATGTCTTCATCACCCAATAATTGAAAGGCTGCCTTATATTCTTGGGCCGCCTCCAACATCAAGAAGGTTGAGTTCCATCTGGTAGTAACATCAGTACAAAGACCTTTCTTTGATGTTATGCTCACAATCTTCATAACAATCTTGAATTTCTCCAATCTAGAAGGAGAAGACCTCATAAATTTCACAGCCAGTCTAACTCGTGCAATCGAGTTATCGACACCTTTCAACCCCTCAGTCACAATTAGATTCAAGATATGTGCAGAACATCTAACATGCAAATATTCACCACCCAAGAATGTCTTATTTGCCTCTTTAAGATAAATTTTCAGATATCCCAAGGCGACATCATTAGACGAGGTATTGTCAATCGAAACTGTCAAAACCCGTGTCAACCCTCACTCCTTTATTGAGGCCTTTAAGGCCTTCCCAATCGTCTCACCTTTGTGATCATTTATTTGACAAAACTTAATAATCTTTTTGTGAAGAATTCAATCAGAATCAATGAAATGAACAGTAAAAAACATATAATTAAAATTTTGGATAGAAGTTCAAGTATCGGTAGTGAGGCAAACTACCAAACCCGCCAATTGGCCCCTCAAAACATCTTTATCTTTCCAGTACATCTTTTTAATATCCTTGCCACAGTGTGGCGAGGAGGAAGCATAAATCCAGGTTCCAATTCTTGGATAAATTCTTGGAACCCTCTCCATCCACAAATTGCAAAGGTAGCTCGTCTATGATAACCATACGAGCTAACTTCCTTCTACACTCATCAGCATTATACTTTGTATACCCCTTCAACGTTGGACCCCCACTACTCCCATCCGCCATTTTTTTACAGTCCAATTTCTAGTCTAGATTGACTCTTCTCCAGTAAGAATATTAATATTGGGCTCTTCTTGCATTGTTCCTCTAGATGGACCTTTAACTGGGATGTACCATGTTTCCTATAGTGACATCTATATATTTTCTCACAATAATTACATTTAGCTTGGGGGTTATTGGGGTCACCACCCTCTAGTTTGGTAAAATGAGACCAAACTACGGAAACAAGTTTTTTGCTTTGTGTGGGCTTAGGGGCGGGGCAAGATGTATTCTCACTCCTAGGGGTTAGAGTAGGGTTAGGTTCTGGGGCATGGGTACTAGTAGGGGCAGGGGTACTGGTAGGGGTAGGGGTAAGAGAGCTATCAGTGAAATCCCTTTGAAAAGACATTCTTGATTCCACAATACAATAAAAAAATTATAAAATCAATCAACACACGACATAAGAAAATCATAATAATACACTACACATGAAAAAACAAGGCAAAGTATAAATCCAACACAATTTAGGGGTTTCGGATTGAACCCCTTAATTTTAAATTTAGGGGTTCAATCCGAAACCCTTAAAATTTAAGGAGTTTCAATTGAAACCCCTAAATTGAAAAATTGAAACCCCTAACTCAATTTAGGGGTTTCGGACTAAACCCCTAAATCAATTTAGGGGTTCAATCCAAAACCCCTAAATTTAAGGGGTTTCAATTCAATCTAGGGGTTTCAATTCAATCCAAAACCCCTAAATTTAAGGGGTTTGAATTGAAACCCCTAAATTTAGGGGTTTCAATTGAAATCCCTAACTCAATTTAGGGTTTCGGATTGAATCCCTAAATCAATTTAGGGATTCGGATCATAAATCAAATTGAAACCCCTAAATGGTTTCCTAAATTTCAAGAATGGGTTTCGGATTGGAACCCTAAATTGATTTAGGGATCCAAATCCGAACACCTAGAGGCCAGAAATAGTGAAATACAAACTACAAAAAATAAATAAATAAATAAATAAGCACACAACGAATCAAACACATGCACAAATTTCTCCACAGAACACAAATTCACAATTATTCCCATCCTCTATCTCCGATTCAACCCATCATTCCTCCAATCTCTAGTCCAAAACTAAAAAATTAAAATCTAGGGTTTCGGATTTCTTAACTTTGAGTGGCGACGAACTCGAAGTGAAAAATAAGTTCACACGAGTCAACGACGGTGGAGTGACTGGAGTCCCAGTGGTGCTGCTCGTGCAGTCGTGCGAGACAGAGAGAGAGAATAGATCAAGCGAGAGAGACTGAGAGGGCGCGAGAGAGAGTGAGTCTGAGAGTGAGAGAAAAGAGAGTGAGAGAAGGAGAATGACGCCAGGGGGAACCTTAACTAAAAGTGAAACGGCGTCGTTTCACTTTTAGTTAAGCTTAACTTAAGTCTAAAGCGAAACGACACCGTTTTTGTCATGGACAAAACGGCATCGTTTTACTTACTTATAGTTTTTTTTAATATATATATAATTTTAATTATATATATATATATATATATATATATAAGCGGGGTGGGGGAAAAGCGGAGCGGGCTTCGCCCCCTCTGCAGGAGTCCTGGGGTGCGGGCGGGGCCCCCTGCACCCCGCTTGAGCGGGACGAAACCCCCGCCCCTCATGGGTAGGGGCGGGGCGAAAGGGGCGGGTCAATGGGGTGCGGGGCCCCCCTGCCCACCCCTAGGGTTATTTGCTCGAGTGAATTCTCTGTCTGATATTCGTTAGAGCGACATGTCTTGCGAGTGTCGAGCGAACTCTCTATCTGAGCTTTGATTGAGCGATCTGTCACATGGAGGTCAAGTGAACTTTCTGTCTGACGATTCTCAAATCACAAACAGCGTAAAAAAACCATTTCCTAGTGAATCCTCTACAAGGCTTGTCCATGTTCGCTTTAGCCTAGGCCTATCGGCCCAAAACTCATTGAAATGTCACAAAAGAATCGTAACGAATCATTGTCAAATCGATTTATCAAATCAAACCGCCACAATAATAAACCGACTCCACAAATGCAACATATATAGGAGTCTTGAGTTAAAAGTATTTCATGTGTTGGGACTAGAGAGAATCTAACCTACAAAGATTAGTGTTAAGGAATAATTTAAATGTATAAATTTAACTTTTAAGACGAAAGTGATTAATTTCACACTATCCATTCATATTTTTATTTGTTCAAACTTATCAAACGTCACAGCTAGTGCAATAATTCTCATAATAGATGCCGCAATAATTATCTTAGTAGACGCCATTTGTTCTCATGCTTCCACTACATAATTCACGAGAATGGATGATTTTGGCGCGTAAACTATTTGAGTTTTGTACGTACGTAGTTAATTATTATTAGACATCGATAATGACTGATTTTGATATAAACATTTGATTAATGCTACTATTATATATAATTAATCGATATCTCTTTGTTGACAAAATTAAGGCTACATTATTGTATCGATCGAGCTGTCCATTTTCAACCCAGCAAATGCAACTAAAAACAAAAGAACATGCAGTAATTTATTATTTAGGTTGATATGGCATATATCATAAATTTATCATGCAGTAATTTATCATGTATGGTCCTAGCTAGCTTTAACAGGGTAAATCAAATCATTGAACCGGATGCTTATCTGCACGGCTAGCTAAGTTAGGAAGCTAGGGAGGATTGTTCCTCATTCCCTCGTCACAATCCCAACAATATTTCCTCTCTCTCTTCGATCTCCATCTATCAGTTTCACAGTTGTCACCGCATGCAGCATAAAGACATAAAAAGACGGTCTCACTCAATGTCTTATTCACCTGCCCCTATTCCACATGATCTCTAGCACCTAGCTCGGCCTTCATTTATATCTCCGACTCAAGCACAGTTTTGCCGAGCGAGCTTCCACACATTTTGCAAGAGATCGATTGCATAGATCACTACAAGTGCAGCTAGCGTGCAGTATCGAATATCGTTAATTTCCAGCACCATTTGTATGGCCAGTAGTGCACAATTATCACCTCTCATTGCTCCTAAAAATTCAGGAAAGGAGGAGCTTCTCTTCTCAGGTGACCCCAAGTTCGGTCTCCATGGTGAAATAATGATGCTCATACTCGTGCTGGTTTTTGTAATTTTTCTAGTTTTTATTGTCTTATTTATGTATTTAAAGCGCTCTCATGATCACCCCAAGCTTGCTCAGCCCGAGCTTCCTTGGGCACTTCAACGTCCATGAAGATCATCAGCCATATATATAGATTTAGCAGCAAGCATCCATTGATGTCAGGAGTTCATGTGGAGATCAATTTGTCCACCTGTATAATATATAGCTAGCACTGCCTGCACTGAACCCAATTTGTCCAATTCTTGAGGTACTGCTGCATGCGTGTTAGGGATCGATGTGTATTTCTATTTAAGTTGCTAGCTAGCTGGTATATACATAATTCCCAGCAAGTCATAATTTGTTTGTTGCTTTAAGCTGATTAGTCATATTGTTAATTTCCTTTTGAGATAGGAGATCAGATCAGTACTTGTATCCAAATGAATGTGAACCATTTGATATGTATATTTAACATTCTCATAATTTATGACACATCTCAACTTTTCTAAAGGAATCTATACAATCTTTATACTATTTTTAATTTCCGCGCAATTGGCCGTTTATAGAAACATATATATTCCTTAGAAGCCACTAATAAATTATATATATTTATGGGGTTTCCCCCATTTTCTTCTTCTTCCGTTTTGTTTTGCTGCTAGTCATTTTTTAAGATCTGGTTTTGGGTCCTGGCTCTTCACATCTATACTGAGTCAATTGTACGGAAATTTTGATATGGAATTTTGAGATGCAACACAAACATGATGCCATGATTACCGGCCGAATATTAGATTGATCCATGTCAATCTCTAGTTACGCATAGCTCAAACTCGACTAAAAAGGCTACCTGACTCCTTTCTTCTCAAAGTTAGAAAGGAGAGGTTGAGGTTGAGTAGTACACTTCCTAGCTAGATGCATGCAAGCGCATCACTATGCAGATAGAATCTTATCCACTACAACCTCGAATATGGGATCCATGTCTCGACATTCCGCACTAAGAGCATGGGGCCATAAAATTTAGAGATGTTTTACTTGAAACTCTCTCTCTCTCTCTCTCTCTCTCTCTCTCTCTGATCTCTCTCAGAGATTCATGCAGCTCACTGGTCTCTTGCATGTTAATTTTGGCTTCTGTTTCTGTTTTTCATTGGTTTTTTGCTTGTTCTTCTACAGATCTGGTTTGATTCAATCCCCATTAATTGAACACGTACAACGTGCCCCAAATCACTGCTCTAGCTCAATGGCCTAATCTTGATCCGTCCCTGTCCTTTTCGATTCGGGCCATGAGCCGCCCCACCGATGATTCTTTTCCAGCAGATTTAAACTCTTTATCATCCTTTAATTAATTGCATGCATTTATATTTTAGAACCCTGAGCAACTTCCAACAACCAGGTCTGATTGTTACTATTGAAATGGATTGAAACTAATTCAAAACACTCCCTGCATGTGGTTCTGTTGATCTTCACCATATAGAACATTGCCACTTGTAGTGCTACTCATTACTCTCGCTCAGCACTAGTTTTTTTTTTTTTTCTTTTTTCCTTCTTCTTCTTCTTTTGATTACAAACCATAAACTTCATTAATCAAAAGAGGAATTACAGACATAAATCAAACCACAAGGTTTGAGATAAAAAGTCCGGAATACAATCCCACCACATGTTGATTCTATCAACATTTCTTGCATATTTAGCACAAGAGAAAAAATCTATTCATCATCCCAACTCCCATCATCCCATAATGTGGCATTAGATGATAGGTTCACAAGTGAAATATAATAAATAATTTTCAATCACTTAATGCCACATCATAGGATGATGGAAGTTGGAATGATAAGTAGCATTACTCTTAACAAGATAATGAGCAGCATTGTTTGCTTCTCTATAAACATGTGTAAATAAACATTCCCCAAAATAAGATGACAACTTTTTAATCTTATAATAAAGACCACCAAACTTGGAGCTTTCCATGTTATCCAAATGCAATGCTTCTATAGCTAGTAAGCAATCACTCTCCACCTGGATTTTCTCGATTCCCATGCTTGCACAAAACTGAAGGCCACGGAAGAGAGCTAGCAGCTCTACCTGCTCAGGTTCAGCAACTGCATCCTCCTTGGAGCTTGCAGCCATAATACCTATGCCTGAACTATCCCTCAAAATTGAACTAGTACCAGCTTTCCCCAACTCTTCAAAGACAACTCCATCAACATTCAATTTCAGCAAGATCTGGTGGCTTCCATTTATATGCATCTCTCACTTGCTGCCTTGATTGTCTTTGAGCACCTTTATAGTTTTTCAATAGTGAAACAGCATGTTCAAAAACTTGATGAGGAGAAATGAGAACCTGTTTGTGAATGTATTTGTTCCTCCTATACCAAATCCCCCACGCCAAAGCAAAGAAAGTAGACAAATTTTCATATTGTTTAGCTTTACAGAAATTAAAAGCCAACTCAAAGACATTCAAGAATTTATTTATCTCAACGGCAGGGATATAATATGTCCAGATCCTCTTTAAATGCGCACATTTCACCAAAGCATGATATAACCCCTCATTTTCAACATTACACAAATTACATCTCCCATCATTTTGGACATGTTTTAATAATAAGTTCTCATTTGTAGGCAACCCATCCTTACACGCACGCCATGCAAATATTTTTATCTTATTAGGCACAGGCATTTTCTAAATATTTTTCCAGACCACACTGAACTTCCCATTTCTCTACTATCAGCCCCATTACCAGCACACAAAGCTACTTTCAAATTGACAAACTCTTGAATGAACCCCATCACCTCCATAATAGTTTTCAAAAATCCACACTCAACCCTATCGTACGCCTTACTCATATCTAACTTCAACGACATAAAACCCTTTTTTCCTCTTTTCTTAAGCTTCAAAAAATGCATTATCTCATAGGTTATCAAAACATTATCAGTAATTAAACGTCACGGAACAAAGCGCTTTGACTCTCCCTTATAATTTTAGATAACACCATTTTCAGCCTATTTGCAACGACTTCTACAATTAATTTATAAACGACATTACATAAGCTTATTGGTCTATAATTAGCCACTCTAAGAGGATATTTCTTTTTGGGAATTAAGGTAATGAAAGTATGGTTCAAAGTTGAGGGAAAAGAACCTGAATTAAGAGAATGTAAAACAACTGCAGTAACAGAACTCCCGACCACATGCCAATATTTTTGGAAAAATATTGGAGACATGCCATCCGAGCCTGGAGCTTTAGAAGGATTCATTTGCTGCAATGCATCCTTGACTTCCGATTCAGTGTACTCTCTACTTATCTCTTCATTCATCTTTGATGTGACCTTGCCTCTCAAAAAGACAAAAAGTCCAGAGAATCACTCAGGTTGGCTGTAGTAAACAAGTCTTTAAAATAGTCAAGAATCACCTTTTCTTTACTAGACCCCTCTTGCCACTGACCACTATCATCCTGAATTCTCGCCAGCCTGTTCTTTCTTCTCCTTTGCGAGGCTTTCATATGAAAATATCTAGAATTCTGATCTCCTTCTTTTAACCACAATGCCTTTGACTGCTGTCGCCACATAACCTCATCCCTCTCCAACCAAAGTTGTACCTCATCTCTTGCCATATTCAGCGCAGACATATAATAACCACGATTATCTTCATATCACTTTGTTAACTGCAGTTTTGCTTGCTAAAGCTTCTTTTGAACATGGCCAAAATTATTCCTATTCCATGCATTCAATTTTATCCCACATGCTTTAATCATACCCCCGACATCCTCCATAGTTGACTGGGTACTGCTCCTTCTCCATTGCTCTTTAATAATTTCTTCACAATCTTTGGCCCCCACCCACATCTCCTCAAATCGAAAAGGTCATCGTGTTTTAGGAATATCAACCTCCCCCTCCAATTCAACCCAAATGGGTAAATGGTCTGAATATGCCACAACACCATGGCTTACTCTTGCATTTGGAAAAAAATTACACCACACTGAATTAGCTAAAAACCTATCAAACCTTTCACTAATACAATGATTTTCTTCCCTTCTATTTGACTAAGTGAACTTATAACCATTAAAACCCATATCACGCAAATTGCATTCCTCTACAACATCCCTAAAAGCTACCAATTGTCTCTCAGGTCTTGGTTTTCCACCCAGTTTCTCATGATAAAACATAATTTCATTCAGACCCCCCATCACTAACCAAGGTTCCCCATTCGACCGACACAAATCCCTAAAAAGATCCCAAGTTCTATAGTGTAAATGATCTCAGGATACCCATAAACAACAGTTAAAAACCATTTTCCTCCGTTAACTGCAACATCATTAACAACAACATCGACATGGTAATCAGAATAATTAAGAATCGTTAAATCTACATCCCTTCCCCACAATAATGCAATACCCCTTTCCTACCAATAGCACTAACAGCAAAACAATTTGAGAAACCAATCTTGTACTTACATTTTTCAAGATTACGAACATTGAGTTGCGTCTCTTGTAGAAACAGTACGTCGGGCCCTTCCCTCCTGACTAAGTCATAGAGTTTGCGAATGCCCCGTGGGTTCCCAAGCCCACAGGCATTCCAACATAACATTTTCATGGCTGCCGACGGTGCTGTTCAACAGCCACCGCCGATAGCACAGCAACTTCCTCAGAAGTCGCATCTTCATTTGCCAATCCGCTATACATTGCACACCTCTCTGGTTTGAGCTTTTTCCCAGCATTCTGTAACTCATCATCTTCTCCTTTCCTCTGCTTCCGTTTCTTAGCCCCCTCACGATTTTCATAATTTGGTTTTGGTGTCCCACTACAAAACGACAACACTCTACGCCACTTACGGCTGTTTGAGATATCGGGCTTCGATAACAAGCCTTAGCCCATCATTGACTCTTTACCCAATTTCAGCTAGAGCCCACATGGCCCACCCTCATTAGCCTCCTGTCATTTCGATGCTAAATCCTCAGCCAGATTCAAATCCTCACTAACAGCTCCCAATATAGTTATTGTTAACATATCTTTAATTATCCCTGAAACGGCGCTCCCATGCAACTCCAGACCAGGCAACATCTCCTCTTGAAAATCAGCTCCCTCTTCTACTTCTATCGGCTCCATTAACTCTGTAGCTGTTACATTATTTGCTAACCCGTGACTTCCGCTTTTAGCATTGGTTGAGCTAACTCTGGCGGCCATGGCATCCCCGTCCCCTGCCATTTGCACTTCATCAACCACCTCATCAGGAGGAGCACCATCACTCCTTTCAACATTGTTGCGCACGACGTTATTAGGGATATGTGAACGAAACCGCCCCTGACCAGCCCGAAGCCAAACCCCATAGGGTTGAGAAGACGGATTCATCACCACAGATTCATGCACCTGTAAACCACAATCTTTGTCCGTATGACCTAGCCTACCACACCAATAACATAAATTTGGAAGTCGCTCGTAGGAAAACCGAATCCACACTGATTCACCCCCACCAATAGATAACTTGGACCCACGTAGCAGAGGCTCTGTCACATTGAATGTGACTCGCACCCTCATATACTCACCCCATTCAACATTTCCCTTCTCCAAATCCACCTCTTCAACAGTTCCCAACTTTTCACCAAGTTTTTTACCAACAAACTCATTCTGCGCCTTAAGAGTTAGATCATGAAACCTTACCCAGAACGTTGCCATTGTCATTTGTATCTACTACACTTGGAGTCTACCACCCACTTCCTTTAACAGAACCAGATACTTATCAAACATCCAAGGCCCTTCCTTTAACACATTCTCCTTATCTCTACCATTTTCGAACTCAACAAGGAAAAGAATGGGAGAAGGATCCCGAAATCTAACACCCATAACAGTTCACCAAACTTTCCTCATCGTACCTTTGAAGGCTTCCTTGTTATAGTATTTGTCAGTATAGAGTTTCGTAAACAAACACTTCTCTCCACAAGGTAGCACGTTCGCCAATTCATCCAGATCCACCACCATATCTTCACTTTCCTTCTCCGTTAAGGACATCTTCGTTTAGAGGATATGGAGATCATCCTCCATGATCGTAGCCAGAAAAAAGACATAAACTACACCAAGGCAGTAGGAATTGCCTCTAAAGAGGAAAACTTAGGAGAGGATAATTAGATATTTTGAAGTCGCTCAGTACTACTTGTAATACTAATAGTAGGCATCTGACTCATAATATTATAAGAAATTAAACCCTACATACATTAAGATAATTTATTATTGCATTATCAGATCATGTTATTTCTAAGTAGTGACTATGATAATGGGAGATATCAAATGCATACTTAAACACAAAAGGATGATAAGGCCGATCGACTATCATCACCTACTCATTTTCTTCTAGCCAATGATTTACATACTATATGCATTGAAGCTAGCTAGGCAGAATTAAAATTATTTTGATGTTGCAGGTTAAGAATTAAAATGGAAATTAAAACTTAGGGATAGGGTAAGAAAATCGTGAAAACATTCAAAATATCCCTAGACATTCCAACTAATATTGGAAGACTAGTACTCTAATGTGTTACGTGGAAAATACTCAAATTCAAATCGATTCAATTAAATCAACAAGCCAGACTTTAATTAATAGTTAATTACTATAGATTCAATTACTAGATAATATAGAGATTTTTTCAAATAAGACAAAATCCCATCGGTTCATAAAATTAAAATACTTAATTAAATAAAAATCTTGCTAAAACTCTCTTGAAAATAAAATCACCTCTAAAGAGGGAAAGGCAAAATATAACTTCAAAATAAGATTTGGAAGGAAAAATGGCTAATTTCATAGTCAGAATTTTGCCCAGCCACCACATCATGTAACCTTTATAGTGACTATGCACAACATGTGTGCTGAAGATATCTTTCCAAATTGGGATCTTATGCATGAATACGATACTTGTAGCCATAGTAATGATAAAATACATCTACCATATGTGAGAAATGTCCCCATTTAAGTAAAGTTTTAGTATTGTTTCTTGCAATATATGCATTGATATTCATGTTCAAGGTATTCTAGTGCTACTAACAAAAAATCTGGTAATCTGACATCATTTGATCTCTTGCATCATGTAAATATGCGCATGCATGTGTGTAATTATAAGTTCATAATAATCATTCATTAGCTAGCGCAGACCAACTTATATGATGTTTTAACATATCCCTTAATTTATTTCTTTAAAATTAATGATTTATTGAGTGCCATGCATTAGTTGGTATTAAATAGACTTTTGCTGCCCAAAAGACAAATTTTGCAAGTCTCACTACTAGAATTCTTGCTAAAAACCTTTTCAAAACGATTTCTTTGCCATAATAACTAATACATTATATCGCCCGCCAAAAACTACATTGTAGTGGCATTTCGTTTGCTTCCTTTACTGATATGTCATTTTCCTTATGATCTTGTGTATTGGTCAGCCTAATCACATCTAGGCTAGCATATCGTGCTGGTAACTCGCCACAAAAAGTATTTTTCCCCATGAGAAGCCCAACTGGTTGGAAATACCTACGCCTTCCTGCGATAAAAATAGCGGCAAACAACAACTGATCTAGCCACAAATGCTTATTGATTTCGTATTTACTCATGGAAATAGAACCAATTGTGGCAACAAGTGCGAGTGGGTTATAGTTTTACTGACCAAAATATTTGGTGGGAATAACTTTTTTCCCAGCAAAAGTCTGTTCTCAGTAAAAGTGATGGTTGAACCTTTGCCCAGAGAGACTTCCACTCGGTATTGTTCATTTCCATGAACTAATCTCGCAAGAAATAGTTTTTCAAGAAGTGGGATTTACATACTTTCTATAAACAAAATCTTGCCAGGAAAATTATTTGTTTCCTACGAAAGATGGGTTGTAGAAAATACTTATGTTTTGAAACATTTCCTACAAATTGTTAGCATCACTAATTGTCAATTGAATTGTATTTCCTATACACAGGCATCGTCGACAAAACCCAAAAATATAGTTTTTTTTTTCCTATGGATGCTGCTACAACTGTTGGAAATAAGTAATCCTTATTTTCTTGTTAGGTCATTCTTATATGTGTCATTGTAGCATGATAAATCAATGCAACCAACTTTGCATTTTCTACACACAGAGAACACATTATTGTTTAAATACTCACATCCATATAACACTCACACTTTGATACCTAGATGGGATGTCCAAAATACTGGAAAAAACACTCACATCCATATAACACAATTTATATATTAATATTTATAACATTCCAATATGTCCTCAATGATCAATCAAGGTCATGAAAACACATCAATATTTGCAAAGTGGGAAGTATATAAGGGTCACTCACATGCATATGCATGTTGTATTGTTTAGAACATATATATGTGACTAACTAAATGTATACATATATTTGGCTCTAGACACACATAACTTTGTCCAGTCTGTGATGCGAGACAACTCAAGTTCATCTCCCCAATAACTCACCGAATAGCCTCTCCATTCACACATATCAGGGGCTGATAAGTACTTAAAAATATATTCAAAACATATTAGCTCATAATTATTCTTCCTATAGTAGTACCATACTACAACAAATCAATTGTTCCCGCTAAATGCTACACAGATTTCCTAAAATAAATCTCCCCCAAATCTAATTGGTCATTTCAGACACCTTACTCAAGTTGATCATAAAGTCAAAATGCAAAGACACCCCAAAAATATGTATAAGATAACAACCCATAGATTTGTTGGGATGAATGCCACGTGTTTATAAAATATGCTTAATCCCTCTAAACTTGAGTAGGAGTCCATTCTTACTCTAATATGATATTTCACATAAAACATAATTTTCCACAATAATCAGCCATATAAAATCCAACAGCTAATATTTGAACTGACCCTTATTAAAAAGTATTTTGAAATGACTTTATATCTAAGATGCACCATTAGTTTGTGTACAAACATACCACCAGCTCCTCTTGCATCTATTTCGAAAATAGGTACAAAAGAACCTTCTATTAACTCTGAAATGGTGTAAGGATACAATAGCCACTACTTGCATATCAACCTATTTAGGCTTTAACCAAACTATTATATTTTGACAATCACAAGTTTCATATGCAAACATGATGAACTATGAAAAAAAACCTAAATATATTTCAGAAATAACTAACGTGGATGTGTGGTTCTTATTGTTAACTTACTCTTGTTTAAGTATGTTTCTTACTTCCTTTGGTAGTTGCCAATTCTCTCCACTTTCTCTCCATAGCTGCCTTCCATCAAGTTGTACTTTTGTTTGCTGGAACCCCTATAATGCAACTACATGAATGTTGGCGTATCCCTGCATAGAATTAATTGTTGGTTTTAACCTCCCGATGCAACTAATAAATTTAATAAGCCCTACAAACCAATGATTGTATAGGAGAAGATACTCACATCATCATAAAGACATTCAAGAGATTACATCCCACAAAAAAATACTTTGCCAAGTAGCTATGCATATGAATATACCAGGTTTTATCTAGCCAACACAAAATATAATTATATAACCACAACTAACCCCTGCCACTTGTTCTAACATAACACCCCCAAACACTTCCCACATTGCACATTGAAATATTGGCATTTCACACACTGCCATGTCCACAGGGAGTATACAAAACACAAAAAATCCCCAAAAACCCGCAAAAGAACTTCTAGAAACAAAGACACCTAAGCATCTTCCCAAGTCTCTCGTTGAGACTCCCTATTAGACTCCAACTCTAACATCTGGATGTTTAGTTGTTTCTCATATTCAGAAAAATATTTCCTAATAATGCCCATATCACCCATAAGTGACTCTAGTTGAGTTTTGTAAATGTCTGCACAAGTCATGTTCCTTTCATTCTTTGAAGCTAGACGTAGAAATGTCTTGTTCTTTTGCATTGGAAAAGAGAGCTCAGGAATGACTAAGTGTCGCGGCCCTTGTGCGTAGCCAGATCTTAACCCTAACACCTCTTTGAAAACAAATGCAGTCGCATCATCAACATCCTCTTCCGAGTCTTTCTCATTCAACTTCTCGACCATAAGATCCTGAATGTCATAATTCAAAATATCATGAGATTGGAAAGTCAATATATAGTCCATCAATAGATAAAAAATCAACCAATGCAAACTCACATAATTTTGTTCAGTTGTTGCATTGATGAATTTCCCTTTCTGCCTTGACCAGTGAGTTTCTTTGTAAAAAGCATTCAGATTCAATGCCATCTCACGCTTAAATAAAAATTTGATAGGTAAGTTTCAAACTCCACTTTGATAAACCACATATAAATGATACTCCACACTACAAATATTACTTTTTCTTCCAACAGCCTAACAAAATATTTCCTCTCACCTGTATGTTTCACCTTCTGTTTTTGCCTATTAGTAGTGTTTCTTCGAGACTGCTCTTAAAATATTTCAAAAAATATCAAGTCCCATATTTTTACTTAATGCTATATGCTAGAAAAGAGTCATGACCAAAAAGATTGGCTGTTATAACAGAAATAGAATTGACTAAAGTTAGAATTTGTGGTCAACGATAGTCATAAGTACCTTGAATGTACTGGTTGCTCACCTTTCACATAGCCACTCCCAAATAGGTTTCTCCACCATGGACGTCCCACCAAATAGTGCCTCCTTATGGAATGCATATTTTAATTAGAGCTGGTGTAGTTCATAGTGATATGTATTGTACTTATCGGTAAGTATCGTTATCACATTTTCACGATGGTTGTGTTTTGTCTAATTCAACACCAAGTCTACCTGGAAATTCAAAATCATAATAAAATATATTTTTTCACTCTAAAACACCAAGTAGAAACTCATAAATATCATAATTAATGCATATATAATAAACCCCTACTCTAACAGAATCAATGAGCTCGTGTTTCTCCTTCTCGGCTACCACAATCTAGCTTGCATGCCTTATTTCTGCATATACTTTAACTATCCAGCTCACTTAACTAGTAAAGACGGGGGCATTCTGGCATGATGGATCTCAGTGCCCATCCTTTATATGTAAAAGAATCTTAACCAACATTCGTAGGCATTCAGATGTTGTACCCTCCAATGACCCTCAACCTTGCTTTTTTATGGGTGGGACTATATATCGAAATTAATAAACTTGTTATAGCAAAGAACAATGACAATAATGTAAACTCATAATGTTAGTATTCAAGACAGAAAATTATCCATAGAGCAAAATTGCCATAGAACAAAATTGCAGTTAACTGCCATATAAGTAATAATATTCTCCTGATCTTCGTCATGTTCTACATCCATAGACTTTTGTAGACCCACATCTGGTATTAATTAAGTTGAATAATTTGAAAGGGGATCCTTCTCGTCTCATAGTTTTCTTGTCAGAGGTAGTACATCTGGGCGGCCTCTACGTATAGGGCTTGATATTGGTCTAGCGCGTCCACCTCGTCCCCTTCATCACCCCTTTATAGATTGCATCGTCACTATCTTTACTGGAATTACTTCTACTTCTCAACATGCAACCCACAATATAGCCATTAACATCAGCTAATTTGTTATAAGGCAACATGAGTTCATTTTTATAATTTTAACTACTACTAATTCCCTACCAACAATATCATTTCCCTATACACATCACTATTTCTCCTTTACCACATATTTAAACTTAATAAAAACCACTTTCTCAGATTACAAGAGATGAACAAATAACAATAGATAATATGCACTATGACACCTATCAAGAAAATACTAACTCAAACTTTCATATAATTAAAACCAAACAATAATAAGTATTGAGAAGTCTGAAAAAAATGAACCGACTAAGCCTTGTGTGGGAGAAGAAACCCTTCCAGATGCATGGGCTTTTACCATAGCTATGAATTGTTTAACGCCTTCACTGTATTCGTTCGAATGCAATCTATCTTTGATATGCATCAAAGCCTTATCCATCTTGATCTTGACAATAAATTGTAGAAGTTAATAAGGGTTCATAATTCTGGATAGACAAATTCCACAAGAAAGCCATCAATGGTTTATCACGAAACTACTTTCACATAGATACCCGGATGTCAAAGGTAAAAAAGCATTGAGATGGAGTGGAATGATCGATGATGTTGTATGGACAGAAATTGTTAGGTCAGTGAATCTGGGTGTGTAATGACTAGCCAATAAAAAAAGAAAATAACGAATATTACATAAACCAAAAAAAAAAAAGGTTAATCAAAATATTAGTACACTAAAACGTTTCATGGTATCTTTAGTTTAAGATGAGATGGTAAGCACAATATGAATAAATTTAAGTCGTGGGTAATACACAGCCCTCAATGCTCAAAAGTGCACATGATTATAGAAAAGTCAGTAAGAATAGATATTGAACTAGAATGTGCATTAGTTCTACCATTAATTACTTAACTTGAACATGAACTTATGGGTGTTCTAATTTAATGAAAGCTTTTGGGTTTAGCCAACTCATGGTTGACATTACCCAACATAGCGTACTGAAAAATCAGATGCTCTAACCATTGCACAATCTAAATGGTGGGTGGGCTAATGTATTCAAGCTGGCTCCTCATGGATTGGGTTTGAAGGATAGTGCCTTGGTAAAGTTTCACAAGCATAGTTTATTTGTAGCGGTTTGTTTAGTTGGTGCCTACACACTATTAAAAAGTGTTTTATTTATTTGTAGCCTGTCTCTTGATCTCAACATACAAGTTATACAACTCTGTAGTTCTAGCTTGTGCCAAAGTCAGGGCATGCGTTTTAAGTTAATATGAATGAGAACTTCTTTGAGAAATGGAGGTAGAGAAATTTTGCCTTATTTTCCTTTCTTCCAATTTTTTTCTATTCTATAACTATTTTGGGTTGAATTTAATTAAAATAATATTACAAAAATGCCCTGTGTAACTTGAGCAAACTAGAGACTGATACAGATTTTTAGCATAGTCAGTTTTGGAAGTACAAATTTATGCAATATACAACTCTCTAAAAAATGATGAGGACATGGTGGATGATGGATTTGAAGTGAAACAAAGTATTCAACACTTGTCTTGTTGTTGGTGGATAGGATTTTGCTACAGGTTTGGTTCGGATGCATCTGTCTATATCGGCTTCTCTATTCGTCTAAGGCTTCCACACTTAACTCTCTTAACCAAATGGTAATTAGTTTGGTTAAGAGAGATATTGAGAATTATCGATAATTTTTTAGAAATGGTGCTTTAAGATGCATTGTTTACTGGCATTTGAGAAAGTAGATAGGAAATATTTGGGAAAAGACCTGGTTTGTTCAATAAATTAAAGTGGGGTTTGTGGTAGTGTAGGCTTTTCATGGTCTAGGTTTCTAAAACACACGAGAAGTTATTTTAATACTAAAAACAAATATATGTGGCAATCTAGGTTCTTGATAATTACAAGTCACTTGCCAGGAAATAACAGAATCTGCTAGTTTCAAGTTCCATACGACACATATTTTTTAATCTCTCACTTTCAATAAGAAATACGACATTTGTTTATATGGGGTAATCATTTTATCATCATATGATTTTGAAATACTGGAGTATTAAGTAGGGAAATTACGTTGAGTAATTCTGCACTAGATGGAGAAATATATTCAGTTGATAGTTTGGGTTGAGTTGGGTATGTTAAACTTTATTCACTCTATTTTACAATACATTTATTTATGATGGTCTCCAGCCAGTTAGGGGCGGCAATATGTGACATGACATATGAATCTAATACGAACGAAATGAATAGGTTTAGGTTTGATATAAATGGGCTTGGGTCAAAACAAGTTGCCCATTAAGACACTATTAATAAACTGGAAACCCGCTTAATCCGAAATCAATCCGTAATAATCCATTTAAATGTTATTTCAAAATTACAATTTTATTATTGTTGGATTGTAATATTTGTATTTCTCAATATGCATATATTTTTGTTGTTGGATTGTAACTTTGGAACTATGCTCATATTTACTATTATTGGGTTTGTAATCTTGGTTTTATTCTATGTTAGAATCTAAAAAATATTGATATTTTTTATTAGTAGGTAGTCTTATTGTCTTTTTCAGATATTGTAGCTACTAATACATATAGATTTTAAATTTTATGTAAAATTATATTAATTAGGTCAAATGAGTTATGTGGGTTAGTTCAATCCATTTACATGAAATGGGTTGAAATGAGCCATGTTTTGTTGATTCTTTCTAATTAATTATTAAACGGGTTTAAATGGTTCGTGTTAGAAGCTAAAGTCAAATGTCCATGACTTGACATAACAAGAACACGACTTGTGAACACAAATTGCCACCCTACAACCAGTACCCAAGAGCACCCTAAGAAATTAAATCAAGTAGCCAATCAAAATGAAGACCAAACATGCATAATGTATGTAAAGTTCCATTATAACTATAAGCATATAGAGTCAATGACCACTTTCCACAACAATGCCCAATCAAAAGTTCAGTTGTAAAATGCAAGTTAAACGAAGAAAACACAAGCTGTAAATGACTCCAATAAGTTAGCCAAGTAGTTGAGTTTTAAATATCATTGCTAACAACACACCAACATAGTAAACTTTAGGTACTTGGCACCAAATTACCTTAATGTAGAACGACCATCAGCAGTAGAGGTGCTACCCCTTCCTCATCCTAGGGGCAGGGATGGTGTGTAAGTTAATGTAGCCTAATGTGGCCTTTATTTAGGAGGTCAAGGAAATACAAGAGTCTTACTTAAGTAATGTGGAACTGATCAAGGGATTGATTGCATATATGAGATTGAGGGCCGAGGACTGATCGAGAAGCACCGCCGAGGACTAATCGAGAAGTAGAAAAGGGATTAACCAAGGTTTTAGCATAGATTTGTTGTTGCCACAGTCGATTTCAACCCAAATGTGAGAAATATTTCAGCTTGCGCGTGTTTATTGTGAATCCACTTTTAGCCACGAGCACTTGTCGTTGCAATAGACCTTTTTCTCCACCGAATTTCACTTGTCGGGCGTGATCTCGTTACTAAAGAGTATTTCTTTCTCCACGGAAGTGGTTTGTGTCATAAGCTAATTATTTGCGACTGTCTACGTCTTGAGAAAAAAACTCATGGGAAAATGCAGTATTTGTTGTAGTGTATGAGAGGGCACGAATATAGTCACAAGAGCTCTAAGGGCAACTTGTCCACGTACATAGTGGAAGTCAAGGGTGTTGTGCTTCGTTCGTGTAGAAAATATGGGTTTAACGGACAAATGTAGGGAGCTGACATTATCACAGTAGGGCATAGGTGATTGAGGAAAAGGGATACGAAGATCACGGAGAAGGAACGTGAGCCACGTTAGTTCAGTAGTAGTGGATGCCATGGAGTGTTACTCGGCTTAGGCACTTGATCGAGCAACCATGGATTGCTTTTTCACACTCCATGAGATGCAATTGTCACCAAGAAATGTGTAGAAACCATCAACAAATCCATAACTACACCCGATTGAAAAAGGGGATATATAGATGCTGGCAAAAATGAGTTAATTTTGTCACTAATGACCCACTGAATTACTTGTGCGTCTACCTAGAACTTAGACAAGAAACAACACAGAGGCACGAATATATAATATTTATGGTGGTGCTAGAGCCACCAATAGTCAGTACTGAATTCGATATCGATAGTGTAATTAATTTTTAAATAATAAAAATAAAAAACATAATACTAAAATTTAAACAAATACAAATTCTAAAAAAAACAGAATCGATACACTTTGTCGTGTTGATGGGAGTATCATTTCACTTATATTTATGTGTCATTAATATATATCAACTAAAGTGCCATTCTATGAACTTCTTCGCATGGTACTAATTACTGAAAAAGGGGATTGACACTATTGAGGCAGATCTAGGAATGGAAATTCTTGAGAATGATGAAAAGGCTCAACGTAATAATTAGAAGATAGGGTACACAGCACATATAGCTAGCCACTTACCCTGAAACACTTAAAAATATTGTATACTCTTGGACCGTTAATTTGTTCCTGTGCTGAATCTGATCATTTCAACGTACATGAACTCACTCTTGTGTTGACAATAATCCGAATATTTGTTGTGTGTGTGTGTGTTATGGGTCGCTGTGACTTTATAATTTGTTAATTTATAATTAGATCTTGATAGATCTTTTATAAGCTAGGAGCATGAATAACTAATTTTATAATGTCGGTCTCTGGCTGCTGGATTAATATAATTTCTAGCTGTATTTGAAGAATAATAATATGCCATTTACCTATGTATAATATATTTTGGTCAGCTAGATTCCAGGCGACTGATGCCTAGCTAGCTACTTGCACAATATACATGATATATATATAAGAAGAATACCTTAGCCATCATGCAGACTTGGTCATGAAAGAAAACTACCTGCTGCAATTGACGCCTCTATATATATCCTCCTTCCATGCAAAAATGAAGTCAAAGTGACAACTGCTCTTTGTCCAAAATAAACTACTAATTTCAAAGCAACATATGCATACTAAACAACAAGATCAACGTTGAAATATTAGAAATTAGGCAGCTATATATATATATATATGTGTGTGTGTGTTTGTATGTGTACGTGTATGTATCTCGCAGGCTATATTATATATACTTATAACCAAATATCTATAATAATGTAATTAAACTACATGGGTTTGACACTTGATTTACAATATATAGTTCGATCGATTAGCTATGGAGGCCGTACTGTCATTATTCAGAAAATGGGCCAAACATTGAAATGATTAACTTCGTGTTCTTAAAATAAATTTTGATTTCAATATTCGGCTTCGATAGTGTTGCTCTTGTTTTGAGCAGGGAAAAGCTTTTTCTTTAAAAAAAAAAATGAGCTGGGTAGTGAATATTGAACCAGTACTAGTACTTGGCATGCATGCGCGCAGTTTCAGGAGTAGATCAGATCGATCACTTTTTTAAGGACTGTTCTAAGTAAATTTTACTTGTGTTTTGAAGGAGAGTACAATATATTTTTAAGTGGTTATATTTTAAAAAGGTTCTAATCATTGATACCCTAATTTCTTTTTATTATTATTGTTACAACTATAATGAGGGTTTTATAATTGAGCCCTCCGCCTTTGATTGGCTCCGCAATATATATAAGGCAAAAGTACTGCATGCATGACAAGATCAGTAATGTTCCCAAGGAGGAATCAGTTAGATAACATCGAAAATATTAGGGACACGGGGTTACAGACTCCTAATTATGTACTAAACATGATTATTTTTACTGTTTACATGGACACGAAAAATGCTATTGATCATGCGAGGGACCCGTGTGATCCATAGCCCGATATATATATATACATATATATATATATATATACACACACACACACATCGAGGAGGTATATTTATTTCAGAGGCTTATTGCCAATTAATCTTTCTAGTACAGATTCTTATTAATTATTCCCAAACAACTAATGTAGGTTAAGTAGTGAAAGGACTTCTGCTGTATTTGAAGTATGGATCTCAGGTAAAATTTCCCTACACATATCTATACATACATACATATATATATATATATATAGAGAGAGAGAGAGAGAGAGAGAGAGAGAGAGAGAGAGAGATCAGAACAGTACTTTGGTGCATGCTGAGAAGACCCAGATATTTAGTCCCTTATATACGTTACCCACGAAGCTAATTAAGTTAAAATCAATAATATTATACGGGACATTAATTTGTTGATATCCAAATTTAGCAAATGTCGGGGAAAATAGAAGAATGGAAAAGGAAATTGAGTGGCGGAGACTAATTATTAATTCGTATGTGGGTACATGAAAGACAACTTTCATTAATAAAAGTAATATTGCATTGTTTTGGACAAGTACCTCAAGATCTCACTTAGAATTTCCTCATAATTCATATAGTCAGATCCAGAGTACTTGCTCTTCTTTCTTGCTCCTTATCACCATGGGCGCGTCCTTCCTTCAAACTGGTCAAATTAGAGCTCGATGATTGCGAGTACAGAGACAGGGAGAGATTACTATCAACTTTATGATGCCCTGAACTTCTTCTCTGGTTCTCTTGATCACTCGAAGTCAGCCTAAGAGATAGGTCCAAGTCGAGGTCGTAGTCCGAGACCTTCCTTTTCAGCTTACTCCACTGGTCTTGAGGAGTGGTTGTACTAATCTTGCTGAAATCTGAAGGAGCATTGGTATTACAAAAACTTGTACGCTCTTTTACTTCCGCATGCAGATGGCCGGTTAAGGCCGGGTTAAGATCATCAGTGGGATTCAATATGGTTTGAGTCTGCAAGCAGGATTGATTTTTATGAAATGACTGGAATCCATCTTTCACTTCTTGGGTTAATCTAGTAAAACCTGACTGTTTACTGAAGCTGGAAGTTCCCGAAGGGAAATTGCTGTTAGTCCAATTGCTATAGCTGCTACCAAGGATCCTTTCACCCACAGTACTACTGCCAGTACTGGAATTACTCATTGAGCTGCAGCCCGCAGTAAAACCCAAGAAGTTTTCGTGAACGCCCCAAGAAGCATCTCCAAATCTACATCTTGGACTAAGAAGGATTTTCTTATTAGAAAAACCCATTAAAGAAAAATTAAAAAATCAAGACTATGGTCTGGAAAAAACAACAGAACTCTTGAAAGGTAGAAATTATATGGTAATTGATCTTATACCGGAAATGGGAATTGTGGCTCGGGTTGTATCCTTGAAGCATGGGAAGTTGGCTGAGGTTATAGATATTTCGATCTCCACTTTCCACAAGATGCCTATGATCCGCTAATACTGTCATGTGAGGAACATTTTTTTTTTGTATCATCAATCGATAAAGAAACCCTAATTTGTCTTCTTGATGATCAGAAGGGAAAAGCAAAACGGAAGTTTTGGTTTACCTTGGTTCGAATCATCCACCTTCTTGCTTCTGTACATCTAGCGAAAGTGACAAAAGTGCAAATATATGGAAAGTCATTAAAATTAAGAGCGAATTATGCCATGCTAGCTATAAATTACAAAGGCAAATATGTCTAGAAATCATTGCTAAATCGTTCATTTTTAAAATCAATTGCGCTCGAATTACCTGTAAATGGCTCTTGACATGTGCAATACTTAATCCTTTTATGTCCATCATCTGAAGAACCATCTTTGGCGTGGCTCCTGCACCAAAAAAAAAGAAAAGAAATTAAGAATATACGATGCAAAGACTTTGAAATTAATAGATTATGATCATTATTTGACTGATCAATTATTGATAAACTCACTTTCTTGTCCACCAAGCTTTTCAACAGCATGAACAAAACGAAGATGAAGATCAGGCGTCCATCGGAGCCTAGGCATCTTCGATCTAACATAAGGCCGCACCGATGGCTTCTTCTCGCTCTCTTCGACCGTGCTGTGGCTTGAGCTTGCTCCTTTTCTAGGATTACAGTCGTCATCATTCTCCCCGCTTTCGCTTCCATCCTCATTTCGGTTGGAAAGGCTTATCTTTGAACATTCAGAGCCACCTGCACTTTCCTCCATCGATCGATCTTTGTTGCTGCTTCTTCTTTCTCGATTCCTCTTAGTAAGGGAGCTATGAGAAGATGCAAGGCTTACACAGTGCGGCTTTAATTAGACTTACAAATTATAAAGGACCCCGGTAGCAACATAAACTAGAAGGAGATGAAACTAATTCATTCCTACCTTTGGTCTTCTTTTTTTCTCCACCATGCTGGGACCAGAGATTAGTAAGAAATTGACATACCGATATTTGCAATACGAACTTAATTATATATCAGCTAGGCGGAAGATGAGCTGCAGTTCTATGTATACCAGATGGGAATGCAAACCCTATATGATCTTGACTTGGAGGATATAATAAGTCTCTCTCTCTCTCCGGCCCCTCGGTAAACCTTATTTACATATATTTATATATACACGAATACCGACATGCATATATACGCATGTATGTATCGTGTATGCATGCATGGATGTCATATAATACAAGATATCTACTCGATTGGCTCATGTGAATCCAATTTTTTTATGTGTCAACTTAAGTAGAAGAGCATCTATGGTGTAGACAACCCCTTGACCGGGGGGAAAAAAATTTAAAGGTGTGAAACCAATCCCAACACTAAACTATTAACACATTCATATATAATTATATTATTCAAAGAGTGCATTTCTCTGTGTGTGTGTGTGTGTGGTTGGATCACCCTTCTCTTGTGTGATTTGCTTGCAGAGACACTTTATCCAATCCATATTCCGATCCATTGATGTAATGCAGATAAACAAACGATTAATGATCATTAATGTTGCACGAACAAATATGTAATGAATCCAACCACATACAGGATATATGTTTACCTAAATGGAAAGTGTTGGACCATACCTCTCATGACATGACAACTCGATCCTAGCTTATATCCAGTTTGTATAAACAATAAGTTACAAAAATTCAGAATATTGATTATGTTATCCAACAATATAAAATCCTCAAAGCAATAAGTTATTTTGGACCAAAATGCTTGAAAAACATGGAGGCTTATATATTTACTTTTGCTCGATTATTGATATTTTTCTCATACTAGGGGGAGCTAGAACTAATTCGCTAGACCTCCCTTTCCGAGAAAAAGGAAGAGCTATATAGGCCGGTTCCAGAATTACTTTAATTTGGATTTGCACGTATTCTTCACATGTAAGTAGTTGGGCATGTATGCATGCATGTCTGCTCGAGAAAATATTTATGGGGCTTCAGACTCAATAAGTGCGAAGTCACAAACAGTAGTTCAACATGAGCCAGCTCATGGTTAGATGGTTGAGGCATGTGTGCGTATGTGACTCTCTGTCAATATTTATGCTTCGGACCCAAAGTACTTTTAAAATATATAAGAATGAGATTGCCTTTCTTCGGGAATCACGGGGTTTGTTCCTCCTCAAGGATTTTTATAGGTACGGGGCTTGCTCACGAAACTTCATCTTCTTACCTAGGGTTATTAATTACCAAGCTGATCATGTTCTCTCTCTGTTTTTGTTTTTCATAAAAAGAAAAGAAAGAAAAAATATTCAAGGTTAAGTAATGCTAGCTACTCATCATCTCAATTATTATCATCCCATAATATGACATTAGATGATTGCTCATAGAACCTATCATCTAATGCCACATCATAAGATGATGAGAAAATAGATGATGATCGAATAGATTTTTTTCTTCAAAATTTTATTGATTGTAGAATGAAATGATGATTAATGCTGTGGGATAATAATATTTATAAGTTCCTTAATTAGGATCTTATTAGCATGCTGAATTAATGGCATTTTGAGGTTTCGGATTCTTTATTATTCTTCTAATAATTATGAGTAGTATATGAAAGGAAAAAAACAAGTCAATCTTGGGAAAAGAAATTTATTGACAACGGCAGATCATGGGAAAAGTTAGTTAAACTCAACCGTCAACTCAAGAGGAAAATGTAAGGGAAGCAAATTAATTAAGAGAAATACTAAACACGGGTCCATCCAAGGTTCTTCGATTAACGGCCGGCCGATAATTAAGTGACACCTAAGCTTTCCACCATAGCTATCTTGTATATGCACTACATCAGATTCTCAACTATTGGATTCTCAACTATTGGATTCTCAACTATTGGCAGCCCCTTCGCACCCCCCTCGAACACCCACACTCAGCCCCCAAATCTTCTCCTCATGCCCTATTTGTCTTCCACTAACACACCCTCAGAAAACCCAGAACTCCACCCTACCGAGCTGCGCCGGAGCTCGACCCCAAGATCTACGACTGACGGACGTCGACCCCCCAAGCCGCGATGGACGAAACTCACAAAACTCCCAAAGCTTCCCGTGCCATCTTCGTCTTCCATCATTGAGTGGGCAGCTACTGTGGTGGGTGACAACAACTGTGGTGCCCTGTACGAAGATGGGTTTTTTTATTTTTTTCTTGTAGAAAAATTTTACCCTTATGTGTTGTGTTTTGCCTTGTAGTCTCCAGCAACCATTCGTTGACTATAAACTGTGGTGAGAAGCAGGGGAGTACTATCGAACAGTGGTGCTCAACGAAATGGCACGGCTGGTTGGCATTATCTGCGGCTGAGGAAAAAGGCGTGGAAGAGCTACTGGATGTGGATTACTTTTTTTGGGGGTGTGAAAATTAGAGGCTTGCCGTATGATTCAACATAATTTTTTGTATGTGCATTGTTATATGTTATGTGGTTTCGTTGCTCATTTTTGGATTGAAGGCCTCATGGAGAACAAAATTCGTTGATTATTTGGGAATTTTTGTTTTCTTCTTTTCTGTCAAATGAGGTGGTGGTTTCTTTTCAGTCATTCATCTGGTTGTCTTTGTTTTGATTAAATGGGATGGTTAATATCTGCATCTTGGCCAACTCTAATTCACATTTCTTCACAGAGGCAAATACGCGAAAGAAAAGAGGATTGGCCTGGGTGAAGGACTGCGATGGTGCATGGGCAATGGATATCGGCGTCGGACTGGTGGAGGTGGACCTCTGGTTTTTAAGCGGCAGTGCTAAGAAAATGGAAAATCTCCTCTCAGCCTCGGCTTCTTCCACTTCTGATTTCAGTGTTTTACCATGTGCACGAGTGCATTGTAAGTTTGGTGTAATTTGTGATGTGGCAGCAGATGTGTGGAAGGCTGTTATAGAAAAGCAGCCGGACCGCTTAGAAGCGGGACTGATTAATTAACTAGAGTTATCGAATACACCATCGTGATCAAGTCTTTCGTTCTATTCCATTAATAGGGAAAGAATTAGGAACCTCTTTCTAACCAAGCTCAGTTCCATGCATGATGATCAGAAACCACAACAAGAAAAAAAGAATTTGTGACTTTCGCACGTACGTTGATGTACCGGTGATAATATTTCTTGAATTGGGCGGTCCCCATGCATGCATGCATGACACCCCGAAAAGTTCCCTACCCGCATGCACATTGAATAAGATTTAGAAGTTTGAAATTAATAGCAGTCGAAACTTTTAAGTTAATGGGCGCAACTTTTGCGAGAGAGAACTTTTCATTCCTCCCACGTGGATGGCCCCTTGACTTGTGTCCATATAGGCCGTGAATTGGGTTCAACTTTTTCCTTTAATCACGAACATCTTGAGAGGCTTTGTAGTAATTGCGGTCTGCTAGCTGCTAGCTAGCTCCTACGACATGCATCTCCATCTTATTTAGTTTACTCCTACAGGTTGGATATTGGAATATTCACTCGATCCCATAGTACTCTAGCACTCTGGACTTATATTCAACCATTCTATTCAGAATTAATGTACGTAGATCAAGTCCTAGCTAGCTTGTTCAAAAAAAAAAAAAAAAAAGGTCACAATTATATATATATATATATATATAAAAAAAAGTACTCCGACAATGAGTGTCCTCCTTTAGAGTTATATGACATCATGCATGATCCTATATATATATATATATATATTATATACTTAATTAAAATAATTACTTTTTTATATATTGTATATAATTTTTATATATAATATATAATTATATATAAAATAGTTTTGTATTATATGATAAATTACTAATTAATATAATATTAAATTTTAAAATCTTATATCATTATAATCTATTGTATTAATAGTTATACTAATACTATATCACTATATATTATAATATACTATAATATATCACTATATATTATTATATACTATAATATATCACTATATTATATACTATAATATATCACTATAGTCTATAATACAATTATAATATATTTATAGTATACTACAATATATTATCACTATAGTATTATATACTATAATATATTATTATATATAGAATGTATAATAGATAATATAGTATATTAAAACTGAAAAATCGGACTAAACTGGACTAGAACTGATAAAACCAGAAGTATCAGTTTAGGGAGGCAACTGGTACGGAATCGGTTTTTAAAAATGTAAAACCGGTACATACCGGTTCGGTCTAAAATTTTATCCAGAACTGAATCAAACCAGACCGATTACACTTATTTATAGTCGAGTTCTCAAAAGGTACTCAATTGTTATTTTTAGTAAAAAGTCGATTTTATATCATTTTTCTATATACAAGAATCGTGTTTTTAATGAATTAAATGATATTGTATATCTCACTTAGCATTAGTACTACTGCATCATGTGTCGAGGATTTAGTTATCCTAAAATTCATTTTTATTAAAGAATCACGATCCGTGTTTATTCTACATCTACGTGCAGCATGTGTGTACTACCCCCCCCCCCCCCTCTCTCTCTCTCTCTCTCTCTCTAAATATATATATATATATTGAAATTATATATATGCTAGCTAGCTATCGATACCTTGTCTTTTTCGTTAGCCTACCGATATATATATATTATTACTGGATCGAGAATATTTTCACATTTGTTAAGATCACAAAGAAATTCATAGAGGAACACGACGTAGACCATGCATCGAAAGACGCCAACTGATTTCCCAATTTAAAATAAAAGTTTGTCTGAAAAGATTCACTTCAACACCTAGCGGCCTGTAAGGTCAACGCCCAACATTACCAGTACCTCTGATACGTTTTTCTTTACACTTGAAAATGTTTATTTTATCCTGTTTGTTTAAGCTGCATGAGAATACGTGAGCCTATTAATGCGGATCTCATGCATTATTTCAGAATGAGTATGTCTGTCGTCTTCTACAAGTCCCTCTAATTATCATAAACAATTCTTCATGAGAGCCGTGAATCATTCACCATCGACCATGCATCATTAGATAAATATATTATAGCTACAGAGCATCTCTATGCATGCATGCACCACAATGATGCCCATTCATGAGACTGATGACTATCATTCATGCATATGAATATATATATGTTCCCAATCTCGAAAGAAGCTTTACAACTACTGTTTCAGTAGTGCTGCTTGGGTAGACAGAAGGTATTCTGATCATCTATGCATGCAAATATAATATTGCAAATGAATCGATCATATGTCATGCAAATTTAATTTATAAACTAAGAAAATGGTACGGAAGAAGCTTAATTAATTATATATATATATAAAATATAGTAGATCGACATGCTAGCTTTTGTTGTGAAAGTCTATATATATATATATATATATATATGCATGCGTTTCAGTAGTACCGAGTACCAACTGGGTATATATCATGTGGCGCACATGCATTTAATAAAACCCAAAGGACCAGAACTCGAATTAGGACTATATATATAATTAATGGCAGCGGGTATGATTAAACAGATCATAAATTACTGAGTTGAAAAGCATAAATCCCTATCTGTTCTTTCAATTTTCTAATGATCAGTTTCATAAATTAAGATGATATATACCCTAGGAAAACAGAAGGTTCTCGAGTATTTGGGGAAAATAAAGAATATTATATATTGATCTGACTTAAAAAACAAAATAAGTAAAATACAGAATATTTATACTATATATGGATAATTAAACTTAGAGTATACTAAGGGAACATTTGACACCGCATGTAAAATAAACTTGATACCCCCCTTAAGATGGAGAGTAAATAGAATGTACTCCCATCTTGGTTATCAAGTAGTCATGAAACTGTTGATGGCCAAAAGGCAACTTGGTAAGAACATCAGCAAGTTGGTGTTGATGAGAAGCAAGATGAAAAGTCTTGATGACTAGAGCTTGAATTTTGTCACAGATGAAGTGGCAGTCCAGTTCAATATGTTTTGTTCTTTCATAAAAAACTGGGTTGGCAGCAATGTGCAAAGCAACTTGATTATCACAAAATAATTGAGCACTGTGAGAATGAGATATACCAAAATCAGAGAAAAGAGTAAGAAGCCAAACAATTTCACAATTAGTAGATGTCATTAAGCGATATTCAGCTTCAGCTGAAGAACGAGAAACAGTTGGTTGTTTTGTAGTCTTCCATGAAACTAAGGAATCCCCAACAAAAACACAATATCCATTTGTAGATCGACTACTGCCAAGATAAGAAACTCAATCTGAATCTGCAAAATCTTTAATGGTTAAGGAGTTGGTAACTAGAAATAAAAGACCATGACCAGAAATACTCTTTATATATTGTAAAATTCGATAAGCTACTGTTAAATGAGGTTGTCAGGGCTGGGCCATATACTGACTAAGTCTATGAATTGAGTAAGATAAATCTGGCCTTGTAAGTGTAAGGTAGAGAAGCCTACTAGTGAGTCTACAAAAGACAGTAGGATCTGGTAATAAGTCTCATTCTTCTTTGTTCAATTTCACATTCTGCTCCATTGGAAAAGAAACAGGTTTAAATGCAAGAAAACCAATATCTTGGAGAATCTCGAGTGCATATTTCCTTTGGCATAAGGAAATGCCATGTGAAGATCTAGTCATTTCCAAACCAAGAAAATATTTGAGCTGACCAAGATCGGCCTTAAGCTTGAAGCCTTGAACTTATCATCAAGTAAGGACTTCAAATGCTTCACAGATTGTAAATTATTACTAGCTATCAGGATATCATTAACATAAACAAAAAGAACAATGAAAGAAGAACCATGTGACTTGGTAAAAAAGTGAATAATCAGCTTTGGATTGAATAAAGCCCAAGCCAAGAAGAGTATTTGAAAACTTAGAAAACCACTTACGGGAAGCCTGTTTCAAACCATGAAGGGATTTATTTTGCATGCAAACTTTGGACCTCCCTTTAATGTAGAAACTATGAGGCAACTTCATGTACACTTCTTCCAATAAGTCTCCATGCAAAAATGCATTATTAACATCAAGTTGAACAAGATGTCAATTCTGTACAGTAGCAATAGCCAACAATGTTTTAACATTAGCCATTTTAGCTACTGGTGAAAAAGTTTTAGAATAATCCAAACATTCCTTTTGGGTATAGCCCTTGGCAACAAACTTTGCCTTGTAACGTTCTATAGAACCATCATCACAATACTTAATTTTGCAAACCCACTTACAGCCTATGGGTTTTTTACCAAGAGGTAATGAAGTAACAGTCTATGTATTATTATTTTCCAATGTTGTAATCTTAACAGTCATAGCATCTCTCCAAAGAGAGTGCTTGAATGCTTGATGATGAAACTCAGTTTCAATATCAACAATAATGGACAAGGCAAATGACTTATGATTGGAAGATAAATGGTCATAAGAAAGAAAGATAGAAATGTCATACTTGGTGTTTGAGAGAGGAGGAGACGAAGGACCTATTGTAGGGTTTGATGTACAGTGTGCAGAAGAAGAATTAAAATAAAAGTTCTACAAGTAACTAGGTGCTCCTATGATTCTAATTGATCTCCGAGGAATTATTGGGGAGATCTTATTTTCAGGAGTGGTAGTAGAGTGAGGAATAACAATACGTACAAAATGATTGTCAATAGAAGAATGATCTGATGAAGGTACTGTTCAAGGCATAGGAAATAAATCTAAGGTTTGAAGATTGATGAGGAAAAGGAATACATGTGTTTGAAGAAGAAACAGATTTAGGAGGGAAAAAATTCTGAGATTTGAAAGGAAAGACATGTTCATGAAAGATAACATGTCTAGAAACAAAGCATTGATTTGTATTTACATCAAGGAGTTTATAACCTTTGATACCAAAAAGGTATCCAAGGAAGACACATGTACGAGTCTTGGGATCAAACTTAGAGCGAGATCTTTGAAAGGTGGAAACAAAACATAAGCAACCAAAAGTCCTTAAGTGATCATATGAGGGAGGGGAATTAAGCAAAAGCTCAAAGGGAGACTTATGTTTCAAGATAGGAGCCAGTAACCTATTAATAATGTAAGTGGCTATTAGAACATCATCACCCCAAAATTTAATAGGCAAATGAGATTGAAACATCAAGGCTCGAGCTATATTAAGGATGTGTTGATATTTTCTCTCCACAACAGAATTCTGTCGTGGAGTTTCAACACAACTGTATTAATAAATGACACCTTTAGAATTTAGAAAGGTGGAAAGAGAAACTTTTGTACCATGGTCAGTACGAATTTTCTTGATTTTAATATGAAACTTAGTTTTGATTAGCTTAAAAAAAATTTAATGAGAGGTGACGCTTCAGATTTACATTTAAAAAGGTAAACCCAAGTGGCACGAGTAGAATCATCACAATGAATAAGATCAAAAGGAGAAATAGAAAGATGAACATTACTAGGAAAATGTAATTTTTTCTGTTTGACTAGTGGACAAATCATTCATGGAGTGTTAGGTACAACCAATTTAGGAATAAATTTATTCACAAACAACATCCTAGAAACAGAAAGATGATCCAGTCTATTATGTCAAAGCTCAAACAATGAGCATTTCGAAGATACAGAACAAACATGTGAAAGTAGATTATTAAAGGAACTAGAATTTACAATATATGAAACAGGAAAATATTGAAGTTTAGAAGAAATAGGAGAGCCTACTTGTTGTAGTATGTAAAGTCTTCATTGCTGTCTACCACTCCAATTATCCTCCAGTGGATGAGATCCTGAATGAAACACATATTAGATGAAAACAAAAAACAGCAAGTGAGTGACATAGTAAGCTTGCTGATGGAAATTAATTTGAAGGTGAATGACAGAACACAAAGAACATCATGAAGAACAAAATGTTTAGAAATGCGAACAGCACCAATATGTGTAACAGACACAGATTGGCCATTAGGAAGCTTAACAAATGTATTAACAGTAGAAGTAATAGAAGAGAAACAATCTACAAAAGGAACCATGTGATATGTGGCTCCTGTATCAAGAATCCAACAATTAGGGCCAAACAAACGAGATGTAATGGAAGAAAAAACAGAGTGGGTATTATTACACGAATGATGAGGGAAAAAATACCAGAAAATGAAGAATTCAAAGCTACAACATTAACAACATGAGTGGATTCATCATAGGCATTTTGGGAGTGAAGCATGGACATGAGTTGTTGATATTGAACCTCAATTAGAGAAAAGGGAGAAGCAACCAAGGAATTGTTGTCACTGAAAACAACTTGATTTACCAGTGACTATTGTTTTGGCTTTGGCTTTGGCTTGTATCTCGATGGGAATCCATGCAACTTATAACACTTTTCAATAACATGACCAATGATTCCACAATGCTTACACACTGGTCATTCATTCTTGGAGAACGATATGACAGATCTGGAGCTATCACTCTTAGAAACAAACGCATGTGAATCAACATGGGGAAGAGAAGCAACTGAGGTTTCTCTCTATTATTCTTCTTGTAAAACAAGAGAGAAAACTTTGTTAAGAGATGGCAGAGGCTCCATTAGCAAGATCTGAGCTCTTGTGAAAGAAAAAGACTCATTCAAGCCCATTAAAAACTGTAAAATGTGCTCTTGTTGAACATAAGAGTTCAATGTATGTACAGCTCCACAAGAACAAGCTAGAACATGTTTGTAATTTGCCAACTCTTCCCAAAGGGCTTCCAAGCAAGTGAAATATGAACTCACCGAAAGTTGCCCTTGAGAAAGAGCAGAAATAGATTTTTGTAGTTGGAAAATCCGAGCACCATTCCTTTGATAGAAACATTCATTTAGATCTAACCAGATCTCATGTGCAGTAGTGATATACAAAATACTAGCAGAGATATCAGATCAAATAGAGTTAAGGAGCCAAGAAATCACCATATTGTTGCAGCGTAGTGATGGAGAAAGAAGATGATTGTTCGAATCTGAAGACTCGAGAATGGAACCATTGACAAACCCAAACTTGTTTTTCGTTGGGAGAGACATGGTCATGGATCGAGACCATGTGTGGTAGCTATCACCAATTAGAAGCTGAGTAACAAGAAGGACATCAGGATTGTCACTTAGATGAAGAATGAAAGCGCTTGTAGCATCTTCAGAGAGAGAAGGTTAAGTCGGTGCCATGGAAGAAGGACAATTGATACCATAACAAGATGAAACCCTAGGAAAACAAAAGGTTCTCGAGTATTTGGGGAAAATTGAATAATATTATTGATCTGACTTAAAAAACAAAATAAGTAAAATACAAAGTATTTATACTATGTACGGATAATTAAACTTAGTGTATACTAAGGGTACATGTGACACGTGTAAAATAAACTTGATAGTTAGTCCCCTGGTCACAGATTTTCCAGAACGAACTTGCCCTAGCTAGCTAGCTGTGACCACTTCTTTCTTTCTTTTTTTTCCTTAATTAATTTATTTCCATCCCTTATGTAGCTAGCTCTTTTTTACCATTAAAGTTTGATGAGCACCGCAAGCATGAAATGTTGGTTAATTGGTCGGTCCGATTCTAGTTATACCTCCAAGGAGGATATATATAAGCATCATCCAAATTCATTTTTAGCTTATCTCGAGGAGAAGGTAACCATTTCACCAAAAAGATCTGTCCAAAATGCAGATAGAACTTGAATTAGAGAAAATCTTGCCTCCAACCAATGAGTAATCTTGTGAATTACAAAATCAGTTGATTTAGGAGTAAATCATATCTGGCTGAGTTTCTAGCTAGCTAGCAGAAAGTTCCCAAAGCACCAAGGGAGGAATTAAGCCATTAAGGAGCCTAGCTAGAAGACTAATCTGATCACATCCTTTGAAATTGAACCACCAAGATGAGATCGAGATCAGTACTAAAGACTTCCAGCTAACCATGAGAGGATAATTGGGAACAACGTACCAAATAAAGAGATAAATGATGCCATATTGATTTAGAAAAGTACTCCTAGCTGTAAAAAACATGGTCTTTGAAGTTATTGGGATGCCACATTAACTCTGAACTCGTTCATCCACAAGAATTGGGCTAATTTTGTCATCTCTTGATCTTGATAGTTAATGTTATGTGTATATATGGACAGAGATTCTCTAGCGTTCTTGACCAGACTGTAGGGACTAGAGCGTGAAAAAGATAGACACTTGAAATGCATCTCTTAGGCGCATTTATAATTGTTGTAGTGAATTTCTCAGGCAGATCATGAGTCAAAATTTACATGATTAGTAAATGTTATAGGATTTATTTCATGCATCTATCTCTCTCATAGTCTAGGTTCTAGAGTTTAGTCATCATAAATTTTATCTAGTGATATCTGAATCCGACGTATTAAGCTTTAATTAGTACAATTTATAGTTTAACATATATAGTATTAGATCATCACGGTAGTTATCTTGGTTTTGAATTGTGACTCTACTATTTACCACATTCAATTAAATTTTTACTCGTTAAATCCACTACTAATTATTTAGGAAGATTCTAGCAATGGTAAAGGATCAGAGAGTAATTGAAACATATATAATTCAATGATAAAATACATTTTTTCCTATCAATTACTTTAACTTTTCGAACAATAGGTACCAATAATTATCATTGGTGATTTCATTTTTCCATCTCAATTATTTGATCATGCAGCTCATCGAATTACACTGACAATATGCATGCACTGGCATCACCTAACTATATATATATATAAATAACTGCAAACTATAGGAATATTCACTACTACTGGTGATGTTCCTGTCTCATTGGAGAAGTTAATCTATAGATCACTTCCCGTGCAAATTAATTGTCTAAGTATATGATTATAAAAAATTGAATGGAATATTCACATTGATCCAAACAAAAAAAGAATTAAAAAAACAAGTATTAAAAAAAATATGCACATTGATAAACATAAATAGATAAATATATATAAAAAAAATATGCCAATTAATATATATACATATATATATATATATATATATATAAAATATAATAATCTGACGCGAATATCTTATAAGAATAGATTGTCAGCAAATGCATGAGGGTCAAGCGGAATTTCTTCGGTTTTAGTAATTCTATATTGGACAGGTACACATCAAGACGTATGCATAGTTGGCAGGTCAGAATTATTAATTAACTATATATTAATGAATCGAGAAATATTTAAATATTCACGTCAAAGTTGAAAATTGTCCCATCTTGATACATGCATCTAGCGGGTCCTAGCTAGCTAGATAATGTTTACATCCTAGCTACCTATTAATTCCTAATCAATTCCTATCCCTTCGTATATATATTCCTAAATTCTTCCAAGCATTACTATAAGTACTATTATTTACAAAACAATATCTATTTTATGATATTCTTTTACGCTACCATGCATGCATCAATGATCGATCTCTAGCTAGCTAGTTAGGCTCTTTGACACTAGTCATGCACTCATCATAATCATCATCATCATTAAAATTAATTTAAGTACACCTACCATTTGTTTTTTTGTTTTATTGGATGAATTTTCAGAACATTGTTGCACTTAAATTATATGTGAATAATCGTCTAATTCAACATGAATTTAGATGGTTAATTTTCTTACCTATAAATTATCAACTCGATCTAGTTTTATGGTCATGATAACTTACACGATCGCGCACGGAATTTGTTCACAATAATATTGAACATTAATATCTTGGAATTAAGCTTTAGAACAGCAAGATATATGCATAAGCTAGCTACACTCTTATAAATCCTACTCAAATTTTACGTATTGTACGTGTTAATATGATATTACCTATTAATTATTGAATTAGTTATTCTAAAAAATAAAAATTGATTTATTGATTGATAAGAATATTTCACATCAACGCAGCATAATTAGAGTATATAATATAGTTTTTTTTTTATAGAAAAGATAATTTCATTAATCAACTGGAAACATGATTACAGACAATTACCAAGCCATACGACTTGAGAAATACAGTCTGGAATACAATCTCACCATATATATATTAATACTCTCAAAATTGAAAGCATTCCTAGCCAACTTATGAGCTACCATATTCCCCTCCCGATATACATGTGAAAAGCTATAAGATCCAAAACAAGAAATCAGTTGTTTAATTTCCTGGTAAAACACACCCAGCATAGAGTTATTCATACTATTATCCTGTAAAGCTTCAACAATGATCAAGCAATCACTCTCCACCACAAGTTTTGACTATATAGTATTATAACAAGGACTGATATTTAACAGCATATAATTTAATATAGGTTTAAGGGCCACTAGATATTTAATTATAGGCAGGTAATACTAGGTAATAATAATCACTACAATAAATAAGATTTTTTGGGACAAAAAGTTTCTTCCCAAAAGATTAGAATTTCATCCCAAAATATATTTTAGGACGAAAAAAAAATTGTTCCAACGTTGTCTCAATAAAACTATCCCAAAAGGTATTTTAAGACGAAAATAACAAATTTGTCCCAAAAAATATCTTTTGGGCTAAAATTTAGCTGGATCGTTCGATCACAGTCGAACGGAATTTTTTTCTGGAACGATTGAAATTCGTCTCAGAAAGTCGTTCGAACGGCCAAAAAAACGTTCGAACACCTATTCGAACGAGTACTTCATAGCCGGTCGATCGATACCAGTTTGTTCGACCAAATACATATGAAGAAATGTTCGAATAAACAAATTAATGATTGAACGTAAATTAAGCCATTCGAATGTGTTTGAGACAGAAAGAGTGAATTGCCTGTTCGAACGGGGCGCAACTTTTTTTTATCGTTCAAACTCTAACTTGTGAAGTTCGAACGGTTGTGTCCGATGTATATATGTTCGAACGGTTAGTATTTTCATGGAGAATACTAATTTAAAATCAAATAGATATTTATATTTCAAAAATATATTACAAATTGTTCAATATAAATAAAATTAATCTAATAAGTCATAACTAAATAAATAAAATAGTAATAATACTAATAATGTTATCAGTACATAATTGTTCAATATGCAAAACACGAAAATCAATTGATTGGAGGCCTAAATTGTTGCATAAGCATCTGCATTTGGCGTTGCATCTGTCTTTGTTGATCTTGCATTTGGAGTTGCATGTCTCTTTGTTGATCTTCTTACTATTTTATACGTATCTCCATGTCTGCTTATTTTGTCAATTGAGTCTCTAACTCATGTTATTTTGCAATCAATTCTTCGATCCAGAATTCGCATTCTCTAACGCAATGGCAATAGTACTTGACATTGATGAAGAGCCTGAAAGCTTTACACAGCGACCCAAACCCCAGAAATATCCTGAATATTGATTTAAAACTTGTGTAAAAATTTCAACATCACTTGTTGAAGAATTCTGATCTGATGCAACTTCAGCACGGAAGGTAACAATTTTATCCTATACACCACACATAAAATTAATATTGACACAATAATTTATATATGTTTAATTAAAACAAATTATAATACTTACATAATTCTCACGACCATCGGGATGAGTCAACTCTCTATTACTATTAGTATGTTATGCAGCATATAATTTTGTCAGATCATAATTGGTATCTGACTCTTTCTACAAGAGATAATGTTAAGATATAAAGTCAATATTAAAAATAAACTATATAGAATTAAAAAAAATACATTACCAATTTCAGAGAGAGGCGATGGAAAGATCTTGAACCTGTATGATGATGAATCTTCAACTTCGATCTATTTATTTTGTTTATAGAACTTTGCTCCTGCATAGAAGTTTTAAAAATTAGTAGGTGAAAATTACAAATAGAACACATAAAAGATTCATTTAATTTACCTTATCTGATGGATCCTCAAACATGTTGCAAAATTTTTTCCAATCTTAAGGTCGGACATCCTGAAAAGGATGTTGGCATCCATCTTCCTTGTTCTCGTACTTCTTGCAATGCTCGTGATACCTAGCCTTATACTTGCGGAATGCATTACACATCAGCTCCTCAACAGTCTTACGCTCCTCTCTCCGACCAAAATTTAGTTCGAAGTCATCATTAAAAAAGTATATACACAAAAATATTATCATTTAGAATATTAAATAAATATAAATATAAATTTATTATATAAATATTACGTACCAAATAACGCTTCTTTATAAGCTCTTTCACATCTTGCGGGACTTTATGTCATGAACTCGTAGACAAAGGTGCATAAGTCCGTGTGAAAGCACTCATATGCGATGCAAGCCAAGTTGCTTGTCGTCCTTCGCCTCCGGTATGTTCGTCAGGAATGTTAACCTTAATCTTACACACTTTACGATATTTCTCCAATGTCACGCCTCTAGTAGTGCCTCGTTCGTGACGAGATTGTATTGTTATCTCTATAAAATAATATTTAGTTATTAACCTCGTATCAATTATCAATTATCTTAATTAATAAAATGAGTATTAGTTATTTACCTTGTTCTGTAGAGTCAGTCTCTAATGGTAAGTCAGACGGAGAGATAGGAACAGATGGAGATGAGATACGAACTTTCTTCCTCTTTGGTGGCATAATTGCGAGATACTGTATAATGTGAACACAAAATCGGTTAATCATCTGTATCAGTTTCATCTGTAGATTCACTCTCATCATCTGTAGATACTTTAGATGACTCAACACTTTGATCAACTGTCGCCTCAACTATTTCAGCCTCAATATCTTCCCTATGTAATTGGATCATCTCATTCTGACTCAAATCCACAAATAAGTTAAAGGCAAGTTTACTCTTTTGGTATGCTTCTTGAGTAGAATGAAATATTTATGCATTATGTAACCTAAGACTAATTATACATATAAAGAAACTCCACACAATTAGTTGATTGCAAATATATAGCTTTCTCATAATTACTCAAATATCCTCATTAATTTATGGAAAAATCTACTTGCAAGCAAGTTCGTGCACCAATTCGTGCACCGATATTAATATATAATGTATATGTTTAACGAAACGATGTGAATTAAAGATAAAAATAATTTTCATGATATAGGAGATTTTCTTCTTCTCTCAAATTTTTTTTTTTAAATAAAAAAAATCATCGGTACGCAATGTGTTGCACAAACATACTTTTTTTTTTATAGAAGAGTCGAGATCACCTGTCCATGAGTGACCCCTTCCCAAATTTTATTAATTACCCTCACTTTTGGCGGAGGAATACCGTGGTTACAGACCAACACCTAGTATTACAAAAACTTCTCCTACCAGGTGTCAAAATTACAAACAAAATTACAAACTTACTAAAAAGGACAACCAAGCAAGGACCATTCCGCATGAACATGACGCTAACGGCAACGCAATGAAGGCAAACCCAGAATATCCAAACGGATTAAACCACGAAGCACCCTAGGCACCTCCCTAACAAATCTCCACTCAGAATTAAGACCCGACGCACCACTCCTGGCCAACCAATCCGCAGCTTTATTTCCCTCTCTATAAACATGACGAACTACGCACACCATAGAATCCATAAGAGCCAATGTATCTTCCCAAAAATCTTCCAAGTACCATACACCACACCTTCTCCTATTCCACCACGAAATCACCACTTGCGAATCTAATTCAATTTCCACAAAATTAATCCCCAGTTCCTTACAGGCTTTGAGTCCCTGAAGAACAGCTAACAACTCCGCTCTATTGCTGGTACCGACTCCAATATAAGAATTAAAAGCATAAACCATAAGACCTCGATCGTTCCTAATGATACCACCCACTCCTGAAAATCCTAGATTACCAAAACTACTCCCATCTGTATTCAATTTAAACCACCCTTGAGCTGGCTTTTTCCAAGCCACTAGCTTTAAATGCTTCCTATCAGGAACCAAAGCTGGAATATTCAATGACTGTAACACCTGTGAATCATGTCTAGAACATTTGCTAACCTTTTTCATATCTCGAACTACTAATCCCATCCATCTACTAATAGAAAGCCGAACCGAAAAAATAGACTGGAGTCTTCCCTCCATACGTGCAGTACATCGTCTATTCCAAAGATGCCAAGTAATAATAGAAGGTAAAAGCCCCACTATTATTCCCAATTGAGAATTAGAAGATGCCCGTCGAAACCAAATTTGCACCGTCTCCCTCCAAGTACGACCAATAGGAATACCAAAAATAGATCCATAAAAATGCCATATTGCCAATGCAAACTCCCCTGAAAGTAGCACATGATTTTGATCTTCATAATTACCTTCATCACAACAATCACATCGAGAAACTATCTGGATCCCAATGCGCCGAAGACGATCATCTACACTTAATGCCATGTTCCACACTTTCCACATTAAAACCGAAATTTTAAGTGGAAGTAACTTATGCCACACCCAAGGATGCCACTCCATCCTAGATCCTTGTACTCGAATGTAATCCCAAGCGGATTTGGTAGAAAAATTCCCACTGTCATTCTTCATCCAGATCAAGACATCAGATCCTCCCTTACACCTAGCCAAAGCCTCAACAATATCCTCCACATTATCTTGGCCAACCAACGTACTCAAAAACTCCACATCCCAACTATTGGACAACTTACACTCTTTAACTTTCAACATCGGATTACCCACTATCTGGAACTCATCAATTAGAGGACCCCCATCTCTCCATTTGTCATACCAAAATAAAATATTACCATCTCTAACTCTCCACTTAGCATTATTAAGAACACTCGGAATACTTTTGACAATCATTTTCCAAAACCTTGTTCCTTTTCTCATATCAATAAGACACCAAATCGAAGATCCCACATATTTTCCTTTAAAGAAACTAGCCCACAGGGATTCTCCTTTCAAAAGATTCCATGCAAACCGCATGTGCAAAGCTTTTTGAATATCCCCAAATTCCGCAAACCAAGACCACCCTCCTCTATTGGCTTACAAATACTCTCCCATGCCACCCACTTTTTCTTTCTTTTACCATTTATCTCTCCCCAAAAAAATGTGCTCAACATTCGGTTTAGTTCTTTAATAATAGATTGGGGAACCTGCAATACTGCAAATATATGTAAAGCCATACTCGTCAGCACATGACGAAGTAAAATTAAACGGCCACCCGCTGATAATAATTTCATTTTCCAACCACTGATTTTGTTCCAGACTTTATTAATCATCTCCTCTAGATGCTCATGCTTAAGACGCCCTAATACTATCGGAACCCCAAGATATTTAAAAGGAAACAAGCCTTCAGAAAACCCTGTCAGCCTTTTAAGAGCTCTCTTTCTTACAAACGAAATTTTTGGAGAATAAAATATGGCCGTCTTTTCTTTACTAAGTTGCTGACCTGACCAATTTTCATACTTTTCAAAAACCAACAATAATTCCTTCACCGATCTCTTTCCTCCATTCAGAAAAATAACAATATCATCAGCATACATAAGGTGAGAAATATGAGGAGTACCTCTTGCTTGGAAAAATTTTCCAATCTTTTTTTCAACAAAGCTTTGTTTCAAAAGTCTAGAAAGTACTTCTTGAAGGATAATAAAGAGGTAAGGCGAAAGGGGATCCCCTTGGCGCAAGCCCCGCCTCCCATGAAAGAAACCTTTCGTCGTTCCATTAAGCATCACAGAATACCATACATTCGAAACATACTTGTACCTAGCAAAACTCTTAATTTATAACCTGAAGAATAATATATTCCAGCTTGTATGTTCCTATATTTTTTCTTTTACCTAATTTATTCTTCTTCTCTTCTTCTAGCTAGCTATATATAGTTGTTTTAGGCGGCGGGCACATACTAATTACCCCACTTATTATTGCTTTTTTTTCAATTAAGGCAGCTCTTATATTCATTCCATTATAACAAAGATGAGATAAATGAAGGGGGCTCCTCCATAGTTATAATAACATGATCAAAAATGGATAAAGCATCTTTTGCCAACAAGTGAGCTATTACATTGACATTTCTCCTAACATGAGAAACTTCTCACTCTGCAAAATTTTTCAAACATTCCTTTGCTTCAGCCGTATACATGCCAGCACTATTCGAAGCTTCATTTTCACTCTTCAAAGCATTGATCACCTGCAGCAAAGCCTTGAGACTGACCTTCCTTAGACCCAAATCCAATCCCAACTTAGTAGCTTGTAACGCCCCATATGCTTCTGCCAGCAATGGTTCTGGAAACATGCATTTACTCAATCTCATGGTAGCAATTATCTGGCCTTCACTATCTCTCACAACAACCCCTATTCCAATTTTACAATGTATTTTGCCAACTGTTGCATCCCAATTTATATTGTATGTGGTTGGTGGAACGGGTTCCCACTTATCTGCTGATAGGCTTCCTGGTTTGGAGGTGTTGCTTCTCTTCCATCTCTTATAACAACTCTAAATTGTATCGTGCTTCCTTCGCAATGTTCTTAGGATGTGTATACTCTTTATTGAAAATGAAATTGTTCCCTCACAACTCTAGATTGCATGTTTGAACAATTGAACAAATAATAGTTTGTTCGAACAATTTTTCATCATTTGAATGTACTATATACCGTCGAACAAAAACATTGAAGCACTCGTTCAAACAGATGTTTTCAATTCGATTTATTAATTTTGTTCAAACAAAAATATATTACACTCCCTCCATTCGAACAGGATCAAATAAATTCGATCGTTCGAATCAAATTTTGATAGAGTTCAAACAGATACCCGACCGTTCGAACAAAAAATATTCCATTTGAATGGTTTTTTGGGACGAAAATGTTTCGTCCCAAAAGAATGTTCTCGTTTGAACACTTTCGATCGGTTCCACCCAATTTCATCAAATTTCGTCCCAAAAAACCTTTTGGGAAGGATCTTTTGGGACGAAAATGCCATTTTTTGGGAAAAAAAATTTCGTCTCTAAAAATGCATTCTCTTGTAGTGATTGGAGCTGCAATATTAATATTATGTTGGAGGCAAAATCAAAATAAAGCACATATGAATATTTCCAATAATGCATACGGATATATATATATATATATATATGCATGTATGTATGTATGTATGTATGTATGTATCATGTATGTATTTAGTAAGCAATGTTATGCATTATTTTTTAACATCATGACCCATCCCATGATTAGCGAACTTATTTTAAAATTATTTTCCAATCACCACATTAGATAATTATGAAAGCTAGCAATTAAGATGGTGAAACTGATAATAAAATATAAATAGCATTTGTATTGAAAAACTTATCAAGGCATGTATGCAAAAAGATTATTACAAATACTAATCTATTTTATCTATAATTATAAGGAAAAATCTTATATTGATTCCTAGTTTTTTATTTTTTATGAAACGTGCCATGGAGATAAAAGAAGAAAAAGAAAAAAAGTTTTAAAACGTCATGTAGTAATACTCACATATCAACGTCCAATGTTATCTATATACTAAAAAGCCAAGTCTCTCTCTCTCTCTCATTTTCTCTCCTGAAGCAAAGACCCCAGTTCTTGTTTTTTCGCTTGAGAGGAGGGCCTCTCTCCTCTTTCCCTATCAATCTATTATGTCCATATAGTTATTTCCACTTTTTTAGTTATTTTTGTTGCCACTTTCCTCTAAGGTCGAAAATGACTGATCTGTAGTTTTCTGACAACCTCCGAAAGACGCATACCGTATGAGAAAGCTCCCAAGCCGCAATCCTTCAGATAGAAGCGGTGGTGTTCTAAAAAGACTCGCATGTGTAGCTCACGCACCGCCAACAGTTGCGCATGGGGCACACAAGCGCCTCCAATTCCTGAAGAATATCTTGCCACACGCGCCAGACCAAAATATTCACCACCTTTAGATCTTCCAAATATGACCGTCATGACTACATGGAGGAAGCACGTGGGTCCCACGTGTTGGCTCAAATTCTGGAGTCTCCCGGAGTTAGTTCCAATTGCAATCTGTCCATCTTCACCTCTATCTTACTGCTTTTCCTAAATCTAGTTGTTGGAATACTCTTAAGTAAAAAATCCGAACAGTTGGCACCCAATAATCACCACCCCCTCTTTAGTCCCTTTGAGGATGATCATACTGTAAGAGCAACTAATAGATAAATCACCACTTAACACTTAGCTTTAAGAGTAAAATTTAAAAGAAAAAGAGAATATATCTTCAAAGATAACATAACAGATAGGCTACACCAATCTAGGTAGTTATTAAGCTACCTGCAGGATACAATCAACATCTAGAATGTCGAGTCCACGTGCTGTAAGATCAGTAAATAAAATAATACCACTTGAAAGAGCTTTAAATGAAGCTAATGCCTTTTCCCTCACAATCTACGTACAATCATGATAAATCAGGATATCCACAATTAGTCCATAAAATGCTACTCCTCGATATTGACTCAGTGTGCTAATATTACCTGCTTCATCTGGCCATGCAACGGGATCAAAGAGAACCCCTTCAAAACAGAAAGGCATGGAAGAATGACTCCCCAGTAATGAACACAAGCACAAGTCATGTAATATCTACATAAGGCAAGAAAAATAATTTTATGAACTAACTCATTGTACTTTAATGAGGTAATGCAAACCATAATATGCTGGCATAACTTACATTATAATTTTTTTTTACTTGTTCTTGATAAGAAGGTAAACAAGCTGGGATGGTTTCTTATTTGCTTCACATTCCATGTACTGCAAGAAAAATTGAGACTTCAACTTAAAACTAAGTGATTGATGAAGGAAAGATAAGGGCGTAACTCTTGAAGAGACACAGTAGCCAATGTAATAAAGTTTATATGGTTTTTGGTATGAGTATCATATTCCAAAAAATGGTCCATGCCGACGAACAAAAATCCAACAAGCAGATTCACATCCAAAAAAAATGAAGAACAAAAACCCAACAAGCAAAAAAATGAAATAAAAAAATCCACACGAAACAGGAAAAAAAAATCAAACCATCATTCAAATTCACATCCCACAGAGTGAAAAGAAATAGAATCAACAAAAACCATACCCACACAGCACCGACACAAAAATGAAGAATGTGCGATGGCGGCGTGTGGTGGAGTCGTGTGTGACGCAAGGAAAAAAAACGGAAGATGAATCGCGGTGGTTTGAGAACCCCATGCGTTTCCTTTAAACCGCGCGTCGGCGCAACACGCCGCTCTAATTGGCTCCCAATCCGGTCGACCGCAAGATCGGCGAGTGAGGCTTCTCCCGGTGGTGCGCGTGTTGAAAGATGGTCACCTGAGAAGCTCGAAACGGCTACCCCCTTTATTCAGCCAAAAACCTGAAAAAATAAAATTAAAAAAAAAAAAAACCAAACGAAACCACCAGAGACGAAGGACCGGCGAGGAGAGGGAGGAGAGGAAGAGGAAGAAGGAGCTGAAGCTCCCCTTCCCCCCAACTGGATTCGAACAAGCGAGTTTCTAGAGAGAGAGGGTCTGGTTTCGATTTTAAATCAAGAGAGAGAGACGCTATCAAACGGAGATAATGGAAAACAATTAAAATCATTGTAGCTCCGTTACGACAAGAATTTACGTTTGATAGCCTCTTATATAAGAATCGGTTTAACTTCAAATAATCCGACAATCAAACTTAATTTTGTGACATGTTGAAACAAGTTGCACTGAGAAAAACTTGTCATATACATACATACATATATACATACATACATACATATATATGATCTAAAGTCTAAGCTAATAGTAAATTAGTTGCTCTTGAAAAAATCAAGATCATCATGATCAAGTTGGGACAATGTTTTGTATTTTACATCCCTATTTCAGAAGTTATAAGTGGAATGCTTTGCCACCGGCCTCGAAACGTACCATTAGGAAGCCATATTATGAGTGAGTCCTTCTATATATAGTTTATTAGGAGGATTTAATTTATAGTTTTTTTTTTCTTTGGTCATAATTATTTAGTATTATATGATTAGTCTTTTTCTTGCAATCTACACTACTATTAATATTATAGTATGATTTGGTAAGAGAAGGTACTCAAAATTAATGTTCTACATGCAAGTCGGTGTAGATCAGAGTGAGAACAAGGACACACTTCACAACGCTGAGATGATCAAATTAAAGGCGCTGGTTTCAAACACCGACTGGAAAATGTTAATATTAAATCTTTTCAATCTAACATGTCAATTAACACTAGCTTGAAAAAGTTCTCTTACAAATTAAAATTGATCATATATACGTGTTAATATTGTAGAGAATGCATCCTCCACACTAACTTATAAATATAATTTAGTTCGTACAAATTGAGAAACGATTTGCAAGGAATTAAGTGAAACCATGGCCACACTCCAAATTGATTGGGTTAGCATTTTAAATCTTTATGTGATATACATAACCGGCCACTTTGTATTGGGTATCTCTTGATAATTGGATAGGATCTGTTTAGGGTCCATTAAGCAGATTCACATGAAATATCTACTGATCACACACACACACAAATAAGCGTTCATTTTGCTTTGTCTAATTGTCTTATTGATGCAATGCTTCAAATTAGTTTTGTTTAGCTTTGGATACTTAAATTTGAAGTCCACTGCTTATATATGTTTTGTCATTTATAAATGAGTAATGCTACATGCAGTCGTGGAGTGCACAAACGCCGTGCAGTCGCTTTGAATAAGAGTGGGGTCTACTATTAAAAAATTATTATTTTTTCATGTAAGTCTTGTATTTATTCAATTTTTTCAAAGTGATTGTACAACACTTACGCACTCACGACTGCAACTATAATTTCTCTTTATAAATATAATCGATATAATTTTATTCATGTCGATGGCAGCCTTATTCTTTTTTTTTATTATTATCTTTCATTGTTTTATTTCCATAGATCAATGACTCTCGATATAAAGAGAGCTCTTGAATATGATTTTTGTTGAGTTGCTTAATTAGCTTGCCTTCTTCGAAGACATTGAATCTATGTTTTGGTTTTTTCTGTATCAGATCATAAAGAGGTATGGTAGTATGTAGTAGAAAGGCCCAAATCTTGGGCTTACCTAGCTAGTACGTACAGGTTATAAGATCTTGGCCTATTAGCCATGCATTGTCACGTTATCATCAGATAAACAAAGAGAATTAATCTTTGTTAGGTTAAACGTACAATAGGCCGCGTTGCAATTATTATAGACTTCAATGTGACCTTACAGAGAATTAGCTCAATGAATAATTATATTTTAAAACATCTCCACGTTATTTACGTGGCACAATTTAATATAAAAGATCAATTTTAAATTTTAAATTTTATAAATTAAATTATACTATATATATAATATAGAGATCTTAAAATAAAATTACTCTTAGTACGTACTACTATACGTAAGTAACCAAGATATTTGTTTGGAAAAATGAATTAATAATTATTTCCTTTAATTAACACCTAATAATTAATTACAAGCTGCTAATAGCTACAAGATGCATGCAGGTGGATAACATATAAAAATCCAACAATATTATCCTTTAACACCTAACTAGCTAATTATATATATATATATATATATATATATATATATATATAAGGTACAAGCTGATTGTGGCATTAAATAAAAAAAAAAAGACAAAAATATTAGTACTACTATATAAAAATCCAGTTGTTTTGGAGACGACCTCGTCCGTCCGTTTCGTAGTTTGGAGTACGCCATTAATTAATACACGCAAAATATATAATACTAGCTATTACCATTCAAATAATGCTCATTTTTCGATCATCTTTCTCCCATCAACCTAGCTAGCTGACAACGTACGGGTGGATGACAATTAGGATATTTGGGATTTATTTGTCTTGATTAATTAATATAATACCGTGCTTAGGCATTATGTGTGATTCGTCAATCACATATATATGTATATATATATATATATGTATGTATGCATGTATGTGATTGACTCCCATTCGATCTGGATATCAACATGTGGTTTTATATATGCATGCAGGCCACATGTTTATATGATAAAAACATACCGAGGAATGATTTTGCTTTCGTGCAAATCTATTTAAAAGCAATAATTTTGTTGACCCATCGATATATTCCTTGTTTGGCTTTCTCTAATATTTCTCACCTACCTACTAAAATGACAACAAATTGAAACCACGTACAATACATTAACTCCACGTACAACAATTTAGCATTATAATATAATAATAGACAAGCTTCTTGTTATATTGATTTTCATTTCACATGATTTTTATATCATCTCAATACTTTGTTAGGTAGCATAAACATTAATAATGGATAATATTCCATATCTTATAGGATATGGAACTTAACATAAGATAGAGAGTAAGGGACAAACTGGAAACTTATTTGGGTGAAAGATTGTTCAATTAACTTGATATATATATATATATATATATATATATATATATATTATATATATATATTATATAATATTATATATATAGTTTAATTGACAATATATATTAATATTGTTGATGAGCAATATTTGACCCCTTTGTTCACATTTTCTGGAATATTAAATATTTTTTCCCATTGACTGGTTTTTATGGTGCCTATCTGCAAATAAGAGATAAGTATGATCAATTGAACTTTATTTCCTTGGCATTAACCGACACTACAAGAAAAATGAGTATTTATGACAGATTATTTGCGACGAGAATGATTATTTACGACAAAAATAGATTTATTTTGACAAGAAATAATTATTTTCACAATAAATAACTGGTCACAATTAATCATTTTCTTCTGGTGCGAAGAAAATCTAACAGTATAAAGGACAAGTACTATATAAAGATTAATTAGACTCCATTAAAATAATTAAACGTTAATATCAAATCTATCTGGCATGCGTGCTTTTGACTCCCATTCTTGAACCATGCATGCAGCATGCATGCATTCGATCATGCATGGAATTTCAGTTCATGACTACACCTATGCTATGAGCTGTTTGATCAAGAATATATAAATCATGTTTGTCGATACTTATTTCTAGCTATATAAGTTATAATTAGATGATCAGGAATACTAATAAGGCTAGGTTCTGATCATGGCCAGTACTAGATCATGGAAAGAAAATTGATCATGTTTATGGATGCATGGTGATGATCATATCATTGAACGTAAATTGCAGTATGTAGTGCAGAAAAAGACGAAACACGTATTGCATATAAAAATGTTTCACAACATGCTGATATATAGAGTGTGAGAAATGATAGTTGCAATCGTGAGTATGTAAGTATTGCACAATCATTTTGAAAAAAAGTGAATAAATACGGAACTCACATGAAAGAAATTAATTTTTTAATAGTGAACCTCACTCTTTTTCAAAACGACTGCACGACGCTTACATATTTCATGATTGTACGTAGCATTAATTACTCATAGAGTATATATTGATCATATATACGTACGTAGTTTGTCTTCATATATAATGGCTCCTACCTACTTGGAAGGGAAACAAATAATTAATAGAGACAATCAAATATAGATAGGTACGTTATATATTTTTCAATGGCATGCAGATACCATTTTATGGCCTACAGACAGCTTGGAGATTAATTACGATAAGATAACAAATATATATCCTATCATTTATGAAGACAAATTTAGAAGCTTAATTAATTACTTTTTTTATTCGCTTTTAGAGTCGTCCATCTGACTATCTTTCCGGCCAGGTTTCCACGTGTGCTCCCAGAAAGTATCTTCTAGTTTATGACTCAGCTTTCATATCATGATATATATATATATATATATATATATATATATATATATATATATGATTGGCTATCTTCCATATCATCATGACTCTTAAAGTTTCCTGTTTTATAACTTTAAGAAGCCTGCATTTGCAATAGTACTCATGTTGTGTTTCGCATTTGGATCAAGAATGCATGAGGCTTTGATACCAATATATCTTGCGTATTGCAAATTAGTCTCAAGATAATTACAATACCATCTTACGTACGTTAGCATGCAAGACTTATCCAATTGGTACTAAATAATATTGAAATCATGATTACATGAATCCAGAGAGAAAAAAAAACAAAACAAAACACCGTTTGCATGATGTCTTAATTTGCCCCAAACTCTGCTTCATCAACCTCTATATATAATTAAAGGAAAATTCTATGCACCATCCTACTTTCATCCCATTATATATGATATGACATATTTATCATCATTAAATGATCATTTATTTGATGTCTTAATGATTTGAACCTTAATCATCATCACATGCATGAAACTTCATGCAGATAAATTAACAGTTTCTGCTTGACCTTTTATGGAAAGATTATACTATGATGACCTCTAAGCCGTCCAACAAGAGCCCATAGAACAAAAGGGATCGAACCGAGAAGTCAAGTGATATGAATGCATGGACTTCTAGTCGCCTACAATTGTTAATTTGCATAAAAATAATAGGACCAAACTCTGGCAGAACAGCCAAGCTTTTAATTATGTATTCATTGATTAATTTAAGATTAAATTCCTCCGAAAATGAAAGGTAATTGCATTGATAATTCATCAACGGCTATTCTATTCGACTCTTGATTAAGATATTAATGGGAATTAATTAGTGATTACATGTAACCTAAACCTGCTCCAAGAAGCTGCCAAGAAAGAAAGAAGAATCGGCCGGGAACCTGTGTATGAAAATTGTGCAAAAAGCGTGTGATAGCGAGAGGTTATAAATTTATTGGAAACATATGTGGTTTGATTCCTTTCAATTCTCGTATTCTATTTCCAATGATGTTTCTAAATTTGTCCATACATTGTTCACCAATTGACATAAATACCTGGCTGCAGGCTAACAGAAAATCGAACTCTCACACAAAATCTACCACCCCCAATTGTCTGAAACCATCAAAAGATGATGCAACCTGATCAGCTTCTTGATCAGTCCTCATGGCCATTCTACAACGTTATAGATTCCACTTTTGACGAGCTTGCCACGTTGGATGGCTATGGCTTCCCTTCAATACTCACCACAACAGAGGATTCCTCTGGACTTTCTTCAGACCCCTTTTCTTCAACCATATTCCAGGGTGAATTTGTCCAATATCCATTTTGTGATGATTCCCAACAGGTCATGTTAGCCATGAGATCAAACTTGTCAACGGAGTTGCGGATATTAGAGAACATTTTGAATGATGATGATGACATTGTACGTATGGATTATATTACAGGAGAGAGTGAAGGAAGTTTCAGTTTGGAACAAATTTCCACTAAAGGAAAAGATTTTTTGTGTCCTAGCCCCACAATGATATCTGAATCATCACCAGATATATCATCTAATCAACCACATGTAACTCTGCCAGGAGAGGACATGGAAATCGACAACCTTCAGAGTGTCTATCATCTCCTTAAGGCTTATGGAGAAGCCTTGGAAAAGGATGAGAAAGAGCTTGCGCAGGTGATTTTGAGACGCATCAGTGAGAAAGTTAGCCCAATTGGTGAAAGCTTAGAGCGTGTTGCTTTCTTCTTATCCCAGGACATTGATCAGAACCAAGGTGATTATCTGAAACTAGAGTCCTGTAAGAGTTTTGAGGCTGCGTTCCAGGCATGCTACCAAAGCTTCCCAGAAGGGAAATTCGCTCACTATGCAGCAAACTCTGCGATTCTTGAAGCTATGCCAGATGATGCAAAGACGATACACATAGTGGACTTTCACATGGGAGAAGGGGTTCAGTGGCCTCCAATGATGGAGGCGATTGCACACCAACGCAAAACATTGAGATTAACAGCAATAAAATGGGAGGAGAATGTTCCTTCACCCTGGAGTTTTGAGGAAACCAAAAGGCGTCTCCATAAGCACGCCAGAGTTCTGGGTTTGAATTTGAAGGTGGAGGAGATGGGAATTGAGGATTTGGTTAGTGAGACAAGGAAAATTCAGAACATGGATGGCAGGGGAGGGTGGTTGGTTTTTAATTGTATGTTCTTGCTTTCTCACATGGGGATTAGCCGAAGCAGAACACTTGCAATGGAGTTTCTAAATGTAGCAAAGGAATTGGTCTCTAGTTCTATCAACTGTCGAACTAGCAACAGGGGTATCATTACTTTTGGCGATGGAGATGCTTGTGAAAAACTGAAACATTGCTTGGGTTTTGGGTCATTCTTTGAGGGGCATGTGGAGCATTACCAAGCCTTGTTAGAATCATTGAGAATGAATTTCCCACCTCATCTTAAAGAAGCAAGAATAGCTATCGAGTGCCTCTTTGTGGCGCCTTATATCTCTTCTGTTTCTTGGCTCCAGAAGTGGGTGAAGATGAGGGAAGGCTACCATCTTCAGGAAAAGCTTGGGTTGGAAGGTAGGAGACTGAGCCAAGAGATATTAGCAGAAGCAAAAGAAATGGTGAAAGAAGGGGAAAGTTCATATGGTGTAAGGATTGTAGGAGAGACTGGAAATGAGATGGTCTTGGAATGGAAAGGGATTACAATGGCCAGAGTTTCAATCTGGACAGATAAATATTAAATATGCCGAATTACTTTCATTGATTATCAGCATATTGTATAGATTGTTATAACCCATATAGCATAAAGAATATTAATGATTTGACTGAGAAATAATTTATTACAATTTGAGGTTCAGATGATCGCAGTTGCTATCCCTTATATTGTTTATGCTTTGCTTAATTTAATTGTCCTAATTAAGTCATTGTCTGAAAATAATTATTATAATTTGGCAGCCTTTTTGTGTATCTTCTTTATTGTTTTATTTCTAGAGATCAATGTCGACCTTCAAATCATATACAAAGAGATCTTACTATGACTTTTGTTGCGTGGTAGCTTGGCTTCCACCATGCGAGGAAACAATTGAATCTTTAAGGGAGGTTTCCAAAACCCTTTTAACTCATTTCATCTCACGTTACAATTTTTTCAAATTCTCATACAAAATATAATAAATAATTCAACTTTTTCAAATCTCAAAACCAATAATAATATTAAAAAATAATATTCTAACAATATTTTATTCAGCTTTCTCAATTCATCTCATCTCAACTCATTATCCAAACCTCCTCAAGAGTTCCTACTCCTACTCCAACTTTATTATCTAGATCGAGTTGCTGACAAAAAGACATAAAATTATAATCTCGCAATATTTATAATTATCCGAGTGAATTAATTCTTAGGTAACATTAAATGTTTAATAAATTATATATGATCCAACTTATGTATCCTCATTTAGCACACTTTAAGTCCTCGAGTTTGAGTAATCTACATACTTCTTCAAAGACATTAATGTTTGTGTTGTATATATATATATATATATATATATATATATATATATATATTATAGTAGTAGTAGAAGGCACAAATATGGGGCTTATCTAGTATGGTCTTGTTCTGGGCCAATAGCTAGCAGAGGTTCGGATTTGGACATCCTTAAATCCATTGCAAACACCATCGAATAAACAAAGAGAAATCATTGTTAGGTTAAACAACAGGCTCTTTGATAGCTGGCATCGATCATATTCATACACTCTTATAGTATGAAAAATAGACAAAATTCTAAATATAAGTACTCGATCGAGTCTGATCATAAGTATTTGAGATTTTATGGATGCAATTATTATGGAGTACTTTAATTTAATGTATTCAAGAGATTTGTTTGGACAATTAATTTAAAAACTTCTTGTCAGAAAAAAGAAAAGAAAAGAAAAAAGTATCACCCCATTAAATCCTAATTACTATATATATATATATGAAAAGCCAGTTGTTTGAGACCTAACAACAGGGTTGGATGATCACAAGGATAATCAGGATTGTTTGTCTTGATTAATGCCTTAGGCATGTGTATTAATTCGCCCATTTCATACGTAACGATCGAGCAATTCTATCATCATCAAGATGATCCGATCAAAGGAAATTATTATGCAAGTCAAGTTTCAAATCCATGATCACTTATATATACTATTTGATATGCTTAATTATCAAGACTTGACTTGTCTGAATATTGATATTAAACTAATTACAAGTTGGCACGTACATATTCCTCCGTGGAATTTTTTTTTAAAAAAAAAAAAAGGACAAAGCTGGCTATAGCCAAATGAGAAATACTTTAGCTATAAAGGAATTACATAAAAGTAAACATACAAAATGACGTGACTTAATGTGATATGTCAGATTGTAAAATTACTTTTCTTATAAAGTAGATCATGATCTAACGGATCCTATGAAACTAACCACATCAGTTTGCGAAACTAATTTTATGGAATCTTTTTATATCAATAGCAATTCTCTAGCTAGCTAAATATCCATCCCAATGTCGTGGTCATGATACATATAATTTGGTGCTAAGGACAGATCAGGCCTAGATCATTTCTAACTTTAGCTCGCTTGCAGTAGTGTATATCCATTAATCTGGATATCAAGATGTGGTTTTATGCATGCAAATATGCTAAAAAAGATACCAAGGAATGATTTTGCTTTCGTGAAAATCTATTCAAACACGATCATTTTGTTGACCCGCTGATATATTCCTTGTTTGGCTTTCTCTATTTCTCACCCGTCTTGCTAAAATGCAAACAAATTGAAACCACAATACATGATTAACTTTACATATAATTTAGCATTATAATATAATAATCGACAATCTTATTATTGATTTTACATGATTCTTATATCATTTCAATACTTAATTTGTAAGGTAGCATAAACATTAATAGATCCATATCTTATATGATATGGAACTTAACATGAAGAGTTAGGGACAAAAGTTATATGGGTGAGTGAAAGATTATTGTTGCAACTTGCAATATAAATAAATTTGACAATATATATTACATTGTTGAGCAATATTTGACTCATTGGTTCATGTTTTTCGCGCGGAAGAAAATATCTATCAATCATCCTGATATATCTTAATTATCATCCCCTTAATTATCATCCTCTATTTGGCATCCAATGATTAGATGATAAGTAATGAATGATTATAAATAGTTTTGCAATAATCTAATGTCACATTAAAGGATGATGAAAATATAATAACAAATTAAAAGGATCTTTAGGTGTATAGCATTTCTCTTTTCGAAATATTATATAAACATAGTTTCCATATTGACTGGTTTTATGGTGTCTGCTTGCAGATTAGAGATAAGTACGATCAATTGAAATTTATCTCCCTGGCTTTAACAGAAGAATATGTGACGGTATAAAAGACAACTACATAAAGATTAAATATGCACTATTCAATGCAAAACGTTGAAATAAAATCTATCTGCATGCATACTTTTGACTCACATTCTAATTGATCCACCATCCATGCATCGATCATGCATGCAAGTATTCTAATTTCCAGTACTACTTCATGCTATGAGTTTGAAGAATAAATCACGATGTTGGTCGATACTCATTTCTAGGCTATATATATATATATATATATAGATAGATATATATGATATAATGTTCATGTCGATGATTAATGTTCATGATCATCAGCTGATCATCATCGGAAAGAATATTATTTGATACTTAATTGGGATTCACTTTTATATATCAGATATTTGATCATTTCAGTTAATTGGTTAATGGTGATGACTGATGATCATATAATACGGGTTCATTTGTTGAGATCGATATATATATATATATATATATATATGCTTGATTTCTGCACAAAGATGTACGGGTTAATCCATGATCTAGAAAACCAATATATACATATATTTGAACGTAAATTGCAGTACTGCAGAAAAAGCCGAAACACATACTGCATATAAAAATCTTTCTTAACATGCTGATAGAGTATATTGATCATATAAATATATATATATATTATATATAGTTTGTCTTCATAATGGCTCCTACGTACCTACGTGGAGGGGAAATTAACAACTATTTATAATACAGACAATCATAGAGAGAGGTACGCTATTTGTTTTTCAATGGCATGCAGATCCTATTTTGTGGCCTACAGATCGACTTGGAGATTAATTGATGATAAGGGGACAAATTATATCCTTTATATATATCATTAATGAAGACAAATTTAATTAGAGGCTTAATTACCTTTTTTTATTAGCTTTTAGAGACGTTCATGCCTCAACTATCTTTCCAATTTCCATGCAGTCTGCTCCCAAAAAATATCTTCACTACAAGAAAATTACTTATTTGTAGTCAATTATTTCTTACGAAAATGACTATTTCCTACTAAAGTGATGAGTTTGTTTTCGTCACAAATACTCGTTTTTCTTGTAATGCCAACATTCTTTATTCTTCAAACTCATAGCATGCATATATATTTTTTGGCCTCTAGTCTCATGACTCTTTGATAATATGATTAGACACAAATTTGGAATTTAATTATTAATTAATAGGGGGCTATATACAGATTTTTATATATTTAATATTTTTACAAGATGTTCAAAGAATTGGGAAAATTTTTAGAAGCTTTACAAATTTGGAAGGCATATATATATAGATTCTGAAAAACAACATAAAACAGTATGACACATCGATCCGGTATGACTACTTAAACATAACTTATTAATTAGTAGAAACATTAACATTAATTTCTCGCAGAGTTTAATTAGTTTCTATTTAAAATTTGATAGAAGAGTGGGTGGAGATCATGTACTATGATTAGAAAAAAAAAAGAGCAAAAAAAATATAGCATTAAAGTTAAAAGAGTAGCTGGAAACTTTTAAGATCGGATATATATAATTCACCTAATTAATTACTCTAATAGCTTGTATATATGTGCAGCGTCTTAGAAATTCTATTTGCAGTCCCTAAGTAGAGACTGTATGTACAGTCCCTTTATTAAATGAGAAAAAATATCATTTTAAGAGGGATAGTTTTGTAATTTTAAAAAATTTTAATGCTAAAATAGCCTAGGCTTGCATTGCAGTCCCCAAATGAGAACTGTATCTAGCATTACTCTTAATATATATATATCTACTATATTATAATAAATGACTATCTAACTGTGAATAGTAACTTTTGTTATTTTTCCGAACTTTTCTTGTTTTTCCGTTAAGTCTGTTAAGTCTTGTTTTATCAAAAGGCTCTTAAAAGTTAAAACCCTTGATCATTTGATATGTAGCTCTCTTGTAGAATTTAATGAATGATCATGTTCTACCAAAATTAAGGTCCTTAAGACCCTTGATCATTTGACGTGTAGCTTCCTTGTAGAATTTAATTAAAGATCATGTTTTACCAAAAGATCCTTAATAACCCTGCGGTTAAATACTTTACTGAAATTTAGATTTTTTTTTAATCTTGATTTTTTGTCTTTCTTTAACTTTATATTTTCTTTTCTCAGACAAATAAGTTACTGACTTTTTTATCTTTTTTATATTTAAATTATTATATCAGGTGCACTTCGAGATTAATGCACCTGGGACCGTTTCCTAGCATATGTATGTATGTATATATATATATATATATATATATATATATATATATATATATATATGTGTGTGTGTGTACATACCATCTTACGTTGGCATGCAAGACTTATCCAATTAGTAATAAAAAAAATATTGAAATCATGATCATGATCATGATCATGATGATCATTACATGAATACAATAAAAAAGACAAAAAAGTGTTTGCATGAAGCAATTGCCTCAAACTCTGCTTCATCAGCCTCTATATATATATAATCAAATGATTAATTGCAATCATGACCCACACAGAAGCGTCCAATATATTGCATACGTACATGAATCACAAAAGTCCATCAAATTAATGTTAATTAAGGCTGTTATATTCAGCTAGCTAGCAAGCAACAATACCTCTCAATTACCTTAAAATTGGTCAGATCATGCTTATCATGATCATCCAGTGTAGGGCCACGTCTAAGGTAATTCCAATGATTCAAGGTTTAAACGAGTACGCAAGAATACGGTACTGAGCCTCCTCATTTTGCCCCTCATCTTGATATTCATATATTTAATTATTTTTTTAAAAAAATTTTCTTAATGATTAAAGAAATAATTATTAGTGTATTGGTATTTTTTTATTTTTTAAAAATCAAAAAATTCACAATATTATTAAACAATATTTTCTTAATCACTGAATAAAAAAAAAAAAAGTTGATCGGGCAAATCAAACAGGAGCCCAAAACGGCTCCCTAGCATTTCCCAATAAATAATTAACTCTTTCTGCTTGACCTTTTATGAAAGGATTATGCTATGCTGAGCACAAAGCCGTCCAACAAGATCAGGTCAAGATAGAATGGAAGGACTTCTAGTATTCTGCAATTGTTTATAAAATAATATAAGGGCCAAACTCATGAGCACAACCAATTAAGCCTTTAATATATTCATTAATTTGGAATTAAATACCTCCGAAAATGAAAGGTAATTGCATTGACAAGTCATGAATGGCTATTCTATTCGACTCTTGATTAAAATATTAATGGGAATTAGTAATTACATGCAATTAACCCAAGCCTGCTTCAGGAAGCTGCCAAGAAAGAAAGAAAGAAGACTCGGCTGGGAACTTGGGTAATAAAAGTTAAAACCCCATATATATAAAGCGTGTGACAGTGAAAGGTTATAAATTTATTGTAAACAGATGTGGTTTGGTTCCTTTCAATTTCAATTCTCATATTCTATTTCTCCAATTTTTTTGTTATATCTGTCCATACATTGTTCGCCAATCGTATATAAATACTTGGTTGGCTAGCCAGAAAACTGGACTTCCACACAAAATTTACCAACCCCTATTGTGTGTAATTATCAAAAAGATGATGCAGCCTGAGCTCCTTGATCAGCTCTCATGGCCATTCTACGATGTTATAGATTCCACTTTTGATCACGAGGGTGCACACCATGGCCAAAGCATGGAGCTTGCACCTTTTGATGGCTATGGCTTCCCTTCAATAATCACCACAACAGAGGATTCCTCTGAACTTTCTTCAGCCTCCTTTTCTTCAACAATATTCCCGAGTGAATTTGTCCGATATCAATTTTATGCTGATTCCCAGCCGGTCATGCTAGCCATGAGATCAGACTTCTCAACGGAGTTGGGGATATTAGAGAACATTTTGAATGATGATGAGATTGTGGGTATGGATTATATTATAGAAGAGAGTGAAGGAAGTTTCAGTTTGAAACAATCTTCCACTGCAGGAGAAGATTTTTTGTGTCCTAGCCCCTCAATGAAATCTGAATCATCAATAGATGTATCATCTAACAATCAACCAGTAGTAACTTTGCCAGGAGAGGACATGGAAATCGACAACCTTCTGAGTGTCTACCATCTACTTGAGGCGTATGGAGAATCCTTCGAGAAGGATGACAGAGAGCTTGCACAGGTGATTTTGACACGCATCAGTGAGAAAGTTAGCCCAATTGGTGAAAGCTTGGAGCGTGTTGCATTCTACTTATCTCAGGACGTTGAGAATCAAGGTGATTATCTAAAACAAGAGTCCTGTAAGAATTTTGAGGCTGCGTTCCAGGCATTCTACCAAAGCTTCCCAGAAGGGAAATTCGCCCACTACGCAGCAAACTCTGCGATTCTTGATGCCATGCCAGGTGTTGCAGAGACTATACACATAGTAGATTTTCACATGGGAGAAGGGGTTCAGTGGCCTCCAATGATGGAGGCGATTGCACGCCAACACAAAACATTGAGATTAACATCGATAAAATGGGAGGAGGATGCTCCTTCACCCTGGAGTTTTGAGGAGACCAAAAGGCGGCTCCATAACCAAGCAAGAGTTCTGGGTCTAAAGTTGAAGGTGGAGGAGATGGGTATTGAGGATTTGGTGAGTGAGACAAGGAAAATGCAGAAAAGGGATAGCAGGAGAGAGTGGATGGTTTTCAATTGCATGTTCTCACTTCCACACATGGGGAGGGGTAGAAGTAGAACACTCGTGATGGAGTTTCTAAAGGTTGCTAAGGAATTGATCTCTAGTTCTACCAACTCATGTGGAACTAACAATAGGGGTATCATTACTTTTGGCGATGGAGATGCTTATGACAAATTGAAACATTGCTCAGGTTTTGGTTCATTCTTTGAGGGGTATGTGGAGCATTACCAAGCCTTGTTAGAATCATTGAGAATGAATTTTCCACCTCATCTTCTAGAAGCAAGAATAGCCATTGAGTGCCTCTTCGTGGCGCCTTATATCTCTTCTCTTTCTTGGCTCCATAAGTGGGAGGAGATGATGAATGGCTGCCATCCTCAAGAACGGCTTGGGTTGGAAGGTAGGAAACTCAGCCAAGAGATATTAGCAGAAGCAAAAGAAATGGTGAAAGAAGGGGAAAGTTCGTACGGAGCCAGAATTGTAGGACAAATTGGAAATGAGATGGTCTTGGAATGGAAAGGAATTACAATGGTTAGAGTTTCAATATGGACAAATCAACCCTAAAGGGCTAAAAACTAGGAAGTCCTTTTATTTATTCAAGTATATATGCATAATATGCTGAGATTTAGTTTGATTTGTTATTGTATAGATTTTTATAACCAAAACATCATAAAGAATATTGATCAGACTGAGAGATCATATATTACATTTCGAATTTTACAATCGCAATTGCTATTCGTTTATGCTATGCTTAATACAATTATCCAAAGTCATTGTATCTAAGAATATATGTGGTCAAGAGTATATTTTTTTTTATTGATTTTTATTGGTTGAAAGCTCTTTTACTTTTAAATCGATAATGAAAAGACATTTTATGTTATTGATGTGATAGAAGATGATTGGCAAAAACTTCAAAATTTCAAATTTTAGACTTTTTCAAGCTAATGTATTTAACAGTAGGGGTGGACAGCGAGAGTCTTGTCCCCGCCTCCGGGGGGCGGGGTTGAAAACCCTTACCCCGCATGGTGCAGGGAAGGGTCCACCCCGCATGGTGCGGGGAAGGGTCCACCCCGCCCCGCACCGCACAATACAGGTATCACCCTATTTAACAATATGGTAGATGTATCATTTCCCATTGACTAGTAAAAAAAAAATTCAGTTATTTTACTTTCACGCGGTGTGGAGAATTCAGTCATGATACTTCTTCATATCTAATTAGGATTTGGAAAAAAAGATGGTTGTTGAGAGGTTCGATACATCTTGGAACTCGATAAACAATAAGATGAAGCAACTGCAAAAAGGGGATTGACGCTCATGAAAATGTGACTGATCAAGACATTAGAAGGTATCAAAGTGATGAAATCCATGAGGTCAGTGCTTCATCAGAATTTATGCTTTTTAGCATATTAATGAGATGGGAATCATAAGAAACATGGTTCAACCTCGAAGAAGCAAAGCACCAATATTGGTATTGCACAATCACTGATAAAAATCCAGATAAGGAGTTCCTGACTCAAAAACCTATAAAAGAAAAAGAAAAAAAAAAAAAAGTTTCTGTAACAGACATTCTATTCATTGGCTCAGGTAAACTGAAGTTTGGGGGCTCTCGTCCTAAGACCGCAATCTCAGTTTTCCGACTAACTACATCAAAATGCCTACCTGAAGTAAATGGAAACCTGTGGGATATCAACATCTTTGTCATCATCGTCCTCACAAGCCACTACCACATCAAAGTGCTGCCGACATGGAGGCAGCTCTGCCTTGGCCACATTCCTAACCAGATCCACCAACTTCTTATCCATGCGCTCTTTATGCTTTGGGAAGATGCAGTTATAAAGTAAGCAACTCCCATGAGAGATGCTGTAAGCATTCAAGCCCCTGTTTTTCAGCCATTGAAGAAGCTCTCTCAAAGTTGGATTGTCCTTCAAAATCCATCGGTCCCACACGGTCCAACTCATGTCTTTGTGCTTGATCACCTTAGGAGGAACAGGCTCGGCTATTGAGAACAGAGGGAGTGCTAGGTTGGCAAAGGTGTTTCGGTAGTCCTCTAATTTGTGCCCTCCATCCAGAACCTTGTACAGCTCCAAGCAAACAAGACCTGTTGCCATAGCAGTGGAGGTTGCAATGGCAGGGATGATCCTCCCAGCGATAAACTTGGCCTTAAGCTTGTCGACTTCAGGGATGCCATAGTTCCTTGCCCTCATATTTGCAAGCCCAGCTATTAGGTCCATATGATAGTTTGTGTCATCATCCTGGGTATCGCAAAAATTATGTAAGTGCATGAAAAAATTAGATGCATGATTCTAACTACAAAATTAACTGGACAAACAACATACAGAACTCCACATTTGAACCTCCGACAGAAACATATACAGTAATAAAATGGTGAAAATGCTATGAGTAGGGAGTGAAGTATGAAGAAATAATAAAGGCGTAATATATTTTCAGTGGCAAGATAAGGTAGGATGAACAAGGCCAGGAGCAGCAACCTATTTATCAGCAACATTGTCCAATATAAAACACAGTCCATGTCGTTTTTTTTTTTTTTGGAGACTTGGAAATAGCTTTCAGAGAACACTCAAAAGACCTTGAGCTAAGTTGAGATGAATAAAAATGAGCTTAGAAAAACACAGCCCACAATAAGAAAATAAAAAAAGAAGAGCTTCCAGAATATATCTTCATATTAATAAATTAATTAGAGCCTAAGAACTGAAAAATGTTAACAATACGTCAAAAAGGATTGACAAGAGGGAAGCAGAAAGGGGCCCGGGGGAGGTCAAGTGCAAAGAGACCAACCTTCTCAAACTGAATTGAGTTCATCCTGAAACTTGGCGATAGCTGCTTCCTGCGTTCTTCTAACTTCATGATCAACTCATCGATGACTGCAGCATCATCAATGGATGAAGTGGAAAAGCTACTAGCTTTCTCATCTGTCACAATCTTAACACCTCTCTTGGGCTGGAAATCAGGGACTATCACCTGGTTAGCAGCATCAGCCAGTTTTCTAGGAGACTTGACCCAATCAGGAATTGGGATGCCAAATGTCTCTGCACGTAGCACAGACCCTGACATAATAAAATAAAGGTGGCTGGTATCATCGACTGAGAACTGCAGTGGGCGAGGGAACCGCTTGGGAGCAGACCAGAATGGAGCCCCGTTACTGGTTGTGGCATCCTCAGGAAAAGTGTATGTTAACTGCTTAACGCGGTTAGCAAAGTAGTCTTCAAACCTGGTTCCATTAATACATGCCATCAGAAGCTGAACTAAAACACACAATGCTATAATGTAAACTAAATAAATGGAACAATATAAATAGAAACCGCACTTCAGACGAGCCCAGTTTATGCAATCTTGGAAGGTTTCACATCTCTCCTTGTCAAGGCATTCAAGTACACGTTCCAAGTTATCCCTGGCCTGAGCATCACCAGCCTTCTTCATTGCAGATGCGTATTCATTTGGGTTGGTTAGATAAGTATTTACTTCAGCCGGTGTCTTCTCAAGCAAACCCTCAAACTCAGATCGAGCCCATGTCAAGCAGTGGTCGATATTGTGAGGGAATGAGTGAACTGTGCACATGGGTGCTTGCTTTTCAGGTGGGTCCCGTGAAGCACCATAATTTTCCGTAAGGTGGGGAATAACCATCTGAGTGTTGCACTTGGCACCCAGGGTTCCTGATTCTAGAAGTGGCTTCTGGAAATATAAGCATCTTTGATCAATGTAAAGCCTAGCATTCACATTGTCCAGAGCATTGACAACAACACTAAGATTCTCCCAGAATTCATCATTGAACACATTCTCTGTTTCAGGGCTTGCACGATTCTGCAGCGCTTCAATGTTGAGACTAGGGTTTATCAAAGCAGCAGCTGAAGCAGCTACTGTTGACTTAGCCTGTCCAATGTTCCAGTCGCGGAAGAGAAACTGCCTGCTAAGGTTACTTTTCTCAATTACATCATCATCGGTAATTGTTAACTTCCCTTGTTTACCACAAGAAACTCCCATCAAAGCTAAATTCTTCAAAAATTCACACCCTAGTGCGCCAGATCCTACAACAAATATTTTTGCATCCTCCAACTTCTTTTGGATCTTGGATCCAAACACCGAAATTTGTGCATCATAACGACTGTTTAATGGTTTCAAATCACTAGGAAGCAAGGGTTCTGCGGGAAGAGACTCGACTGATTCAAAGTAGAAAAACTGTGGAAAAAACATACAAAATATTTTAGTTGAAAATATAGATCATCAGAACTTAAAAAGAGGATAAAATATCAATGTGCGAATTGATGCTAAACTCAAGACAGCAGATAAAACTAAGAGTTCACTCAATCAGGTTAGCAGACCCAATCCACACTCTGGATGGAGTGAAGACCTGATCATCACTAGATCAGGTTCCCAGATCCATACAGATTCAACCCAAACTAATGTAACTAACCTGAAAAAGAGGATGAAACTTCCCAGAGCAAGCCTTCACAACTTCTTGTCCAACAATACCACCAAACATGGCAGCCATGGGATTCAGCACAGCCCTAGCACCAGATGCAAAATCACGAAGAAGATTTTGGTCAATCGCCTCGAGCCTCCCATCCGATAAGGCATCATTCATGCTAGTGACAGAAGAAATGAATTTCTGAGCATCATCCTCTGATCCAGCAACTGGGAAGTGTCCAAACTCTGACTGAAATTTATCAAGCGCCTGAAATGCCAGGTGTAGGAGCGGTGGACGATCAAACTTGGAGAAGTCACTTAAAAGGAAATCGCCAGGGTCCTTTAGTGCTTCTCGCAAAGGCTTGAAGTTCAATACCTTAGGTTGCTTCACCTGTGTCACAATACCACCTTTCACGTATGCAGAATACTTTGCGGTATCCTCCTCAATAGCGAATGAGTAGGGTCTTACATTCTTTATCTTCCTTGGCTTTCCATCATTTAATTCTGTCATTCCATTGACTTCAGAGAACACAACAAGATCTCCATCCTGAAACTCAAGCCTCTCATCATCAACACAGGTCACGAGAGCAGGGTTGTCATTGCTAATAGATGCAATTATGCCTGTATGTGGATCTTTTCCATCAACATCAAAAACTGTAAACTCAGGGCCAAAGTCACAGAACGTACTACCAAAAAGACCTCGCACTTCAGATTTTATAAAGGAGATTGGAGGTTGATGGTTATGGCAGTAATCATCAAATTCAATTGCTTTCTCCAAGCTAATATCGGTAAAAACTACCACCTGTAGGAATTAAAATGTCAAATTGCTTAATTCATATATAATAAAGAAAGCAAAGAAAACAAATATTAATAGAAATCACTCAGAACTCAGAAGCACAATGGTATCAAACTACCCACATCTTCTCCGATATTCAAATTACATTTTGCAGACTTCAATCTGATTAAACCAACTGTTTTTATACAAAAATTTGCCTACTTTAACTAGATGCGAACGGCTTTGAATGATAATAATCCTTATCAAGTTCATTGAAAGGAACAACCCACAAAAGCATCAAGTTCACTAGTCCAACTACCCACTATTCCCATACACTTTTTTTTTTCTTTTTTTTAATTTTTATAAAAGAGGCATAAGAAGCCCCAAATTTTATTAAAAAACCTCACTAAGGTGGAGGAAAGCCATCAATACAAACAAAAAGACACTAGCCCCTAATATAGGTAAGACCCCATTTATCCGTACGTACTAGGCCCCGAAAGCGTCTCCCCCCAAAATCTTCATCCTGAAAATCTATACTCGTACCCTTCACACCTTCCTTCGCTAGAAAATCTGCCACCATGTTAGCTTCTCTATAAATATGATGAACTCGGACATTTAACAATCGAAACAAAACAATAAAGGCCTCTTCCCAAAAATCCCACAAGTACCAAAACTTACAAATACCCGATTTAAACCACCCTACTATCACCGTCGAATGTGATTCCACAAGGAAGTCCCTCAAACCAAGTTGATGACACAACTTTAATCGCTCTACACTCCACAACCGTGTTAGTGGCATGTCCATAGAAATGGGAAAATCCCGCCATTTCCATACACAAAACTATGAATTTGTGCAGGAAAGAAAAGAGCAGAAACAGGGTATAACAATTTAATAGAAGAACCAAAATTGCTTAATGTTTGGCAATATAATATTAATGATACCTAGAGAAATCAAAGTTCATAAAACTATAAAAAGAACTGAGTCCTGACAATATAAACATAATTAGCCTTTGAGTGGTCCCCTTTTTGAGTGGTCCCCTTTAGTCCCACTCAAACTTCAGTTGCCACCAATAAAAATTTCCAAAAGTTTGCAATCACAGTCCCACAAACATGGAATGAGGAAAGAGAGATCTATGAAGATTTTAGAGAAGCTTATATTAGCATTCAACAACATTCTTCCATTTTATCAAAGAAAAGATTCTCCAACTTGGATAAACATCCACCCAAACGTGCCCAACCCAATTTAAAAAAAGAAGTCAATTTTCTTATCTAGCAAGATAGGCTATGGAAGATCTCATTAAAATACTTGTAGAAAAGAACAATAAATATTAGAAATCATTTTTTTTATAAGTAAGAAAGTTTTATTAATACGAATGAAATAGGCAATGCCCATGTACACAAGGAGTATACAAAAGAAACGCCTAGACATTCTAAGAAAAAATTGGAAATAATTAAACCAACCACAAAGTTTGTTTGCGGTTGCAACCCTGGCTTGACTGAGATTTTCAACACTCAAAAGTAAAAGAAGCAGACTTCATTCCTTAAAAAAACCTGGCAGATTGTACAGTCACATCCAATATCTTACTACCCCTTAGAGAATTTATTTTGAAAAAGATGAGTAGTGGCTGTTTAAGTCACCAGCTCTCTTTCTTCCATCCTCTCTGACTTCATCAACCTTCTTTCAACACACTTTATATCCGCTGTGTTAAAATTAATACAGATTGTGAAAAATAAAAAGATAAATCAAGCATAGTAGTAGTTCTAATTTGTTATTGGATTGTACAGGTGGCACGTGTTACTACTATACTTAATACAAACAATGAAACATGGACACATAAAAATGCTTAATTCATCCAAATTTTAGATTCTCGCATTGTACCATCCATCCATCCATCCATCCATCCATCCACATGCACATACAATTCCTTGTAAGGTACGACTTGAACCTTTTTTTTTTTGGTAGAAACACAAAGATGTAACAATATTAAAAGGAATAAGACAAGACCATAACAAATTGAATCCATTAGCAAGTTTCTCATCTTCTGTGCTTTTGCTTACCATGTGGTATTATTTCTCCCACTGCATTCAGATGTTCACGATATTTTTGCTTTTTCTTTTCAATAATCTTATTTCTAGTTTTCTTTATCCTCGACTAATACTACCAAACACCCTTTAAACAAAACAAAACAAAACAAAACAGAGAGGTTCTGGACATGAAGTACCGGCAATGGAAATTAAGCATTTTGATCTTATGAAATTCACCAATAATCGTTTAATGACTCAAAAAATTACCTGAAAATGGGAAAGTTGTTCCTTAGTCAATTCTGTTGTTAAAGTAGAAACGACCACAGAGTTATTTAACTCTTGCAATTTCTGGACTGAAGCGAGGGCCCGATTCTTCCCCACGTCATCCTCTGAGAAAATAAAATTCCCAGATAGATCCCACAGCTCCACAGCACCTTCGTCATGCAGAGTGACGGACTTCACACCCGCAAGAACAAGGTTCTTTGCTGAAAAAACATCATAAATCATTGTGGATAAAAAAAAAAATTATAATAAGAATCTTCGTTTTTCTTCATGGATGCGGGATTCCATCACACGTGAAACTTCAAGAAAACAAAAGAAAAGAAAGGAAGTATCCACAACTTTGAATCTTAGAAAAAAATAAATATATGTATTTACGTACCGATCTCGGCACCGAGACCTTGCATGCCGGAAATGAGAACGTTGGAGGCAAAAAGCCGGCGCATCGTCTCACGGCCATAGACCGCAAGCTGACGGCTGTGGAGATCCTCGTCAATGTCAATCGAATTCCCATTTCCCAAAGCCATGATATGGTCTTTGGTGTCGGCGATCGAGTTGTTGTTATCGTCGTTGCTCCTAGAGTTCCCCGTGGTGACGGCCGTGCAATGCTTCTTAGGCGAGGATTCGGTGGTCGTCTGAACAGCCTCCGCTCCCGCCGCTCTCTTTCTAGGAAGCATAAAGTGCAGTGAACTGCTGAGAAACAATTTCATTTCCATTATAACAACAGGTACTCCGAATTGAATCTTTAGAACAAAACAAAAACAAAAACAATTAGAAGAAGAAGATACCGAGTGGACTTTGGAGAAGTAAATGAAGCGGTCCTGATGAACTTCGCTTTGTCCTCTCTATGTCTTCTTGTGCTACGTACGCCGGTTTTTTAGGGTTTCACGGCTCCGAGCTCAGATTCGATGGTCACTTTGAAGGTCGGTTTATCCCTCTTGGGGACTGAGTGCAAGCGAGTGAGAATGTGTGGGGGCGTGAAAAAGGAAGGGCTCTGATCGGGGGTGTACGTGATGATGGTCCCCAAGAATTACGGACCGTTTGGCTTCTCGGATACCATAGTGGATACATGGATTGAGGTAACATCGCACCTTCCCGGATGGAAAATGGTTTCTAAAAATTTTAAATAGATAAAATGTGTATAAATTTTTATAAAAAAATAAATTTCATTTAAAAGAATTGTAAGAAACTTATTTTTTATTAATAAAATTTATTTCTTTATTTATTTACAGAAACTTAAACGAAATTTATCTATTTAAAATTTATAACTAATGTGTAAACCATAATTTTCAATTATTATTATTTTTTTTAAGAATAGAGTTTTATTATTAACGTTATGCCAAGAGTTCTATCTAAGAGAATTGGCAATGACTTAAATTTAAGATTTTGGCTATAGATAAAACTTTTGAAGAGATTAATCAATATTGAACTAACCATCCTAAAGTCAAATTAGTAATATAATATTATATATTTTAATAATTTTTTAAAAAGATTAATATTTTATAAATACATTTGTATTAATATTAAAATTCAATATTAAAAGAGAGAGGTAGTTATTTAGAGTTACTGTAGATTTGGTTATTTTATCGTGACTCTCTAAATATGACTATGGGCCTTAAATTAGTGTCGCTTAAAGTTTCACAAATATCCTTTTGATTAGTCCAATGCAAGAGTTTTAATTCAAAAATAGTTAAAATTTAGACTTAACTTGACAATGACTAGATGATTGCCGATACTACAATTATAAGAATGTGAGATATATTTTATGATAAGAAGGCAGAAATAAAATTGAAGACGTCGACAGCAGGATTCGAACCTGCGCAGGCATAGCCCAACAGATTTCGAGTCTGTCTCCTTAACCACTCGGACATATCGACTCGCTGCCATATGGTTTGAAAATTTATATATAAGTTATAAGTATGTCGAAACGGTTGAGTTTTTAATCAAATTTTTCTTCCCTCTCATTTCCTCTTCGTTTTTCCCGCTATCACGAAAATTCTGTGCCCTAATTTCTGAATCTTATTTTTTGAAAAAGAGAGTCTGAAACCCTAGACTACCATAGAAACCGATTCGGTGCGGTAACGACTTCTCGAGAAAATGGTCGATTCCTCTAGAAACATCGACGTGGAGCAGCTGATCTCCTACAGCGACGACCTCGTGCGCGTCTTGAAGGACAAGAGAGACCTCAGCAACATCTCTCAGTGTCTGGAACACTCCAAGGCCCTCCGCTCTTCCTGCGACGCCGATTTCCTCGAGGCCCAATCCTTACTTCAAGGTTCGTCTCTTCACTTTTTTCACATCTTCTTTTTTCTGTCTCATAAACTAATTTGCTTCGCCACTAGTTTTGATTAAGTGCTTTAGATTTTTTTTTCTCTTTGTAGTTAATGGTTTATATTTTTCCGAAACATTTTTTCCGCTTCTAAAGACCTTTAATTTGATTTTCTTTATGTATCATATCTATAATTATGGTAACATTTAAGCCACAAATGTCGATTTTTATAGTTTCCTGAAAAAAACGTTTATGGTCATCTGTGGTTTGCGTGACCCTGTGCTTGAGCTTGAGTCCTGGATCGGATGAATGCATCTAGTTCAAATTAGAAGTATCCTGTCTTGGTAGTTTAATTCGTGCAAACTGTTGAAAAAGAAATACTTTTTGAATATTTGAACCAGCACCTGAACCCATTTTGTCTTGCAGTTTTAGAAAAGAGAGCGTGGCTGTAAAGAGTGATGGGACGGAGACAATGTGCTGCTTACTTCTTATGATGATGTTTATATTGTGAGCCCTTTCAGTGGTAGTGAGTCGTGGGTGAATATTAGAGCAATATAAATACAACATAAGTAGTTAAAGGAGGATGGGTTTAAGGGAGTACGGAGATTTAAAATCCCTATCTTTGGCAAGGTTGGACCTACCTGGTGCACTACATGTCCTAGTTAAGATTCTCGTGATTGTGATCTTAGAACAAGAATCAGGGTAATAATATGTGTTGCAGCGTATAGTGATCATAGATGACCATAATTATGGAAAGGTAATTATTTGTGATTATATATACACATATTTGAAGCACACTTGGGGTTTATTTTAAAACTTTAAAAGAGAAACTCACAAACTGCACCATCTTAAGATCTAGGAGAAAAGCTCTCTGGCTTTTTTTCTAAATTTGTGGACATGTTTTCTTTCATCCCTTGAGATGGAACAAAATTATTCTTTGAAGCTCACTTTCATAGTAAACTCATATGAATTAATGTTTCTTCAAGGAACAAAATCTTAGTGAAGATCTCCTACTATGCTCTTTTCCACAATGTTTTGTGATTGGTTGTTTAGGCACACGCCTTGTGGGTCTTGAACTTATGACCAAATCCTCTGTCCCATTTTATGTTATCTTGTAAAAATTTTCATGCTAACGTAGAAAGCTTGTCAAGACTTTTGATCATTCAGAATGGGGATAGTTTTTTGAGTATCCTACTTTAGATTTGAGAATAGTGATAAAATTCCCTCATGTAAATTTGACACCAAGCCAGAATTTCTACTGTGGTTGTGCGAATTGGAAACATTAATGAACGGTTCAAATTGGGCTTGAATTATTTTAATTTTGATATTGAAGCCTTAGAAAGATATAGCTGAGGCAATGCTTGTTTTTCTTTAGTTATGAGCTTAAGATATATAAGTTGAAAATGTACTTTTTAATATCACTGATTAACAATTAAAGTTTAGTCAATGTCATATCTGAGATTTTAGGTTTTCAATCACATGCTATAGCCAACAGAAAGGATCTTAATTGCTTTACACTTGTCTTGTATATTTTGAGGCTATAACGTGCACTTGACATGTTCTTATATGATACAGATTATCAGAAAAAGATAGATGTATGCAAGAAGAGAACAGAGGAGGCTAAAGCTGAGGTCGTTGCAGATTCTGAAATGGACCTTCTTCAGAAAGAATTGGATGAGGAAATTGAGAAAGAACATTTTTTTATGGATGAACTTAGATAAGTATATTGTGAATTTTAAGCATGAACTCTTTTCGATCCTTGGTTTTATTCAATGGCGTTGATTATCGAGTCTCTCTTTTACATATAGCACAATTATCACAAACGAGATTAATGATTTGGAGCTCCAACGGGTTTCTGTTCAAGAACAAAGGCAAATTTTGAAGAAACTTGAGCAGGATGAGCTGAGGGCACAGTAAGTATATGTTTTCTCATTTTATAGCACAGACGGTAAATGGCAATAATCTAGCTAAAAAAACAAACTAAAGTGATCAGTGCTTGAGTGCCTATTAATTTATTTATTGCTTTAGGTTCGTGTGTTGAAAAAGCAATTGTGTTCTTCTATGACTGTACTATTTATAGCCGTTGCGGCTACAACTTTTCTATCTTTAATAATTTATCTTTATATATAAATTAGTCTCATATAAAAAGTCAGGATATTAGCCAAACTGCTACAAGCTTGACAAATTGTGGAACCTTTTACAGTTTATTATGTTTGTGGGGGACTATTATCGTCTCCATAAATGTTTAATCATGCCTAAGTTTGTCAAGCTTAGATGTATGATTAAACATGTATGGAGATTCATTTTTGTTTCTTATAAGATGAATATTTGAGGGTTGTAGGACATTGTTCATGAAATTGTCCGGAATCTTTCACTGCGGTGTTTACTGACCTCTCTCTCTCTTCTCTTTCATGAAAATAGTTCTGAATCTTTTGCAGCAGTGTTTGCTGCAATGTAGGATATTTTGTGCGTGTCTGTGTGAAGAAGAGCAGAATAACAGTTAAACTCTCATAAATCCAAAAGCCAACGTCTATGTTAATCTTGCAGGAGGATGCTTTCATTGTATGCTTCTGTCACAAATATCATACCAAACTTGGATGACGAGTCCAGATTCTCAGGGCGTATCCTTCTGCTGTTGTTTAGCATATTTGATATATTTTCTTTTGCATGGCTATTTTCAGATTCAAGGTGGCCAAATCAACTCTGTTCTCCTTAAGCCTTGTCAATTGCAGATATTGTGGATAGGGATAAAAAGGTGGTCGAGAGGTTTGAATTTGACCTAACGAAGATAGATTGCCTTGATGCATGTAATGCCATTTGGAAAATGATAAGTTCATCGTAGATTATGAACAATTTTCCATTCAGATGGCATGTGTAATATAGTGTGCTAATTCTCTTAGTCCTTTTTTTATTTGTCTGGCGTTTCTAGAAACTTGTCATTTTTGCATATTCCAAGCTGTAATATTTAGATTGTGTTTGCGATAAGTTATTGTGAAGCACAATTTTCTATATTTATTTCTACGAGTTGGGTTGGTGCCTGCAGCCAGCAAGAGGTACGTACTCTAGTTTCATTATTCATTTGTTTTTTTATTCAAGAAACAAAAATGTGATTTTCTAGCATATGATTATTTACATTTGCAACAAAATAACATGAAATCAGGCTTGATGTTATAATAAAATAGTAAAAGTTATTGGATCTATATTATCACCTACTATTTAAGCCTAGTGTTCTCATTTCTTATTACTACAATTTCATGAGGTCATGTATTGCAGTATCTTTTCCCCTCATTAGCATCCTTTTTCCTGAAAACACTTGATGATGAAACCAATGCCCAGAAAAGCATACTCGAAACAACCAAAATAGAAAAGTTTTAACTTTAGCAAATGCAAAAGAAGAGACTTCCTCTATGATTTTTGTTTTATTCCATCCATTGATAAAATGTAGTCTGTATATCAGCAACATGCTTTTTATGACTTGAAGTTCACCTAACTTTAATAGTTTCAGATGAGATGACAAAGCGTCAATGTTAGCACATTGATATCTTAAGTTTGATCGAGCACGATATTTTCTCTTCGTATTATCCTTTATGCATGTTTGTGCCGAGAAATCTTATAAATTTGATTCAAGTGGAGAGAGGGATCAATAATTATCAAACATTATTGTATTTTAGTGAACACAATGTAGATCCTTTCTGAAGCTTTCATTCACATGCAAGGTACGAAATCATGAAGTTTTTAGTTGCCTAGGATATTGGTTTGGTTATGGTCTAGTCTTATAGTTTCACATGTATTGCAAATTTCATTGATTACATATGCCTTGTAATCTAGTTGATCTGAGTTACAAGTGATTTGCAGACCTCGGGTCCACCATTGCCTTTGTATGCCTTGCAGACGTAGGCTGCAAAATTTTGATACTCCTGCATTAAGAATAGCAGCCATATATTGATGAGAGAGAGAGAGAAGGGGGTGGTATGTTTAATAGATTAATTAGGGACTAACCTCTTGGAGTGGATGATTATTCACCACCACCCATGGCACAAATTTATGGGGGGGATTTAGACTGGCAGTTTCATCAGCATACTTCTGCACAAGCTGCATATCAATTTCCTTTTAGACCTCACCATTTAAAGTATAGGAGAAAGCAGCATATCTCATTCCCTAGTGTACATTCAACTAAGTAGCCAAACACAAAATTTAAGAAATTTATAAGTAGAATACTGAATGGCTTCTAGGATTAACAAATCAGTTAGGAAGTAAAAAAGCTAGGACAATAAGACCAAAGGGTAATAATGAAACCAACCTTTGTTCCATTTCCACTAATATAGCAATCCAAAACGGGTTTCTTGGGCAACCCCAGAGAGGTGAAACAACTTTTCCAGTCTTTTTGCCTTCCTTCAATGGCTAGAAATTCAAAGCAGTATATCAAAGCGTAATGCTTGTTCTGCAATGAAGAATTAGCAATTGAGAGTCAGCTTTAAAACCACAATATGCAAGAAGTCATGTCTCTGGCTTCCAAAGTAACTCTGTAAAGAGGAAAGTTCTTTGAGAGACAATGGTCTGATGACTTCTGAATGGATGGAAGATTGGTATCTGATTTAGTTATGAACTTATGAGTAATATGGAATAGAAAGCAGCCATACCACATTTTGCAAGACATCAATGGCACAGGCTTCCAAAATATTGAGTATGCATTCATCCGGGCCATGCTACAAAATATTGTCAAAATTCAAATCCAAATGACAAACAATCATATCTAAAGATTAAACAGGGTTTTATTGCATATAATGTCGAACATTTTCATTGATAGAGGTGACATGCCACAATAACTATGCCGGTGGCAATAGATTATATGGTGCCAAAACATTGGGAATAGAGTAGCTGAGCAGCAAAGTATACATTCCAAAGGTCATGAGGACAAAGGGGGAGGGCCCATATATTGCTAATGAGTAAAGTATGAACTTCACTAATCTACTTTGACCATAGAAAAAGAGTAAAGTATGGATCTATTTTAGGAGACTTCAATTGGAGCTTCATCGACCAGTACAAATCCCTGTTTGGTTGCAGAGAAAAGTAAACCAATCAACTGATCATAACACACGTCTTGTTTGGATTTCAAAACTCTTATTTTTTTTCCTATTTTCCAGCAGCTTTTTCAGCAACCAATAATGTAAACCTCATACTAGTGCTCAGTCAACTCTGCTAGGCATATACATCTGAAGGAAAAATAACATCGTCTCTGAGAGAAATCCCGGAGTAAACAAGTTCTAAACACAGCTATTCATCTAATAAAAACCAAAATGGGGATGAGAATATGTAACCTGACAAACAATGCCATTGCTAGATTTATTGATGTAAGAGTTGCCCCAGGGAACTAGCCTGAGATTGATGATGTTGATGAGGTCCTCGTAGAAGACTCCCGTGAGGTTTTTCACTATGAAAGTTGCGCAAAATGGACACAAAGTATCATAGTATAGAGAAAGATTAACCTTCTGAGAATCAGGAGCAGAGACCTTGATGAGAGAATCATCAGTTGGGTAAGCAGGAATGGCGTGAAAAGAAGATAGGAGCAAGGACAAGAAGAAAACTATTACACATGTGAAGAGAAAATTGGGAGCAGTCATTTTGTTTGAGAGCGGATACAGTACTAGAGTACTGGAGGCTTGTCTAGGAGGTTGTGCATGTATTTATAGTTTGAGCAAGCTCTGCTTTTCAAAGTGTCATGGGAAATTTTGTCCCTTTCCTACTACTTCTTCAGTGTCATAAGGAATTATTTTATATTTTAAATGATTTAAGCCGTGAACTACTTGGGTCATGGATGAACTCTTTCAATGTGGTCCAAAGGAAGATTCCTCTGTACATAACTGCTGAAAAGGATCAAATGGCCTGTAGGTTGTTTTTCACGAGATCAACACTTTCACGAGAGAATTACCATTTTAAGATGCAAGAAAGCTTTCTCTGCAATGTTTCAACCACAAGAGGAGAATTCATAGACTTCTTTTTCTTTTTTCTTTTTTTTTTGTTTCTTCTAAAGTGACTTCATTAGTAAAATAAAGTTACTACAGAAAGTTAACGTATATTATGAACTATGTTTCTATTGACTAGGGAAGATCCTTCCCACTATGAAATTCTAACAAGCATATTGGAATTTCTATACGAGAGATTTTTTCAAATTTATTATTGGAATATGCTCTTTCTGCAATAGAATACGCACATGCTCTCCATTCTTCAAGATCTTTTAGCAAAAATCTGGTATCTCTTGCTTCTCATTCTGATTCCCAGTTGTTTGCTAGGATGTAGACTTTAGCAGACAAGACTCAAAACCTATAATTACATGTCGGATCAAAGTTATCTATGAATGTTATGCTTTTGTTAATTGATGTGTGCAATAAAAATGCTTGTTAAACATGTCATGTTTTGGACTAACGTGATGACTACAAGATTTCATTATAGCAAAGCAATTGTATGTCATAATTTAATTTGAAAGAAAAAATTTTCAAATAAAAAATTACCAAAATGATATATTTTAAACACTGACTTACAAATAAAATAATTCATCACCTATAAATGAATCCAATGGCAATTTGTCAAAATGTACCCGTTCGAGCGTCTCTTCCCTCCTTTCCCACCACAGTTTTTAAACCACTCATGGCCATGGGGAGTGGTCCATCCTAAAGGACTCAAAATCTCTTTCCTCATTATTGAATTTCTAAATTTCCAAGGAAAAAGAAGGGGAAAAAGCAAAGCAAATGACCCTCTTCCTGGTTTTTCATTTTCTGCTCCAAATGAATCCAAGTTCGCTGCGAAAGCCATTTGGCTACTTTTGGATTGTCAATACCCCTCCAAACGAGAGAGACACTGCATCGTCTGTAAGACTGTAAATATGTCGACATTACATGTATACTTGCAGGTTTGAACAGGATTCGGGAAATTGACAGATGCATAATCATTTTCCTTTACATAATCATATTTTAAATAAAATTTATTTTTATAAAAAAAATATATACTCATTTTAATAAATAGTTACACTAAATAGTTGTAAAAATATTGTGTGCATCATTGTTAGCTAGGAATTATGGGTGCCCATCGCTCCCAGCTCCCCCAGCGTTAGTTATATCAGTATTTTTTTTTTATATATTTTTTAATATTTAAAAAAATAAAAAATTATAATATTATTAAAAAATAGAATCGGCCCAAAGTAACCCGCTCAAATTATCGCCCCTCACATTGTAGTTTTTTTTTTTCTTTTCATATTTTTTTTATATATTTAAATATTTTTAAAAAATAAAAAAATACTCCTATACACTTAAAATCATTTACTTAAAAAAAATAAATAAATAACAAACATTCAAATGATATAAAGTAGTTTTTCTTTTAAAAAAATATTTCCTTCATCATTAAATAAAAAAACATTCCAACAGCGGTAGTCCCAACGGACAGAGCAGTGTTTTCCAGGAATTATACCGGGATTCTTGCAGCCCACTCGTACCTGGTCACATCCCATCAAAATCCTTTTGCACCCTTTTTCCAGAAGGCAATTGACAACCCACAAGTTATTTTCATCATTGTAAAGAAGGTTAAAAAAAAAAATTCTCATTCTGTACGGGTCCGGGAATCATACCAAATACCAATTTGAAACAGAACTGTGAAATGTGAATTTTGAAGGGATAAATCAGACTTCCAAAAAGAAATCATCACATCACTCATCATCATATGTTGCCAATTTGTCATTCATATAAATAGACCAAACCAGTAAAGAGATGTAAAAACTTGTTGGGCCATATATAAATAACTTCAATCAAAAAGAGAGAGTATTACGACAGTATGTATGAACTCAGCCAATAAATAATCATTAAAGCATTAGGTGGACCAGTCATGATAACATAAAAGTTTTGTATTGACGTAGATTTTAATGAATCATGAATCACTCTGACAGATCCATCTTTCATCCCCGTTGTATCCCAGAATCGTTTGCCGGTCTTGGGATATTCTCCTTTCCTGTTGTTGCTGATGATGTAAAGTTTCTTGCTTCATCTGCATAGCAAACTGGATGGAGGGAATTTGCTTTCTCAGTCGAGTCCATTTGAAACGAAAGTGATCTGCAGGCCTCAGGTCTAGGATTGCCTTTGTAAGCCTTGCAAATATAGTTCATAAAATTTCCGTAGTCCTGCCTCAAGAAGGATACTATTCAGAAAAGAACTGAAAAAAGGTCTAGAGCAATGTTGCTTTTCGTTCTTCATCATAATAATTAATATGACAAATTTTAAATGATTTTATAGGTCTACAACTCAAAGTAAAAGACATTGAAAATAAAATGCAATGAATAGATATGATTGAAGAAAACAAAATTAAGAGTAAAGAACAACATTTCTCGAAGGCCAAAGACCAAACATTGACCAACCTCTTGGAGTGGTTGATTATTCACGACAACCCATGGCACAAATCTATGAGGTGGATTAAGCTGAGCAGTTTCCGCAGCATGTTTTTGTTCAATCTGGTGATCAAAATAAATATGGACTTAGCTAATGAAACAATGAAGAGGGCACGCAGATAGGCACTGGATCAAACATGCTATATATTAGCAAGTGAAACTAACCCTGTTTCCATAGCCACTATTGTAGCAATCTATTGGTACCGTTCCCAAACCTGTCATATCAAAGCAATTGGTCCACTCATTGTGCTTGTCCTCCAAGGTGAGACGCTCAACGCAGTGTATAAATCGAAAATGCCTGACCTGCATCAGACTCAAATTGATACCAAAACATATACAGGTCAGCAAACATGTTTCATTTTCAACTATAATCATAAGCTCTTGTGCTAACTTATCAACCGTGCCAAAAGCTCACTTCTTTGATTTACAAACATGAAAAATAGTATCACTAATCAGTAAGTGGGGTCACTGAAGATCACAATCAAAGGTTGCTCCCCCTCTTTAAGGCATTGGAGGGCCTTACCACATCAGGATAGATGGTAATGGTGCAGGCTTCAATGGTGTTCAGCAAGCATTCATCTGGCCCATGCTGCAAAATTGGCAAAAATGGATATTAATTGAAATAAATATAATTTTTTGCGGTAAGAAATTTATCTAATTACAGCACATACATAATGAACATCTTTGTTGTTTGTTTGTTTGCTTTTACTAAATCAGTTGCATCTGTTTATTTTTAATACCTAATGGCTCGTGCAGGGGACCCATAATACTTTAAAGGCCACCATGAATTGCCCCGTTCCCTGTCGGTATAGACGTGTTAAAGTTTACACAGTCAACCGCCAGAACAGAAAACTTAATTTAAAATACAATGATAGACTTATTACCTCCTACCGCTCATTAATTATCATTACTATAAATAGAGTTGAAAGAAAATAATTTATAATGCATTTTATTGTATTTTTCTGCATAATGTATGTTACGTGTAGCAGTGATTATATCCATTTTTCTCTCTCATGAAAATTTATAGTAATTATATCTACAACTTCTGAGGATTTCTCTGTAAAGATTAGAACCTACAATTTGTTACCCACCATTTTGTTAACACAAAATGATCAAAGACACATCAATTAACTACAAATCAACGGATTTATTACGCATGTTAATAGAACACATGATAATTGTTTGGAGGTTTACTTGCTCTCGTTTAATTGGATTTCTAATCAATTACCGGTTAGGATAGGAATATAAAAATGAGTACAAGAACAGGACAATTAGCTGCTGCTTTTGCTTTCTTCCCAATATTAAGATTAAGTTTTTTTTTTCATCAATCACCGGGGAATAATTGAAATGTAATACTTAAAAACCAAATAAACAATCCCAAATGAATATATGTACACACACACACACACACACACACACACAGGAGGAAGATGACGATGATGGAGACGGAGAAGTGACCTGGCAAACGAAGGTGCCGTCCGATTGGATCCAGGCGTTGCCCCACGGGATCATCCTGAGATTGACGACGGAGATGAGGTCGCTCTGGAAGATCTTCACCAGATAACTCACTATGAAATTCGCACAGTAAGGACACAGAGTTTCATAGTAAAGCGAGACGGTGACTTTGTCGGAGGAACGAGAATATGTTGGGGTAGTGAAAGAAACCAAGATGTTCGTCAGAACAAGAACGGTGAGAAATCGTCGACAAGCAGCCATTTGCTATGGGTCTCCTGTCCTTCTGTCGGACTGCGTACTGTGAAAAGATTTAGTTGGGGGAACTCTGCGTGAATAAATACCAAACGATTGGAATTCGCTTGTGCTGCTGCTGCAACGAACGTTACAGTGGCAACTGGGAAGTCCGATGCGTTGCTCAACTTTTTATTTATTCGTTGTGTGATCGACTTTCCAACTTTTTCTTTTTTCAGTGACCCTTTTTGTATCTTCCACAGAACAGGAGACGAGGTGCGTCCCAATGATGGAGTGGCCTCCACATATCCAAAGAGTCTGGCTTTTAAAGCTGCTGAGCCTGAGCTCCTCCACAAACTTTTGTATTCTGCCTTTTTCTTCCCTGGCTAAATTCAAAATAGTGTCTCAAGCATCATGAAATTAGGTTTTATGTATCCGTAATTCAAAACGAGTTTCGCTTACGTCTTTTAAAATTTTACTATATACATTCTGCATAAAAAATAGGAAAACACTGTTTTGCTTTTCCATTTGTACCGTTTCATTTGACCGTTTTGGCAAAAAAAATTTCTTCTTTAGTGATTTAGTGATTAAGAAAGTGATTTTAAGTGCATTGATATTTTTTTTAATTTTTGTTTAAACTATTTAAATATATTAAAAAAATGTGAAAAAAAAATTAAAAAAAAAAACCTAAAAATCAAAGGCGGTAAAGTTGAGCGGGCGGCAAAGTAGCCCGACTGTAAAAAATATATAGATAAGATTGTTTTAAGTAAAATAATAAAAAAAATTACTTTTATATCAATCTCTAAGTGCGTTTTAGATAGTGAAATGAGATGAAATAGTTTTGAATAAAAATTGAAAGTTTAATAAAATATTGTTATAATTTAATTTTTTAATAATATTATTATTTTGATATTTGAAAAAATTAAATTATTTATTATATTTTATATAAAAATTTAAAAAAATTATAGTAACAAGATAAGATGAAATACTTCTATTATCCAACCGGAGGCTCGATCTTATCTATTATTTTTTAATCGATATATCCAATAAATTCTTAACCAGACAAGCCAAACTCATCCAAAACTACTGAATAATAACTATGATTGACATGTATCCTTTACACTGCTTATTAATTACTCTTAAAATCCTTTATTGCGTTACTAAAAAGAGAAATGATGTTACTAAAAAGAAAAATAATATTAACAGTTATAGAATTTATCAATTTTACGTATTTTTTTTAAAATAAATGAGTAAATATTAAATCTACATGAAAAATTTAACCTTTTAATAGAAAACGTTACTCTTTTTTTTTTAAAATACGCAAAACTTGTAAGACCATTTAAAAAATATGTGATGTGTAAAGGTACAGGAGGCTGTGTAGATTATTTCATATAATATTACTCCACTCAAAAAAGTTTCCGGCCAAAAGCTCACCGTTCCTCAAAATATAAGCAAGAACGTGATCATCTTGGTCCGGAAGCGGATGTAAACCTACCTATAAGGAAGGGCCTTTCAGCCCAATGGGGTATTTATCAGAGTGGGTTTATAATAGATGAAAGATTGAGCCCAAAGAGCCCAAAAATTCGGTCCTCCATCCCCAGAATCCACCATAACCATCAACTTTCCCTACTGACCTGTGTCTCCCCAGAATGGCATCCATAATAATCCATATCAATATACTCCAAGTTCCAACCTCTTGGATATATGGTTCAAGAAACCTCCAATCCCCTTAACTCTCATCGACCTCCTCTCCATCACGAATCGTTTTTACTCAAAATCACAAACCCCACAAGTTTTCTTCACACACACACAAACATACTCTCTCTTGAATTATAGGCAACCGGCGGATCGGTAAGATCACTCCCCCTACTTTTTTTCATTGATATGTTCTGAAAAATGTTATTTTTTATTTATTTATCCTCTGTTGGAATATGACCACATGCCAAACAAATGCACACCAAAAGATCTTATGTATGTCCACTCAGCTGGTGTTTCTCCTTTGTTGTTGTTTTGGTCACTTTTGCGCCCAACCGATACAAGATTAATGTCGATGCATAGGGGACGCAACACATCATTATGTCCTGTATCGACTTATGATTTATCTTCCGTTAAAAGGAAGGGGAGGCTCAACAGGAGCTAATGCTTTCTTAATTAGGTCGAGGGATGTCTTAGTAGAATCTGATTCGAAGGTAGTCGTGGGATGGTTTTTGTCGGGGACTTGTAATTACTGGTATTTGTTGGATTTTTGGAAGGAAGCTTTGGGTCTTATTACTTCTCTCAATGTTCGAGTGTGCCATATTTTAAGAGAGTCTAATATGGTTGCTTATTTTTTGGCGAAAGAAGGGGTTAATGGTCGGGTAAAGGATTTTTTAGGAGATGGTTTTGGTCCGGATAGATTTCATGGGCTTGTTCGTATGGATAGATAGGGTTTACCTTACATTCATTAAGTAGCCTTGTTTTTTTTGGGTTTTTTTTTTTTTTGGGAGTTGTAATCATGGTTATTCCTAAGGGTTTTTTATTAATAAATGGAGGTGCCGCCCTCATTTTTTTAAAAAAAAAAAAATCTAGGGGTTCATGTAAGTCGTGATTAGTCAACTATTGGAGGATGCTTAGGAAAAAGTTCCAAATAAGATGTTTGCCATTTATTTCTGAGGATCAATACTCTGTTAATTCTCTTTCTATGCGTGTCCATTTGAAATGGTATTGCTACATGTCTAGAACTGGTCATCAAACTAATGTCATGTTTGTGTGTGTATTGTGAGGCAGATACCAATTGGTTAAAATTATATCTCGGTTAAGGCCATGGCCCATGGAAGGTTTTAAATGTAGAACAAGCAATATATCAGATAACATGTGGTGGGGAGTGCTGTCCTCTTGATTCATACATCAAGCTTTGGAATAAGGATGTCAAGGTAAATACTTGCTTCTACTTCAGGATTTCAATTAATTTTTCTGCTTGTTTGAGCTGAAAAATAGCAAGGGGTAAAACTAACGATCTTGCTCGATAATCTTGGAACATTTGAGTGCATTAATTGATAGAATCTGCATGGTTAATTAAGATTGTTATGACATCTTTATAGGATAATCTTTTTTGCAGAATTTGAATTGGTAAATGGTGTTAAGGTACTTGGTTCATAAAAATTCCCTTGGGAAGTTCAAACAAGAGTATTTGCATTCTGTAAAATATTGCTGCAAGGGAAGCCGGCAAGAAAACGAGAAGGGAGGCCGGAGAAGGACCTTCTCCGGTCCAGTTCATGTGGCAAATTTGTAAGGACGATCTCATAATCTTGAAGGTTGTAAGGAAATGACTTCACAATTTTCCCTTCCCTTCATGTGGCAAATTTGTCATGTTCTGGACAATCTTTTTGCATTGAACTACATGTTTTTCTCTCGTCAAAGTTGGAGTCATTTCACCTTGGACAGTCGGATTCTGGTACTAATGCAAGAATATGCTTTTGTTTGTATGGGAGGATGGCAAAATTAGATGTAAAAATTCGCTTTTTAGCCCAATTTTGTCATTAGTTTGGTAACTTTGGTTATTTGGCAGGTGAACATACTGACCAATTTTCTTATTCTTTTTCCGAATATTAGTATTTTTCCTCTCTCTTTCCATGACAAAAACATCCGAACACTGAAAAATAAACACATTTCCAAACTGGCTAATCATTTAACCGGATGTAAAACAAGATTTTCGAAACTCCAAGCTCTACAAGACAATTTCCACCGACATATTGGACCGAGGATGCTATTCGTTAATATTATAATATCTTCACCAGGGTGTTACGTGTGACCTGCTAATAGGCGAAAAGGCTTTCATGAGACAGCAGTTGCAAAATACGTGTAACGAGATCTCAGCTTCTCCCCATGTATGCGACTCTTTGGACGAGGACGTTTGTCCCCTGCCTTTGCTGAATGTGATAAATATCTAGTCCTGGAGCCCAAACGAAAAATTCTCGAACCCATAAGAGAGACTGAACCCGAGGAAGGAAAGTAAAGAGAAACAAGATTACAGAAGGGCCGGGAAAATGGAAGATCTACTAGGTGCTGAAAGCCTGGAGCATTCCATGAACCTCACTCCAAAAGGAGGCTCCAAAGAGGTAGATGATCGTGAAGAGGAAGATGATAAGAAAGAAAATGAAGCTAAAGGAGGAGAAGAAAGGGCAAGTGGATTTATAAACCATCTTCTCTCTAACTTGGTGTCTGGAGGGAAAGGTCAAGAAGAAAAAACAGGTGAAAAAGACGATGAAGAGAAGAGAGGCATCGTGAGTGAGGAGGGTGTTGATCATGATGATAAGGGAGGTGGGTTTATAAGCCATCTTATCTCCAACTTGATCTCTTCCCATAGTCCGAAAGCAGGGAAAGATAGTAAACAAAAGGTGGAAGCTTTCGAAGGTGACAATAGGGGCTCTAAAGCAGAGGAAGATGCAGGTAGTGATAGTAATGGTGTAGGGCTCCAGAAAGGGAAGTCAAAAGAGGAGAGTGGTGGTGGAGGTATCATCGAAAACCTAGTCTCCCACTTGCCTCATGCTCCACTTCAAGGTAAATCCTTTTAGCCATTATGCATTTACGGCAATATTAGACTGTTTTTGGTAAAATCAACCAAATAAAGCTCCATTTACAATTTTCTTTTTTAAGGTTACTTGATATTCCAATTTCCAACATTTTTATGGGATGCTGTCAGATTTGAAACTTCATAGTTCATCCGAGACTTGGGACTCGTTTTGAGTTCTCAGACTCTGTGTCATCAAGGGTTTTGTTATCTTTATTATAATGAAGATAATCTTATGGCAAACGAACGGAGATTACAAAGTCCAAGAATATATCTTGGCAATCCCGGGGACAACCACCCCTATACAAAGCAACTGAGCAACACAAAATCATGCTAGACCATTAGAACAGATCCACAAAACAAAGCCAAGATTACCCATAGGCCATAACCCGTGTGTTCTTAACAAACCAACAGCATTAACAAGTCCCATGCATCAATAGCAGCAGAAGCAATAATCTAGCAATTCTTAGCAAAGCCTGCATATTAGTAAGAACGTTCCCAGCCCCAGAAGCCAGTCAAGATACAACAGTCAACACACATTGACCTGATAACGCATCAATAACATAGGCAGTGGCTCCCCTTCATCGAAGCGACATACATCCACTAAAATAGCTCCTTTATCCCTACTGGGTAAAAGAAATTAGTCCCCAAGTATCAATCAATCCATTATTCAGTGAGTTTTTAAGAAAGCCTTCATAGAGCCGATTCTTATCATCACATAGTTTAGTATTTTCATTGGAACGTCAGCATTTATTGTGGGCTTTTCAGTAAAGGATCTCAGGTTCCAATCTTTCCAAATGAAGTAGACAAATGCTGCCAACATCAGCCTTGCCTTGAGGGACAGCAACGATTTACCCTCAAGTTTATAGGGGAAATTTCTTTAGATATATGTAATCTTTTCAACATGATTTAGCCTAGTTGAATGTGTTCTGTGCATAGATTGACATTTTGATATGATCTTAATGACCAGATGATGTGGCTACCACGCCGGACGAGGCCTCCATACTAATTCACTCCATCATTCATGACTGAGAAGCACACACCTGGCATTGATTTTTAGGATTGCTCATTTAGAAACGCTAGACTGCCATTCGATGTATTTCATCTTTCATTTTCTTTTGTTTGTATAATACTTTTTTTCCCTCTCATTTGTTGAGATAGTCTTTTGGAGTTATGAAAGATCTTTTCCCTAATCTGTTGTTTTCATTGGCGCTTGAATCTTTTAGTTTGCTCTTATTGGAAAAGCAGTTTGGCCTTCACACTCTCTCATATTGTGATTATTTTAAGCACTGGTCTCAATGGTTGTAATGCATGTTAGATGGGATTGCTTGAAAATTAATCAGGTATTAAAGATCTGAGAATCTCGTACCTACTGCACGTGTAGTGGCGGGGTGTTCTTTTTCCTAATCAAGCTGCACATTTAAAAAAAAAACAAAAAGAGTCGAAGGTCACCTGTCCATAAATGACCCCCTCCCAAATACTATGAAAGAACCCTCACTTGTGGCAGAGGAATACCGTGATGACAAAAAGCCCATAAACAAACCAACCACTAGTATCTAACATAAGGTATACCCATCCTGTCTGTACGTATAAGCCCCTTTAGTCTACCCAAAACAAAGTCCTCCAAAAAATAATTCCAATTTCCTCCACTCACCTCATATTTAGCTAAGAAATCCACTATCATGTTAGCTTCTCTAAACACAAGCTTAAACTGGACATCCATAGAAGACAAAAGAGAAGTCGCTTCATCCCAAAAATTTCATAAATACCAATATTTACAAGTCCCCGAGATAAACCATCCCATCACCACACTCGAGTCTGATTCCACTAAAACAGTTCGTAGACCCAGCTGTTGACACAAATAAAGTCCATCAAGCACTGCTCTACACTCGGCAATATTATTTGTAGCATGACCATACGAATGAGCAAAACTCCCAAGAACCCGCCCATTCACATCCCGAACAACACCTCCCCCACCGGCCATCCCATGATTCCCAAGGGAGCCATCATCTACATAGAGCTTAGAGAAGACCCCTGTCAGCAGGGCCCAAACAATCAACTTCAAATTTTTAACTATAGGAGGCACCACGGGACAGTTGAGTTCCCTCAACACTCCCAAGTCATGCTCCCTCACCACTTTAAACGTTTATATGCAAGCAGCCCTTTTACCATCCGAATAAAGACTTTTGATTCAAATTTCGTATTTTCATCCGTGCCATACATCGGGCTTTCCTAAGAGCCCAAGAAATCAATATAGGAATAATACCACGAAACCAACGAACTTGCGAGACTAGAGAAGCTCGACACCACCATATGTTCAAAACATTTGTCCATATGTTTTGAAACCAGCATATCCTTACCCTCCCGAACACAGACATTAGATAGAGTGATTTTCTGGAACATATACTCATCAACCAATGGCCACACTTCATCATATTTCCAGCCCACCCCATCCCATAGATCCTGAACCAACAATTTATGATTCTCCACAACCGGTAGAAAATCTACAATAGGTCCATAACCAAGCCAATTGTCATACCAAAAATTTAAGACATCCTTTCGAACTATCCATTGTGAATTTTGTAAGACCAAAGGTAGCACCTGTAAAATATCTTTCCAAAAACAAGATCCCCTTGACCTCGCCCCTATTAAGGTAAGCGGCTCTTCAACCACATATTTTAGCCGGAAGAAGTCGGACCAAAGAGAGCCACCTATAATTAGCTTTCAAGCCAACTTCATAAATAAAGATTTCTGAACTTCCAAGAGGTCACGAATTCCCAAACCACCTTCCTTGACCGGCAAACAAATACGTCGCCAAGACACCCACTTCCTTTTATTGGCATCCCCGCTCGAGCCTCAAAGGAAGTTAGAAAAAATTTTCTTCAACTTGGCCTCAATTCCTTTCGGCCAGGATAACACAGAAAGCAAGTGGATGGGCATGTTGTTAAGGACATGCTTATAAAAAAAAAAAAAAAAAAAAGGACATGCTTAATAAGGATGAGTTTACCGCCAAAAGAGAGTAACTTGCATTTTCATCCTGCCAATTTTTTTTGCACTTTGTGTAATAAAAGGCTCAAACATATGCAGCCTCTTACTTCCTACATGAACTGGCATCCCCAAATACACACAAGGCCATGTGCCTTCAGTAAACCCCGAAATATGCTTCAGTTGTATTCTCCGGTCATATGGAATATTTGAGGAGAAAAAGACAGAGGACTTACTTGGGTTGACCAGCTGTCCCGATAAACTTCCATACTTGTGGATCACCCCCATCAAATTCCGAATAGAGTCCTTTCCACCATTTGTAAAAATTAGCAAATCGTCCGCATATAACAAATGTGACACTCTTGTACCACCATTTGAGTTAAAGTATTTAACTCGCCCCAACTGAAAAGCATGGTTAAGCAAGCGCGAAAGCAACTCTTCTGACAATATGAACAAATACGGAGAGAGTGGGTCACCTTGGCGAAGTCCACGCGAAGGCTTAAAAAACCCTTTGCAACACCCATTTAGCATGACTGAAAAACTCAGAGAGGAAATAGAGTTAAAAATTAAGGCCCTCCATTTTTCCGAGAAGCCCAACCGAGGTAACCCTTCCAACAAAAAACTCTAGTTCACTTGGTCATACGCTTTAGTCATTTCAATTTTCAGCATGACATTTCGCCCTCTAGTCTTCTGATTCATGCCATTCACAAGTTCTTAAGCAATAGACATATTGTCAAAGATACTTCGATCTCGAACAAACACAGACTGTTTTGTCGATACAATCTTCCCAATAATTGGTGCCAATCTAAACACCATAATTTTGGCTATAATTTTATAAGCCATCGAACACAGACTGATAGGACGAAAGTGGCCAAAATCCTCTGGTTCATTTACCTTTGGAATCAGCACAATATTAGTAGCCTTGAAAAAAGTAGTGAGAGGAATACCTTCAAAAAATTCTTTGGTCATATCAAGAAGATCTTGCTTCACAATTTTCCAAGTAAGGACAAAGAAACTTGATGCATCTGGCCCAGGAATGCTATCCTGGGGTATCGACCACAAGGCATCTTTAACTTCTTCTATGGACGGGATCGTGCACAGCACAAAATTTTCATTCTCAGTAACCATTGGAGGCAACAATTGAAAACTTTCCTCATGAGTTTCAACTAGTGCAGCTGAGAGCAAGTCTGGAAAGAAAACCATTGCCGCATCATGAACTTCTTCCGCCGAACGTAACAATGATCCATCCCGAAGCTTCATACAATCAATGACTTTACTCTTTTTTTTTAATACGTAGGGAAGCATGGAAGAAAGCTGAATTCGAATCACCTTCAATTAGCCATTTAATACGTGATTTTTGACATCCCAAAATCTCGTCCCGATGAAGCCATTGGAGATGTCGTTGCTTACACAGCAGAAGTTCATTCTCCCGATCCTGGGAAAATTCAGCACTAAGAATTTCTTCAAGCTCCATGATACAGGATTCAAGGCTTGTAATTTCCAACTCCACTCTCCCGAACGTCTCTATATTCCACTTTCTCAACATCTTCTTTAGACATTTTAATTTATAACTCACCCTCACCACAACACAACCTTCAACCTCTTGATTCCAACACTCCCGGATCAAAGGTAGGAACCCTTCATGAGTCCCCCACATACGTTGGAATCGAAAATACTGGATCTTACCCCTTCTTTTCCTATCCAAGAAAATCAACATGGGGCAATGGTCCGAAGAAGTTCTTGGAAGGTACTCCATACGTGCATCCTGAAAAAACATTAAGAAACAGATAATTGACCAAAATCCTATCTAATCTAGCCCAAATCCTTCTCCCCCTAAGTTTGCCATTGCACTAAGAAAGTTTTTGTCCCCTAGTAGGCAAATCTAAAAGCCCACAATCATGAATACAAGTAATTCCTCTTTTGCCCGAGCTGCACTCAACAGACCTCCCACTTTTTCTTCATCATAGCAGACAATATTAAAATCGCCCCCAACAAAACACGGCCAACCACCTGCATCGAGAGCACACAAGTGCTCCCACAACTCCCTGCGCTTCCTCGTAAAACAACTAGCATAAACTATAGACACCAAGACTCGCACACTACCTCTAGCGAACCAGCCAGACAAAACTTGGTCAGACATTGAAATGAAATCGAAGTTCAGACTAGCATCCCAAAACAGCCACACTTTGCCCCCTACTACAACATTATCCACAAAATTTGGCAGGCTTAACCACCTAGCCCATCGCCGACATTTATTGGAAGAAAGAAAAGGCTCTAATAAAGCCACCACCAGTGGCCTACTCTTACTCATGAGTCATTGAAGTCTACTCTTCGACGATCGAATATCTCGAATATTCCATATAAGTATCTGCATAGATAAACTAAAGAAATTTTTTGGATCGAGTCCTCCTCTCCAAGACTCAATTTCCCCGTCTTATTCACGCCCCGTAATTTTTCAAAGGAATATTCAACTCTGAATCCGAGTCAAAACACTTGATTGCAAAAACCGTGTCCGCCCCTTCTTCGAGTTCGCCCTCAGACATGGAACACCACTTGTTAGTGCCCCCTTCTTCAACTCCCATCATTGCCAACTCAAATTGCAACGCCTCATCCACCAATTTCAGTGAACTACGGGGTGTATCTTTCACGGCCTCCACTTCTAGCGATTCCTCAGTATCCGAGATCTCTTCAGTCAATTCGAACCAATTGTCCGAGACTTTCTAAGTTAAAAGCCCATTGCCCTCCGCCATAACACGCCCCCCAGGCAAGGCGATATCAGCACCTACCAATCCACCACCATCAAGTGTCTCCTCAAATTGTCTGCTGGTAAGAGCCTCGCCCTTTAAGTCCACATAAAAAGTCTCTAATGCTGCCATTTCCACTGCATGCTGATGACAGTTAATTCCGTTCAAAATATCTACTCGATGACTGACTGAAAAAAAACTCATTTACATTCATCACCTCTGGTGCCGAGGCTTCCGCATTTTTATTCCCAACCACCTTCCACTGGCCCCTAGTCTTCTCACGTCCCCCACCTTCAATCATGCCAACCCTACTCCATTTGTATCCAACTGATTACGCCTACTACACCTGCCCTCCTCATGCCCCTGCTTTCGACATAATCCACAAAATAGAGGGAGAGATTCAAAGATTACCTCTTGATGAAGGCTACTTGCATGTCCTGGAACCCCCAGCCAGAAGGCCCGTTTCATAGGTTTGGAAATATCCACCTCAACGCAGATGCGTGCCACCTTAGGCAGTGTCACACACGCCGTTGCGTTGTTCCGTTTCAAGAAATGCCCAAATCCTCCACCAATCGACCTCAACATAGACTCGTGAAAGTAGTTCGGGGGCAACCTCGGAAGAGATAACCACACTGGGACCTAAGGGGAGTCCTCCTCTTCTACAAACTCTGGTGTCCAATGGAACACCCGATAGGATACCCTTACAATCTCAGTATTTCCCCTAGCCATGGCTGCAATGAAATCATCTTCATTCAACAGTCGGACGAGCACATTTCGAGGGTTTCGCAGCTGCCTAACAACAGGCACAACACGTAGCCCCCAACGGGATTTGATGAAGCCCCAAATTATATCGAGCAAAGGTCTCCTTCGCAAGAACTTTAGCATAACGGAGAACCGAAATGGTTCTGCCGATTGCTTTACTTCTGCCCTGGAGAAGGTGAAAAACATCTCCCCATCCAAAAATCTTGGGTCTCTAAAAGGGATCTCCACCAAGGGTAGAACCTGAGGTCGATCCATCACAATATCTGCAAAAATCCTACCAAAGTCGTTCTGCGGTGCTCCTCCCACTTGGCGTTCCGGATTCACCATCGTCTGTTGTCTCGTACCATGCAAAGGGTCGTTCTTCCCACTCCCTGAAGTCGCGAGGGCGGAGGCAGAGTCCATCGCTGCCCTCAGTAGAGTAGCTCCTCAAAAACAGGATCTACAGTCTGTCTCCATTTCCCGTGATACAACTCCAAAAGTTTCTCAGTAGGTGTTACACCTGAGTTAACGGAGAAAACAGAGTCGCCGGAGGATGACAGACGTCGGAGGCCCACAATGTGGTTGCTGGAGTCCGTCGAAACAGTCTGTCAAAACAACAGAAAAGCAGCAAAACTCCTAGTCGCCGGAGAAGGACAACGTCAGAGGCCCCACAACTGAGTCGCCTGAGTCTGTCGTTCAGGTCTGTGGCGGTGTCAAAGATGACGGCTACAGTTTGACACTTTCGTGAATGAAGAAAATCAAAAGAGCCAGTTTGCCAGCGAGGACCAATGCCGGACGGCCCACAGGGAGGACGCTAGGGCCTGTCGACCTCGTCTGTGACAGCGGTGTGGTGTCACTCGCCGGTCGATGGTGGGTGGGGGCTGGCAGCCGGATAGGTGGGTTTGGGTTTTCTCTCGACTCACTGTTCACTCACGAGTCTTCGTACGGAGAGAAAAATTTTAATGCAAAGGTGCCCTACTTCACTCGAGCCTACTTCTCAATTCTGGATATGATATTGATCTTAATCAAGCTGCACATATTAGAATAAAAAACAAATATTTTAAAACTGATATCAGTTATGGGAGATCTTTCCTGTAACAAAAAGTCAGTAGGCAAGGAGGAGTTCATAATGTAATGCTTCAGAACAAGGAGTTTGAGGGTGCTTACTGTGCAATGTGATGCGCACATTGGGTTGTCATAGAGTAGGATGGGGTTGTGCTTGCTACGGATCTGATCAGAGTTATCTCCTAGCCTATGAAAGAACTTTGATTTCGAACCTGAAAGTTCTTTTAGGATTCTATATCGGATATCATTGTCTAGGGATGTTTTTTTTATTTGTCCAAAGAGTGATTGGGAGGCCAAGATTTGATCTTGGCTGTTGAGATTTTGAGTTATAGGCAAATTAGGACATTTGGATTTTTGGATTGCTGTTTTTACCAAGTGTGTGGACGGTTTGCCCAGGTGGGATTTTTTACCAGACCTTCAGTAGCCTTAACATCATTGCACTACCAAGAATGAAAAGAAAAGGAGATAGGGATTTCTTAAAGGCATTGAAGAACTGAGATCAAACATTTTGGTACATTGACCGAGTTAACACCATAGATCGAAATCGTAGTTCTACGATCCTACCTCAGGATCGACTGATCGGTTTTCTTGTGAGTAGGTTAAGCGATACTGTTGAGGCTGACATGATGGCAGAAGGAACCATATTGCCTTGTAGGGTGGTTGACACAAGCCAAAACTATCAGAGAGCGATGGGAAACAATGTCGCCTTTGTGTACTCTTTGTGATTGAAGTTGAAGAAGAGAGCCCCGAAATATCTATTCATGCAATGAATAGAAATTTGTGGAGGATTTAACAAAACTTTAAATATAACAAGTTTAATGTAATAATTAATATAACATATTCTGCTATTATTACAGCTGAGATCAATCCTAATATTTCACAAAGAAGTTTAATGTATTTAGCTGTAACAAGTCTTATTCTCTCGGATTTTTCACTCTAATCATCTTCACCTAAACATTACCATACAAATAAAACCACTTCAGCAGTACGGAGTAGACAGTAACCAAGAGCTAAAACAACACCATGATTCTTCAAAATGCCTCTTCACCCTTATGGAGGAGCATCTGATCAAAGTGCCACACTCCTGCAAGCCACCAAACAATAAATGCACTTCAAAAAACTGAAGAGGGGATTGAGGAAGAAGAAACGGAAGGTGTTCTTTGAAAAATGTAAAAAAAAAAAAAAAGGGCAGTGAATTGTCAATCTTTGAAATCTGAATCATACCGTGTCCTTTACCGACCATCCTCAATTGAGCAACATACTCTGATATCTTCTTAATGGCTTCAACCTATAAAATAACCAGGAAATACGTTTTTCAAACATAAATATAAGACGTCTTTCCATCCTTCATTGTTTGTTTGTGTTTTCTTGCTTTATAGGAAATTAAGGACAAGAGATTCTTTTAAGGCACCATTTAGACAAAAAAGAAATTGCTTATTTCATCGCCAGTGCATTACAGACAATGAAGAAATGAACTCAAGGTTCACCTGCTCTGTTAAAAACTCGCTTTCAATGAAGTCTGTCATTTGGGGGTCATTGTTACAATCTGCTACCTGTCGTTCGTAAGAAAAAAAAAAAAACAAACAAACAAAACAAAACAAAAGGTTATCTCATAGGAGGAACAAGTTACAAGGGTAAACAATGCTAAAATGACCCAGAAAGGTGAATACGGATATTACATTGTGCAAGCTCAGAAGCTTCTCGTTCGTTAACTTCTCCAAAGCCAATGCCAATTCCATAGCTGAAACAAAAACGAGGTACCAAGTTGTTGGAACGAGTAAATTACATCATTTGCTCGATATATAAACACCGATTGTCGCCTCCACGCAGTGGAAAACAAACAATTAATGAAAACATATATAGCTAAAAGGGCAAAGTCTCTCGGAAATGGCAGAAGAGGTTGGTTTCCAACTCGTGTTCATTTCCTTTTTGGCATTGATCAACTTCATCGAATCAAAAGAAAAGGCATATATATCTCGGTCTCTGTATGTAAACCAGAGATATTAGACTGTCGAACCAAATTTCTTACACATCTATATGCATGATGATCGAGGACAGGTGAAGAATCTCACCATACAAAGCATCTCCTTTCTCTGCATGCTCGAATTCTGATGGGGGCGTTACTATACAGTGTAGTAGTACTTTTCCACCGCGTATGTTCTAATTAATTACGACAGCATGCAGTACTGTTAGATCTTCCAACCAGAGACAAAACCACATTAAAAAGAAACCATCTTTTCAAGACATTTGGGACCAACCTGGTATTTGATCAACTTTTCAGCATGCTCTCTTTCTTCTTCACTTGATTCCTTGAAAAACCTGATCATCGCAACAAATTAATTAGCCAGCCATGCATTAACTCGTATGAATACATCAATAAATCACAAGTCGAAATAGGGCTGTTTTTTACTTGGCGAGGCCCTTGAGAGCTATGTTGTCCCTGTCGAAGTACGCAAACATGGCATGGTACACATATGACACATTGTATTCCACACTGTAACACAAGGGAATCAGAACAGCGTGAGAAAAAACGAGAAATCCGTATAGATAAGAGTACTAACTTCTAAGAATAAAGAAGATGAGAAATTATTTGTAGAAGTGCAAATAGATAAGTTTCATGCAAGTTATTGTAAAAAAGTAAACCACACTGTAGAAAAAACCATTCTTTATTAATAAGATCCACCTTTTTATAAAAGAAAAATTTTACGTGCAGTCACTTTTGCGTACTCTTTGCGCACTATATTAATGTAATTGACTACATCACTTTTTTTAATATAAAATAACTGTTTTGACCAATCATATCTATGAAATACGTAAAAGTGACTGTATGTAACAAAACTCCTTATAAAAAGAGAATATGTAACATGTCTATTTGAAACTTATACCTAACATTACTCGTAATATTGCATACCAGCCGTTAAAACTGAAATTGATTAATATAAATATATTAGCTTTTGACAATAAATTGCTCTAATACCACCTGAAATCGATTCTCACTTATTCCAAAATGTTAAATCATTGGCACAGTTTGATTTTACCTGTTTTTTCATCCAGATATAAAATAAATAATAAAATCTATCTTTCAATAAATTTAAAATTTTGAGATAAGTGAAAATTTTACATGATATCAGAACAACTCCTGTGTTTGAAATCCTGATTCTATGCTATCCTATTTAATTAAATATTTTACGTATTGAACCATCGTTGTGGGAAAGTATGACCCATCGTGAATGTGAGTGTTAAGATATAAAATAAATAATAAAATATATTATCAACTTAAAATTTTTAGACAAGTGGTGATTTGACGTACACCCATATACCACTATCTTGATATGATATTATCAATCGACAATCAGATCAATTTTTATCTTTTAGAATTAGAAATTTAAAAGAAATAAAGCAGCATTTTTCATTATATATACGAAAGACGATGCAGAGAGATATGCAAACAGAAGATAACAAACAAAATATATATGTATATATATACGCACTTGATCTGCTCATTGATGGCCGCTTCACACTCCTCTGAATAGCCCTGCCGAGCGATGGAAACATGAGGGGACACCGGGACAACATGAGCGTCCTTCTTGAGCTCTTCAAATGGCTGAAACAACACTCCAGTGAGAGGTGCATCAACTATCTCGCTTGATGAAGAAACAACGAATTTGTTACTTCCTCTTTGGCTAAAGATTACAGAAGCAGTGGACGAAGAGAAAGGATAGTTCAAGGAAGATGCAGATGATGGAGCAGTCCTAGTTGTGAAAAGAAATGAGCTTCTATGTCCATGAGGATCCCCTCTCATGGAAGAGAGAGAAGAGGCTGAAACTGAAAAGGGTCTCAGAAACATTGTTAATTGCGGGACGCTTGGAATCTCAGAACAGAGAAATTGATTGTTGAGAAGAATGGAAATGAAGAAGCGTTCAGCGAGGTAGGGAGAGATCGAGAGAGAGAGATCATGTATATAGAGTGCCGGTGAAGAACTGCTTGAAGAATTCAAGATGGAATGGGCTTTTTTTGAACCGTAGGATCAATTGCAACGTGGATAGCTGTAGTTGGAACACGTAATGGGGCGTGTGGAGAACTCGTGGGTGTTATCTAGTGCCCGGAATATTGCATAATATCCGGTCCACGTTGCAATCTCAACTTCCACAAAATCCTTCCTTCTTTAACCCTTTCTGACTCGCTCGAGTCTCAAATGTTCAACACTCGCGTTTTGATGTTCAGACACTCGCGTTTTTATCGTAAATTTTTATTGTTAAAAGAGATTTTAGCATTATTATTTATGAAAAGTAGCATTCTTCTATTTGGTTACCAGATGCTGATGTTTTAGGGCGAGTACGCCTTCTTCATCAGTCTGCGACTATAAAAGTTTAAATGGGGAATCACCATCTTCCAGCTAAGGTTGGACTACATCATTAATTTTTTGTCTTGATACCGAGTTTTCCGCCGCCGTCGCTTTACTAGAAACTTTTGGCGTTGCTCTTTTCCACGGAGTCCTAAATCTTGGGCTTTTAATCTATAAGCCCACCCAAAAAATAAATGAATGGGCCTCATCTGTCCAGTTTAGTCCAGCCCATATTTCCCAAAAAAAAAAAAAAATCATCTCTTCGGCATTGTCTTCTTAATTCTGCGTAGATGTGGGCTTTATTTGTTGACCTATACTATTTACAAGATGGTATTTAAATAGAGTTTTTTTATTTTTAAGTATAGACCACACTCGACATCATTTAAATAGTAAGATTTAATTTATAAAATTTAAAATTTATTTTTCAAATTACATTATACCGTAAGCATTTTATTTAATATGTTGTACACGCCAACTTGATAATAGAATTTTTCTATATGGTTATCGTGAAATGTAAGGCCCAGTCTCTTTCCTTTTGAGGCCCGGACCATGTTTGAGGGCCCAGCCCGTTTCTTGGAGGTGTGCAAATGACGCCGTTCGGGGTGAGTATTTTCTTCCTCAGCTCCCGAATCCCTTTCCCTCTCTTTCCGTATTTCAGTTTCTCTGTTTTGGTTTCTCCCGCAACTCTCTCCCTCCCACATCTCCTTCTTTTCTTTTCTTTTCGGTTTCAATTTATTTCTTGTTGCAGCATTAATCTGTGGTTTCCGATTCTCATGCCCTAAACTTCCTCAAGTTTGGTTTCTTTCATGCGCTACATCTGTTTCTGTGGGTTGCCGTCTACTGCATTTCTCTGTTCCTCTCCATTTTTTTTACATTTCGGTCTTCCTCTGCAGCACAGCGTGCATCACTTCTCATCCTTCCATTTTTCGACTGGTAAGAGTTTCATCTTCATTCCTTTGATTTTCGATCTCCTCTGCTGTAACGTAATCTTGCAGTTTCATCTTCGAATTTGTTTTGATTTATCCTCATTTTTGCGGTTTTGCCTTTGCCGTGAGGTTTGAGTTTACGTTTTGTGGGTTTCTGAATTTGTCATTCGTGTAATCGTTGAAGCCTTTGCTAGAGTTCTAGTTGCCGTAGGTAAGTTTTCTTGCCTCTGTTTCCCACACACACTCACGCACAGTTACACTTCCAGTTTTTCTCATTGAATTTTTGTGGGTAATGTTTTCATTTTTATATTAGTTTAGTGGGCGGCTCTTTGGGCATTTCTTGGTATAATGAATTTCTTGTGGTGTAATGTCCTAGGTTTGGATTATTTGAAGTTACATTGTAGTGGAATTGTTGGATTGGTGGTTGAGAAAATATTTAGAAGTATTAATTTATACTTTCTGTTATGGAGTTGTGAATGGAAAGAAGTGTGCTTTGTGTAGTGTTGTTTGGTTAAGTTGGTGGTAATTGTTTGAAATTGTGAACTGTTGGAATTAGTGCGAGTTATTGAAATTTGAACCGGCATTGGTCTTGACGCTTGTATTGGACAATACTGAGTTTAGTATGGAATATTTTGGGTCGAAGTGAGGGCTATCCGGATTGTTATTTGGCTGTTTGAGTTTGATTAAACTTGCTGAATTATGGTCTAGAGTTTGGGTCTTGAGTTGTTTAAGACCAATTTTGTATTGTTGGACTTTAATATTTAGTTTATAATATTTTATGAATAGGTGACGAGACGGATAGAGACCGTATTCAAGTCATAGATAATTCGCTACAGGAGTCAGGTAAGCGGGGTTCCTATGCTAGGCCTTACACGACTTATTGAGACTGAAGTTGATTTTCTGAAAACTTTGCATATTTTTATGATGAAATGAGAATTTGGGAAAAACCAAAACCAACATCGGTCGTTTATTTGCATACTCATGAAATTTGTGTGGAAAAGGAAAAATATGTTCTGACATGCATTGTGTAGACATGAGCTAAATTCTGTCATGTGGTTTGAGAAATCTGGAAAATGAGCGATATTGAGAATATGAAAAGTTGTGCATTTATTTAGAAAGATGTTCTGGCTTTTGTGTTCGGTGTGGGTAAACTGTCTGATTCTATTTTGGTACTCTGTATTATTTTGATATAACATCTGAAAACCTTTGGCATGGTGTACTAGTTTTCGTATCTGACTCTGTCTCTGCTCTGCTTTGTTATGCTCTGCTCTGTTTGGGTTGGTACCAACTTCTCTGTCTCTGAGTGCAACCACTTTGGAAATAAAGTGATTTTATTGTGGTCTTTCCCGTGTGCACACTCGGGGCTCCGAGAAGAATAAAGGAAAGATTTCACTTCTGTCTCTGCCTGGTTTGGCCACCGGGGTTAGCACAACCCTACCACGGGGGTGAAACATGGGCTCTGCTCTGTTTGATGCTCTGTTTTGATCTGATGATGATACTCAGTTTGTGTTATGCCAAAGCACTATGGGTTTTTACTTGTCTTAAAACCATCGCTCTTTTACTTTGAAAATATATTATGTTCTGCATGATAACTCTGTAAAATATTTTGTTCTGCATGCTATTATTTGTAAATGCTCATGTTTGCACGCTAGCATATGATTTCTGCTTACTGAGTTGTTGATAACTCACCCCTATCATTATAATATTTTCAGATGATGTGGAGAGTCCAAATGAGGACCTGGATTAGATTGCGGTTTGTGTTTAAGCTGAGGAGATATTGGTAGAAGAAGGACTTCTGGTGTTCTTAGTTTTAATGTCTTTGAGTTTTATTAATATCTTGGGTTTCAGTAAGATTTATGAAATTATTGATTGGGTTGTTATGACTACCGGGAGATTACGGACTCCTTAGTTTATTTTAGCTGCAGTAATGATTTTGTGGAGTTTTCAATGTGGTTATTTAGAACTCTTGATATTGAGTTTTGCTATTAAAGATTTGAGTTTCATTTTAGTTGTGTTGGAAAATAAGTTCTTAAGAGACAGGTAGTAAGTCTCCAGACCATCCGGGTTTGGGGTATTACATTTGGTATCAGAGACAGGTTTGAATTCTGCATACTATAAACCTTGGAGGTTTAGATTTCTGTGGGTTCATAGGATGTAAAGATTCTAGAGTATAGAGAGTGTTTAAGAAGTCATTTTCAGATTTATTATGATGGTAAAGCGAGCTATAGGATTGAATATTAGGTTATCTTGAACTTTGGCTCAAGCGAGGTGTCGAGCGAAGGTCGAGCACGCGTTGTCTTCTGAAACCGCTCGAGCGCTACATCGAGCGAACCACTCTGTTTGGTTTCCGCTCGAGCGCAGAGTCGAGCGCAGTTTGAGCGAACCTCTCTGAATGGTTTCGCTCGAGCGCTGAGTCGAGCGCACATCGAGCGAACCACTCTGTCTGGTTTTCGCTCGAGCACTGAGTCAAGCGCACATCGAGCGAACCACTCTATTTGGTTTCCGCTCGAGTGCTGGGTCGAGCGCAGTGTGAGCAAACCTCTTTGGAATGTCCCACTCGAGCGCCGGTCGAGCGCCAGTTGAGCCATGTTGAGCACACTTCCACCTTTTTGATATTGATTGCATCAACACTTGTTACAACTCAATTTTTCATAGGATGCCACCTCAAATTTTTGTTCCTCATCAGTATAAACGCTATTTTTTGAAACGTTTATTAAAAATTCAAGTTATTTTGTCAGGATGCCACCTCGTCGTAGAGAACGAAGCATGTCGGATCTGAATGCGAACGAGAATGAAAGGGAAGCAAACCCGAGTGCTTCCGAAGTACTGCGAGCGGCTGCACATCAATTGATTGATGACCTTGTGTAGAATCCCGCGAGTCGCCAGCGTAACTTCAATGAAGGGGGTTGTACCGTAGAGCAATTCAATCGAATGCACCCTCCTTTATTTGATGGGAGAGGCGATCCAACTCTGGCAGAGGATTGGATTCAGGACATTGAGGAGATTTTGCGAGTCCTAACCTGTACTGAGGAGCAAAAGGTGGCGTATGCCACATTCAAGCTTACTGGGGAAGCGAAGAGGTGGTGGATCTCTGAAAGATCTATCAGAGAAGTAGAGGGGACAGAGATAGTCAGTTGGCTGCACTTCAAGCAGATCTTTCTTGAGCGCTTCTTCCCTAGCTCGTTCCTTGAGGACAAGGCTATGGAATTTGCCACCTTGGTTCAGGAAACAATGACGGTACATCAGTATGCTGCTAGGTTTACTGAGTTATCCCGTTTTGCTACTTATCTGATTCCCGATGAGGAAAAGAAGGCTCGCAAATTTGAGCAAGGACTGAATGAGAAACTGTATGAGCGCGTGGTGGGTTTTCAGATTCGGAACTTCTCAGAATTGGTGAATAAAGCAACAGTTTTTGAAAGAACCCTTCAAAGAAGTGCTGCGTTGCATGAACAGAGGAAAAGGATTACTCCTACCGGGTACCATTCTAGCATGGACCAAAGACAGTGGAAAAGGAGGAGTGAAGGTGGTAGTTCGGGAAAAAGGCCGGTTCAGAGTAATCAACAGCCCTACCAGTGTAGGACATGCAATCAAGTGCACTCTGGAGAGTGTAGAAAATGGGCGGGATTGTGTTTTCATTGTGGAAAATCGGGACACTACATCAGGGATTGCCCAATGCAAAATAGAAGCAACCAGACGTTCATACCGCCACCTCAGAGGAATGAAGTATCAGCTCGGGGCAGCAATCAACGTCCTACTGCGCCTGCTCGAGTTTTTGCACTGACACCTGGAGAGGCTGAGGGTAGGAATGACGTGATCACTGGTATGGCTCTTTTGTCTTGCTTTAAGGATTTATATTTACTATTTCTTTCTTTTGATTGGTTCTGATTAAGACTTTGAATATTCTTGGTTCATGGATGAGTTCGAATGTGATCACAGGTACTCTTTCTTTGTTTTCTAATAATGCTTTTGTGTTATTTGACTCGGGAGCGACTCATTCTTTTGTTTCCACGGCGTACTCTAGATTTTGCACTTTAGATACTGAAAGGTTGAGGAACAAGTTAGTGGTTGCGACCCCAACAGGGAATTCTGTAGTCTGTAGTGAGATTTTACCTGGATGCCCTCTTTCTATAAAGGGAAGACTGATGCCAGCAGATTTAATAGTTTTCCACATGGTTAGGTTTGATGTGATTTTGGGTATGGATTGGCTGGCTTCCTACCACGCCAGTATTGATTGTGCTAAAAAGGAAGTGGTGTTCAGACCCCCTAATGAAGGTGAATTTCGATTCACAGGGTCAAAAGTGAGGTTGGCTCCACCCATCATTTCTGTCATTCAGGTTGGAAAACTGTTGCGTGATGGTTGTCAGGGATTCCTAGCCTGTGTGGTAGAAGCACCAAAGGGGGAGTTGATGTTGGAACAGATACCTCATGTGAGAGATTATCCAGAGGTCTTCCTTGAAGATTTATCGGGACTTCCACCCGAGAGGGAGGTAGAGTTTACTATTGAGTTAGTTCCAGGCACGGCACCCCTTTCGAAACCACCTTATCGCATGGCGCCGTCTGAATTAGCGGAACTCAAAGAGCAGTTGCAAGATTTGTTAGACAAGGGTTTCATCAGGCCCAGTGTTTCACCTTGGGGAGCTCCAGTTCTCTTTGTGAAGAAGAAGGATAGATCAATGAGAATGTGTATCGATTACAGGGAACTTAATCGGTTGACCATAAAGAATAAGTACCAGCTACCCCGTATAGAAGATTTGTTTGATCAACTCCAGGGTGCTCAAGTATTTTCAAAAATTGATCTTCGATCGGGTTACCATCAATTGAAGATCAGAGCTGAAGACGTGGCTAAGACGGCGTTCAGAACCCGATATGGCCATTATGAGTTTTTGGTCATGCCTTTTGGCCTGACTAACGCCCCAGCAGTATTCATGGACTTGATGAACAGGGTGTTCCATGAGTTTTTGGATAAATTTGTGGTAGTTTTTATTGATGATATACTGATATACTCCAAAAGCAAGACCGAGCATGAAAAACATTTGAAGTTGGTACTTGGGACACTCAGAGACAAGCAGCTGTTTGCTAAGTTGAAGAAATGTGAATTTTGGCTTGATTCAATCACGTTTCTGGGACATGGAGTTTCGAATGATGGTATTTCAGTAGACCCAGGAAAAGTGGAAGCAGTGGTTAATTGGTCGGAACCGAGGAATGTTCATGAGGTTAGAAGCTTCTTGGGATTGGCGAGGTATTACCGTCGATTCATTGATGGGTTTTCCAAGATAGCAGTTCCTCTCACTGCACTCACCAGGAAAAATAATAAGTTTGAATGGACAGCAAAGTGTGAAGAAAGCTTCCAAGAGTTGAAACAGAGATTAGTGACAGCTTCGGTGTTAACAGTTCCCACAGCTAGAGGCAGATTTGTTGTCTATAGCGATGCATCTAGGCTTGGTTTGGGGTGTGTACTGATGCAACATGGGAAGGTTATAGCTTACGCCTCACGCCAATTGAAAGTGTATGAGTAGAATTATCCTACTCATGATCTGGAACTCGCGGCAGTTATTTTTGCACTTAAGCTTTGGAGACATTACTTGTATGGGGAAAAGTGCAAAATTTATACAGATCACAAGAATTTGAAGTATTTCTTTACCCAAAAAGAATTAAACATGAGACAAAGGAGGTGGCTTGAGTTAATCAAGGATTATGATTGCACCATTAATTATCACCCAGGCAAAGCTAATGTTGTAGCCGACGCTCTAAGTAGGAAGTCAATCGGACCGACAGTTGTAGCCATCACCACTCAGCATAGGTTGTTGATGGATTTAGAAAGAGCCGGTATTGAAGTCTTTTCTAGTGATACAAATGCTTTCATGGCCAGTTTAGTGGTTCAACCTGCTTTGATAGATAGAATCAAAGCTGCTCAGAAAGTGGACTTAGGGTTGGTGAAGTTAATGGAAGGGATCGGTAACGGAGACAAACCTGATTTTTGTGTTTCCAAGGATGGAGTTTTGAGGTTTAGGGGTAGAGTATGCGTACCTGCTGATGATGAACTAAAAAGGTTAATTCTTGAAGAGGCACACCGTTCTTTGTACACTGTTCACCCAGGGAGTACCAAGATGTATCGAGATTTGAGAGAGTCCTTTTGGTGGAATGGCATGAAAAGAGATATTGCTAAATTTGTAGAACAATGCCTGACTTGCCAACAAGTGAAGGCGGAACATCAGAGACCTGCAGGATTATTACAGCCACTTCAGATTCCAGAGTGGAAATGAGAACATATCTCCATGCATTTCGTGACAGGTCTACCAAGGACCTTAAGCGGACAAGATGCTATATGGGTGATCGTGGATCGCTTAACAAAGACCGCCCGTTTTGTGCCCATTAAAGTTTCTTATAAACTAGAGAAACTAGTGGAACTGTATGTACGGGAGATAGTGAGGTTGCATGGAGTACCGGTATCCATTGTGTCGGATAGAGATCCTCGTTTTACCTCTAAGTTCTGGCGAAGCTTACAAGAGGCAATGGGTACTCAGTTAAGTTTCAGTACTGCTTTTCACCCTCAGACAGATGGACAGTCAGAAAGAACTATTCAGATTTTAGAAGACATGTTGAGGGCATGCTTGATGGATTTCAAGGGATCTTCGATGCAACATTTACCATTGGTGGAGTTTGCCTATTATAATAGTTTCCAGGCTAGCATTGGGATGACACCTTACGAGATTTTGTATGGCAGGAGATGTAGATCTCCATTGTATTGGGATGAAGTAGGTGAAAGAAAACTTCTAGGGCCAGAGATTATTCAGCAGACCACAGAGAAGATAGATACTATTCGGGCAAGAATGAAAGCAGCTCAAAGCCAACAGAAGAGTTATGCAGATAAACGCCGCAGTCAGTTAGAGTTTGCGATTGGAGATAAGGTATTCTTGGGGATTTCACCAATGAAAGGAGTTATGAGATTCGGAAAGAAAGGTAAGTTGAGCCCTAGATATATTGGACCGTTTGAGATTCTTGATCGGATTGGACCAGTGGCGTACAGGGTGGCTCTACCACCGGCGTTCTCGGGGGTGCATAACGTGTTTCATGTGTCCATGTTGAGAAAGTACATCCATGACCCCACTCATATCATAGATCATGAACCCCTTCAGATTCAAGAAGATATGACCTATACCGAGGAACCAGTGCAGATTTTGGACAGGAAAGAGCAAGTGTTACGGACTCGAACTATTTCTTTGGTTAAAGTATTGTGGAATAATCATGCTATCAATGAAGCATCTTGGGAATTCGAGGAAGAGATGCGAGTAAAGTATCCTCACTTGTTCGAAGGAAATTATTATAGCTTGTAGCGAATTCCGAGGACAGAATTCTTGTAAGGGGAGGAGGATGAAAGGCCCAGTCTCTTTCCTTTTGAGGCCCGGACCATGTTTGAGGGCCCAGCCTGTTTCTTGGAGGTGTGCAAACGACGCCGTTCGGGGTGAGTATTTTCTTCCTCAGCTCCCGAATCCCTTTCCCTCTCTTTCCGTATTTCAGTTTCTCTGTTTTGGTTTCTCCCGCAACTCTCTCCCTCCCACGTCTCCTTCTTTTCTTTTCGGTTTCAATTTATTTCTTATTGCTGCGTTAATCTGTGGTTTCCGATTCTCATGCCCTAAACTTCCTCAAGTTTGGTTTCTCTCATGCGCTACATCTGTTTCGGTGGGTTGCCGTCTACTGCATTTCTCTGTTCCTCTCCATTTTTTTTACATTTCGGTCTTCCTCTGCAGCACAACGTGCATCACTTCTCATCCTTCCATTTTTCGACTGGTAAGAGTTTCATCTTCATTCCTTTGATTTTCGGTCTCCTCTGCTGTAGCGTAATCTTGCAGTTTCATCTTCGAATTTGTTTTGATTTATCCTCATTTCTGCAGTTTTGTCTTTGCCGTGAGGTTTGAGTTTACGTTTTGTGGGTTTCTGAGTTTGTCATTCGTGTAATCGTTGAAGCCTTTGCTAGAGTTCTAGTTGCCGTAGGTAAGTTTTCTTGCCTCTGTTTCCCGCACACACTCACACACAGTTACACTTCCAGTTTTTCTCATTGAATTTTTGTGGGTAATGTTTTCATTTTTAGATTAGTTTAGTGGGCGGCTCTTTGGGCATTTCTTGCTATAATGAATTTCTTGTGGTGTAATGTCCTAGGTTTGGATTATTTGAAGTTACATTGTAGTGGAATTGTTGGATTGGTGGTTGAGAAAATATTTAGAAGTATTAGTTTATACTTTATGTTATGGAGTTGTGAATGGAAAGAAGTGTGCTTTGTGTAGTGTTGTTTGGTTAAGTTGGTAGTAATTGTTTGAAATTGTGAACTGTTGGAATTAGTGCGAGTTATTGGAATTTGAACCGGCATTGGTCTTGACGCTTGTATTGGACAATACTGAGTTTAGTATGGAATATTTTGGGTCGTAGTGAGGGCTGTCCAGATTGTTATTTGGCTATTTGAGTTTGATTAAACTTGCTGAATTATGGTCTAGAGTTTGGGTCTTGAGTTGTTTAAGACCAATTTTGTATTGTTGAACTTTAATATTTAGTTTATATTATTTTATGGATAGGTGACGAGACAGATAGAGACCGTATTCAAGTCATAGATAATTCGCTGCAGGAGTCAGGTAAGCGGAGTTCCTATGCTAGGCCTTACACGAATTATTGAGACTGAGGTTGGTTTTATGAAAACTCTGCATATTTTTATGATGAAATGAGAATTTGGAAAAAACCAAAACCAACCTCGGTCGTTTATTTGCATGCTCATGAAATCTGTGTGGAAAAGGAAAAATATGTTCTGACATGCATTGTGTAGACATGAGCTAAATTCTGTCATGTGATTTCTGAAATCTGAAAAATGAGTGATATTGAGAACATGAAAAGTTGTGCATTTATTTAGAAAGATGTTCTGGCTTTTGTGTTCGGTGTGGGTAAACTGTCTGATTCTGTTTTGGTACTCTGTATTATTTTGATATAACATCTGAAAACCGTTGGCATGGTGTACTGGTTTTCGTATCTGACTCTATCTCTGCTCTGCTCTGTTATGCTCTGTTCTATTTGGGTTGGTACCAACTTCTCTGTCTCTGAGTGTACCCACTTTGGAAACAAAGTGGTTTGATTGTGGTCTTTCCTGTGTACACACTCGGGGCTCCGAGAAGAATAAAGGAAAGATTTCACCTCTGTCTCTGCCTGGTTTTGCCACCGTGGTTAGCACAACCCTACTAGGGGGTGAAACATGGTCTCTGCTCTGTTTGATGCTCTGTTTTGATCTGATGATGATACTCAATTTATGTTATGCCAAAGCACTATGGGTTTTTACTTGTCTTAAAACCATCGCTCTGTTACTTTTGAAAATATATTCTGTTCTGCATGATAACTCTGGAAAATATTTTGTTCTGCATACTATTCTTTGTAAATGCTCATGTTTGCACGCTAGCATATGATTTCTGCTTACTAAGTTGTTGATAACTCACCCCCTATCATTATAATATTTTCAGATGATGTGGAGAATCCAAATGAGGACCTGGATTAGATTGCGGTTTGTGTTTAAGCTGAGGAGATGTTGGTAGAAGAAGGACTTCTGGTATTCTTAGTTTTAATATCTTTGAGTTTTATTAATATCTTGGGCTTCAGTAAGATTTATGAAATTATTGATTGGGTTGTTATGACTACCGGGTGATTACGGACTCCTTAGTTTATTTTAGCTGCAGTAATGATTTTGTGGAGTTTTCAATGTGGTTATTTAGAACTCTTGATATTGAGTTTTGCTATTAAAGATTTGAGTTTCATTTTAGTTGTGTTGGAAAATAAGTTCTTAAGAAACAGGTAGTAAGTCTCCAGACCACCCGGATTTGGGGCGTTACATGAAAGCTATGATAGCTATATAAAAAAAAGAAGTCAAAACGCAAGTGATTTTTTAAGCTAGCTAGAGTGTAAAAGGCGTTAACATCAGTAGTGTGCAGTGCGTATCAATGTTTGTCCCGAGTGCAGACAATTATTGTGCATTTATGCAGACTTAGAAGTAAGAACAGAATTAAAAAGAAAAAAAAAAGAACAAAGCAATCCCAAAAAGGACACGATTAATCAAGATTGTGTTATTACCAATCCATATGAGATTCCATGGTTTGTAGCTGTTTCAACACCAGTTTTGAATGACTTGCTCTTATTCTTTCTTACGGGTTCTAGATCTACTAAAAAGTTATGACATTAAGCATCCTATTTCTCTTGCTGCTGTACGATATTCAGATTTTGTTCGAATAAATAATAGGTCTGCAGGTTGTCCAAGCATAAATATATAAATATATATATATATATATATATATATATATATATCTTGAAGTTTAGTTTGAGGAAGCCATGCATCAGCATGCAGTAAACTACTTTTAAAAGTGAATATATAGGAATTTTCACAATCTTCCCTCCTTGATCAAGTAGTACTTCTCGGCCTGGTCATATATTTTCCAGATGCATTACATAGTATTGCAGCAGTGACTAATGATTTGGGTGCAAAAAGCAGGCAAAGAGGCTGGCCGCCTGCCCTGGGCGACCTTGGCCGGACTAGGTGCACCTATCAGATAGTAAAGTGAAGAAGAAGAAGAAGAAGAAATATCAGTAGGCTAAGCTAAACCAATTACGCAAGGAATCTACACATTGCCTCATAAGTTTGATTAATTTGTCGGATATGATCAAAAGCTAAAGGGTGGTGGAGAACCCTTCATTTTTTGATTGATTTCTGTGTAAAGAGTCAAGACTGTAGTGCAGTTCATTGTCAACTACTTGCTGATAAGCAAAGCCTCGATCCCTTTCTACGATTTGGAAACTTGCGCTTGCTTTTGGGGATAGCTTGTGGATGCCATGCATCGTTCGTGACCACATGATGTCGGGGATGCGGCCCTTCTCAACTCATCTCAGATATTATTGCTTTCGTATTGAACTAAAGAGCTCAGACTGTGACAGCATTATCTTCTAAGACCGCATGCGCGCTATGGGGCTTGTGGATACCACACGGCCTTCGTTTCATTGGACACCAGGCGGCCATAGACACGACACAGTTCTCCAATTATTTAATCCCCATTTATTCTTTACCACATTAATTCCCAGTATTGTTATAAGATGGTAAACAAATCTTTGGCTGTGAATAGATCTCTGGTTAATTCCATGTAATATAAGACGATTTCTTCTATATGTAAGCCAAAGTACGGAGGACACGACTCTCAAATATGATTTTCTCGTATCATACAGAAAAGTTATAAGTCGTGCATGATATGATATCAATCGGGAGTTTAGAACTTGAGATCTTTAAGTCCATTTTGTAGATTATAATTCAGTTCAATCCCGAGATGTAAATGCTAGAAATGTACCATCAACTGATCATGATCAAGTACAAATGGTGGATAATGGTTGTTAATTTTGTGCTTTGCTTTTCTCCCTGTTTTTTGAATTCTACTACGTACAATTACTTTTACTGCATATAAAATTTTTGCTCTTTTTTAGGCCAAGTTGATTTGAGTTGAATTCAAGAACATTAAGGTTGCAGTTAAAACTCCTGCGATTCTCTCTCTCTCTCTCTGAGTTTTTATTTTGTTTAGATTTTTGTAGTTTCTTCGCTGAAAATAGCAATAAAAACAAAAACGCAGTGAAAGCTCCATATCTATGCATGCACTGATCCCTATCTCTAAAATTCTCCCACAAATAATTCGTGCATGGCGACAACCCATTTCTATCCAACCAGAAAGCGATTCCCGGATCGCAATTATTCATTCTCTTTTATAAGCACCAACACCATTACCACTCTCTCCACACTCCATTTCGATGGCCACAGATGCCTCCCCGAAATTCCGTGGTGTGCCGCAATCCCCCGAGTTCCATACTGCAATATCGGTATCGCCGCCGACCCACGACGGCCTCGAGTTCTGGCAGTTCATGATTGCCGGTTCCATAGCCGGCTCGGTTGAGCACATGGCGATGTTTCCGGTTGATACTCTGAAAACCAGGATGCAGGTCCTTGGTGCAGGCTCTTGCGCGGTTCAACCGGTCGGAGTCCGGCAAGCACTCGGCTCGATTTTGAGGATCGAGGGCACTGCTGGGCTCTACCGCGGTATCGGAGCAATGGGGCTCGGCGCAGGACCGGCCCACGCAGTGTACTTTTCGGTGTATGAGTTCTGCAAAGAGGCTTTTTCCGGTGGGAATCCGAATAACTCGGCTGCTCACGCCGTGTCGGGGGTATTCGCGACGGTAGCGAGCGATGCCGTGATAACACCGATGGATATGGTGAAGCAGAGGTTGCAGTTGAAAAGTAGTCCTTACAAAGGTGTGGCGGACTGTGTGAAGAGGGTTTTAATGGAGGAAGGGATCGGAGCCTTCTACGCGTCGTATCGAACCACGGTAGTGATGAATGCGCCGTTTACGGCTGTTCATTTCTCGACTTACGAGGCTGCGAAGAGAGGTTTGATGGAGATATCTCCGGAGAATGCAGAGGATGAGAGGTTGGTGGTTCATGCCACCGCCGGAGCTGCTGCTGGAGCTTTGGCGGCGGCTTTGACAACTCCGCTTGATGTTGTGAAAACTCAGCTGCAGTGCCAGGTAACAACTTTCACTTTGACATCCATCCATCATGATTCATGCCCTTAATTGATTTCTTTTAAGGTTTAAGGTTTCGTTCTGTTTGAGTTCAAATGTCAGCAAGAATGACATGTCAACTTCAGTACGAACATATCAAACTTGAAGTAAACTTAGGACCTGGAGTAACATTAATGTTGTTTAAATATCATGTTGTTTACAGTATATTGCACCTCCCTATTCATACACTGTCACAAGATCATGTTCTATTATTAAAAATCAGATTTTATAAACAATTTTTTCATGTTGAAATAGCTGCAGATAATTAATCCATTTATTTACCTCCAAGAGATTTTTCAACCTTCTATAATCATTCCTTGAAACCCTAATGGCAAGTGTTCTCTGTTACTACTTCTCAAGCGTTTCCGGTTTTCGTGTATGTGGTGAGGGGATGAGAGATCAAGGCCGATGGTTTAGTAGCTTGTGGGGTTTTCTTTCTAAGATTTTACAGGTATAGCTTGCCATTATTGCATCTCAAGGTTACTCTTCTGTTTGCACAGGGCGTCTGTGGATGTGATAGATTTTCTAGTAGTTCGATTGGGGATGTAATTCAAAGCATCGTGTCAAAGGAAGGATACCGAGGGCTCATGAGAGGATGGATTCCCAGAATGCTTTTCCATGCACCTGCTGCTGCAATCTGCTGGTCTACTTATGAAGCATCAAAAACCTTTTTCCAACGACTCGGGGGCAGAAACTCGTCCGTTAACTAATGGGAGGCCGGGCCAAAACCCTGTGGAATCTGCAGACAGCTCTTTTAGGCGATCATGACCAATTAGAATTAAGAAACAGCTCCAACTTGTAACTGCAGCAAGTAGCATTTGAGTTGAACATAATCATCATCTTCTGAAACCCAGCCATTTTCCATATTAGTGGTGCTTGTATTTCGCCCAGAAGGGTTGGGTTCATATGTATAATATTATATGCATGATGCAGATTGTTGTGCTCATGTCAAGTAATTTTCATACAATACCAATCACGGTGGGAATACTGGTTGTAACCCACATGTATTTGACTATTTACCAATAAAAAGATTGGCTACTTCTTAAGTACTATTGCCTCAATGATGCCACTGCATGATACTGCTTCTTTGTTCTTGCACAGTTTTCATGAAATGTCATCCCAGATTTCAGAGCTGGGAGAACCTAGCTGTCCTACCAACAAAGCATTTTTCATTGAATCTGTGGGGGGTAATATTGTAGCTAGAGACTATAGTTAGAAGAAACAATTATCATGGAGAAAAGCTGAAATATATTGACATTTTGATTCCTAGTTTTTAATTAACATCTTCCACTTCAAAGTCCAGATCCCATATTCTATCAAATGATTGCTAGTTAGAATATGCTTTCAGGTGCTAAAGGGTTCATTAAGCACCAGTGGTCTAGTGGTAGAATAGTACCCTGCCACGGTACAGACCCGGGTTCGATTCCCGGCTGGTGCATATTTATTTTTGCATTTTTTTTTGTTACTTCCCACGAGATAACTTAATTTCAGTTCTTCCATTTAAGGGTCTTTTGGGGGCTTGTACAAGGGCTCTCCCCAGTCCCAACCCTTCCAGTCTACTTCTAGCATTCATCTACCATTCTGGATTATGAAGACACCGGAGCCTCAAATATATTGCCCAAAAGAAAAAACATTCTGGATTTCAAGACATTTTGGCAGAGCAGAAACATCAGATGTACGTATGGGCAGTCCCAGAAGTTTCACATTGGTGTCGGCCTTGTAGCCTATGGGCGAATAAATCGATCATCCCTCTTCATTCTCAGCTTAAATTAACTACTACACCCTTCATTACGTGCCTCCATTCACATATGGACTTGTCTCACTGAATGAGCTCATAATACAAAACGCTCAAGAAAACACATACTCACTGCGACCATCAAACAATACAAAACACAAATAAGTCCACCGGATAACGACTATTCAAAACCATAGGGAATATGATTCAATCATTTAACAGGTCTTTCTCATTACAGTACCCAATCATGGAGGAGGCAAACAAGGAGGTCCAGGCACTAAAAAGGGGGTTACAGCTTATCAACATACTAACCCATAATCATCCTGCCTTAGAACTTATCTACAATTATACCATCTCTAAGAAACTCATAAGCCTCTCTGCTCCTGGTTTTCTTCATCCCAGCAGTAAAATGTAGTTTCGATCCATCAGATGAGATACAGGTCACTTTTACCCATATCATCACCTTTGTCTTCATCCCCTCTATATCTACTAGCTTTCCCTTCTCCAGATAGCCAGTGATAGTGGTGGAGAAGCGCAAGACAGATGAGTCCCTGTAGCCCACCTCACAAATTGCTGGTATGTAAACAGTAAGCTTTCTTGTCTCTTCATTGAACTCATAGTTGGTGGCATCACGAGGGAAGATCCCTACAGCCATATCATACTCCTTTAGCAGCTCTGGCAATGGCTTTTGCATTTTTCCTGCATGGACAAACATGGAGTATACATTAAGAATGACCGATTCCATTACTAAAAGTGAAGAATGTATCATCTTATTTCCTAATCGTGCCTCCTGAATTCCATCAATGTTAAATCACACTTGTCTAATCTTTTTCGTTCTAAAATTGATACAATTCCCAAGTAAGCAGATCCAATTTGAGTCAGTTAGGAGTCAAACACTTGCAAAAAGCAGTTGGGAGGGGAAGATAGATAATGTTGTAAGTGACAACTTAAACACCAAGGTTCGTTATCATACAAAGTGGCCATGGATATCTACTGTTCCACTAATGAATTTAAAAGCAATTCAGTAAGCATATTTAAGGAATGAGAATTAAAAGAGTTCTTGCATATGCAACGCACTATCATTGAAAGTGTACAACAAAATATAGAAAGCACAAACCTTTGATTTTATTAACCAGCCATTTGGTTCCACCTTCAATACTGGTTGACAGTGACTGATTGCAGTGTGAAAAAATGTCAGAAAGGAGTATACAAAAAAATAATCAAGTAATGACAGTAGTAAAAAGGTAGGAGGCTAAATGCGAATGGTTATATCTTTACCCGGATTATTATTATTATTTTTTTTTATAAATTAGGGATCTTTACGTGCATTACCAATACATGTAAGCACATTTTCCGTTGAGTATGTTTTTATCCCCAGGTGATTTCTTAACTTCGAGTCACTAATCTGAGATTTAAAGAGTTGCACTATACTCATATCCTTTAATTTTTATCTGCCCCAATAATTTTTTCTTTCGGGGAAGTAAAATTGTTGCCACATGTGTAAATTAGAAGTCTAGAAATAGAAAAAAAAAACACCTGAATACATTAAAATAATGAAACAAAAGCAAATAAAATCAGTCCTTGTGCGGGTAAGACCCTAAATTGGGAATTTGAATTCAACCCCAACCGCATTAAAGTATCATCCAATTTATTTTGAGAAGAGGGAGGGTAATTGAAAATTTCTTTAACTGAAACTTCGATTTAAGTGCACATCCTTCTTGATAAAATTTTAAAGAAGCTCCAACTTGGTTGATCGAAGCTTAAGTATCTATTCTCATGTTTGGAATACTGTACTCACCTTCCATTATCTTAAATACTTCTTATGCTATTAAAATAGCCACAAACTGATCTATTCATCAATTTTATCCTGTGAATTAAACAAGCGATGATCAAGTCCAGCAATATCTTCATAATTAGAAAAGCAGAAGTTCTATGCTTCTATGTGAAAGTTTTTTAAGTAGAAAGTTTCACATGGAAGAATAGAACTTCTTGTTTCTAACACCATCTCAAATTCTGAAGATATGGGATTAAATAAATCAATCCCTAATTTCTATGCACGCAAACTACATGTGCGTAATTGTAAATGTTTGTAAAACAGCACTTACCCCCCAAAAAAAGGGCGCAAATTTAAATAGCACTCTGATTTAAGTTCTCGACTAAACCCGTTTTCTTTTCTTCCAAGCTATTCGGCATAATCCCAAAGTATATTTATTTATTCTTTCTTTATATAGACATTTAAAAAATTACGAACACAACCCAAAATATGTTCGTTTGAATGAGACAAACCTCATTGGTTTCCGAATTACGCTAATTTAATTACTTCCCAATCTAAGTTACATTCCTGAGCCCAATTAAACATATCAATTAAGTGATCCAAAATTTAACAATTATTCTCCTAATCATAAATCATAGAAACCCTAATTCAATTGATAGCTTCAAGATACAAAGAAACAGCTTTTCCATCAGACGAATATGCTAGCGAAATTTAGCAAATAAAAGGAGATAAAGTAGAATAATAGAGAGAGAGAGAGAGAGCGGCAAGCGCACGTTGAAGTCGTCGCCGACGGAGTTGATCTCCTTATTAGCCCTCTTGCTGAACCAGTACGAGCCGACCTTGTTCAATATCTGATCCATTGTCGATTGAACCGGAGGATATTCGGTTCTCTCTCCCTCTCTTGATCACTTCAAAAGAGATGGAGAGATATCTCCACCGGTGCAGACGATTTCTTGAGAGAGAGAGTTCGTCTCGACTCTCGTGTCTTTTTTTCCACGACGACTTATCAGAAGTTCTAGACTTCTTATTTTGTTGGTCTGGGTTTTGAATTTTTCGGTGTTTTCGATTTAAATATTAGAATCAAATATTTGGATACAAAAAATCTAGGCAACTTTCAAACCTCTATACACTACATCTTTTTTAATTTTTTTTTTCTTTTATCAAATATTTAATATATGAATAATGAATAGAAAAAATAAATTATTTTAAAAATAATAAACTCAAAAAAAAATTAAAAAAAATTAAAAAATTTAAAGATTTTAAAAAAATGTGATGTGTGAAGGTTGGAGAGGTTATGTAGCATTACTCATTTGGATATCGATGAGTACCAGTATATCATTTTCGAACGAAATATTTTATTCATTATCTCAACAATACACATCGTGATTTTTTAATTTTTTTTTATCAAATGTATGATATATAGATGTTGAATATAATAACTCAATTAATATAAAAAGAATAAAAGTAAAAATAAAATAAAATAAGTATAGTGTGTGGTGTGTAAGATGATGAGTAACAAAATTCAGAGTTGATAAATTAGAACCCCGCAAACCAATAGCTTCAATAACTACCAATGAATCCCCTTCCAAAATCATATTAGAAATACCCAAATTTAATGCCATTTGTAAGCCTCGTAATGCTGTCAGCGCTTCAATTTCATCTACTTCAAATACACCAACTTCCTTCCAACACAAAGCCAATAGTACCACTCCTCTATCATCACATACAATAACCCCAAGGCCTGCAGTACTAAGACTGTTCAACTAGGTTGGGTTTTTTTAACTCGGAAAACTGGGATCTGGTTCCGGGTTCCAACCCGGATCAAACCCGGGTTTAAAAACCCGAACCTATCCGGCCCGGATACGGCTTACAAACCCTGGTACTCGGGTCTTTCTATGCTTCCTAAACGAAACCCCCCCCTGAGTCTGTCTCTCTCGCTCTCTCTCTCTCTCTTGTTACGCTTGCCACTTGCGAAAGTAGAAACCCTAAGTTCATGCCTCCTCGCTGCGACTCCATTGTCGTCGCCGCATCTAAGTCGTCGTCGACCTTTCCCTAAGTCCCTGCCTCCATCGTGACCCCGTGAGTCTCTCTCTCTCTCTCTCTCTCTCTCTCTCTCTCTCTCTCTCTCTCCATTGGATTTTTGGGTTTGGCTTTCTAAGAGAGAAAAGTATCGTTTCTGCATATATATAATCTGGTAGCTCCAAGATAAAAATTGTTGTTCACAATCGTTAATCTAGGACTAGGCCTGATCTGGGTTTGGGTTGAAAATTATTTGAGTATCTTTTGTTGTCTAATGGATGATGCTTCCTCTTCTACTCAAGTAGTGCTGATTGATTTATATATTGTAGAGTTTATCGAACAGAATCATGTATAAGGAGTTTGTCAAATGCTCGAGGCATATCTGTCTACAGAACAATATATGTATAAAATACAAAGCACTTAGATTAAGAAATGATGCCATAAATTATTTTGAGAAAAATGTAATTGGACACCATCAGCTGTCACAGCATTTGTTTTGAGAAAAATGAAGCCAATTAGGGTTGGGACATGGATATGGTGTAGGGTGCAGCTTTCTAAGTTTTGAGATAGAGTGTTCATTTTTTCCTATATCTATAAGAATATTAAATATTTATCAATCGGTCTCTGGAGTCATCATTGCTATTACCTTTTGGGCTTAAGAATTCTCTATAGTTGATGAACTTTCAGTGGATAGGGTGTGTTTCCACAGATTTTGTACTAGCTGTTTCATTTTTTACTATGGGCTTGACATGTGATCTTGTTGGACTGTAATCTTTATATCGAGTTGGGAGTCATTATTCTTGTTGCATTCAGCAGCAGTTTGGATTCGAGTTGTGGCCTTGTGGGAGGATGAATTACTCCATAACGATGGTTTTTATAAATGATTGGATTGAATTTTTACTCAACATATATTATTGGCTGGTTATTTATTTCATTTAAGCACAAACCATTTTTCTACTTGATTAGAACTTTCTTCATACAATACAGTTCTCTGCATCTTTTATGTAAATAGGTGTATGTTGTTTGTGTTGGATAGTCCACTGCTATTCAATATGAAATTTCAGTGAAGAGAACCAAAAATCTAAATCTATTGAGACTAGAGTTCATTATGTTGAGTGTTAATCGTTAGAATAATCCAGATTATATTAGTGTTTGATTATTTATTATATTGTGTTTAGTGTTTTTTATTACTCAATAACAGATGGAAGAAGATTCTGTGAGTTGTAATGTCGGTACAACCCAAGGGGTTGGTGGTGACTCTTCGTCTGTTCCAGTGGATGTGAAGGAGCAATGGAGTCTTCCAACTCATTCATCCACATATACACAACAAACTACCCGTTCCATTCCACATTTACCCAAGAAATAAAAAAAACCACCTAGTAACCAATCGGTGGTTTGGAAACACTTTACTAAAGTGCAATCTATTGACCACGATAACCCAAAAGCTCAGTGCAATTATTGCGCTAAGCTATACAGTTGCCACTACAAGAATGACACTTCATCTATGCTACACCACCTCCAAAATGCATGTGAAACTTCCCCTCTTAGACTTAAAGGAGTTGGAAAAAGTCAATCATCTAGTGTTAGGAGGGATGTGGAGAGAAGAGTGTGTAGCTCACAAGGTATAGTGAAGTATGATGCAGAAAAACTTAAGGTGTCAACCGCTAAGTTTTTTATTAGGTGTGAATTGCCTTTTAGGCTAGTGGAGCATGAAGGGTTTGTTGAGTTTGTGACTGATTTAGAGTCTCGATTTACTTTACCATCCCGAATCACTTTAAAAAGTGATTATATTAAGTTGTATAACGAAGAGAATATACAATTAAAGAAATTGTTGGATGGTCAAAGAATTTGTCTTACCACCGATACCTGGATGTCGGTGCAAAATATGAACTACATGTGCATTACCGCACATTTTATTGATTGCAATTGGAGATTGTATAAAAAAATACTTAAGTTGTGTCAAATTCCTGACCATAGGGACAAAACTATTGAGAAGGTGTTAGACTTGGGATTGCATGAATGAGGTGTTGATAAAATTTTGACCATCACAGTTGACAATGCCTCCTCAAATGATGTTGCTGTTGATTACATGAGGAGGAGAATAAAAGACAATGATTGTACTATATCGGGTGGTGAATTTCTTCACATGCAGTGTGTTGCCCATATATTGAATCTGATTGTTACGGATGGCTTGAAGGATGTTTATGAATTTGTAACAAAGATTAGGGATGCTGTTAGGTATGTGAAATCCTTACCGTCAAGATTTGCCAAGTTCAAGGTTTGTACGGCAAAGGAAAAGATCATTGGGAGATTGATTTGCTTGGATGTTCCTACTAGATAGAACTCCACATATTTGATGTTGAGTACTGCTGAAAAACATAAACAAGCATTTGAACAATTTGTTTTTGTGGATGAACATTTTGTGAACCCCGCTAGTGATGATTGGAAAAATGCACAGATTTTTGTAGAGTTGTTGAAAATTTTTTATGATGTTACATGAACATTTCTTGTTCTTTGTATGTGACCGCTAATGCATATTTTGAGCAACTTTGCACAATTGAATATGTATTAAATGATATGTGCTTGAGTAGTGATATTATCACTTATACTATGGGCATAAATATGAGAAATAAGTATGACAAGTATTGGGGTAGCACAAATAGGTTCAACTTGATGATATATGTTGCTTTTGTGCTTGATCTACGATACAAAATGATGGCAATGAAGTTTTGGTTGCAAAAGTGCAAAGGGTATGAGTTGGCGGATAAGATAGAGGACAAGGTTAGACTCCATTTAGGCCGCTTGATCGAGCAGTATAACACATTTCGTGTGGCTAGTGGAGGGAGTTCTAATGTGGCTCAAGGGAGGCCAAACACTACTAGTGGGGGGAGTTCTAATGAGCCACCACCGCCTCCGACTAAATTTAAGATCATGTTCACCAAATTCCTTGAGGAGCGGGGTGTTATAGAGTTTAGATCGGAGCTAGAGAGGTATTTGTCTGAGGCGTGTGTAAATGACTCGCTCGGTTTTGTTATCTTAGATTGATGGAGAATTAATGCCGCCAATTATCATGTCCTTGCTGAGGTAGCACGTGATGTGTTAGCTACCCCCATTTCTATTATTGCCTCGGAGTCTACATTTAGTACTGGAGGATGGATATTGAATCATTTTAGGAGTTCATTGTCTCTGGAAACTGTCGAAGCCCTCATTTACACCCAAAATTGGTTAAGCACCAAACCTGTCGACATTAAGGAATTAAAAGAATACGTACAGTCGATGGACCTTGAAGGTAAGTTTGAAACTTGAAATTTTTTTTTTAATATCTATTTATCTCGAGTTATTATCTATCTAACTCATTTTTTAATATCTTATTAGATGATCATCTAGCTTCATCTTCAATAGAGACTGCTATTTGTCTCTCTTCCTATTGATGCTGAAAAAAATTTAGAGTAAGTACTTTCTTCTTGCATAATCAGCCAACTCTTTATTTGTATGACCTGAACAAAGAAACAAACTTTAAAATGGACAGTAGCCCACATATATCTTTCTTCTTCTTGGTTGGAAAAGAATATATCTTAAATTTTGACACAGCTTGTTTTGAAGAAACTTAACTAGATGTCTGTCTTGTTTTGCTTCTCAGTTTTTCTTCGTTTCTTGTATACTTCCTGTGTTTTGGTATTGTGTCACTCTCTGATTTCTAACAAAGTTGTTCGTTAAATCAAATGGGTGCAACCAGAGTATCTAATGTGGTGTGGGGTCTGAGCCGAGGATGGTTGTGGATTTTGGACGCATTCAGTTGCTCATGAAGATTAGATGTCTGGTGCTGCATCTGATAAGTATTCAGTTGCCCCCTTCAGCCTAGTGCAAATGCCGTAGATGCTTGCTATGAGATTACTGAAAACTATCATTGGGCCTGGTTATTTATTTTGTGTTTTGTAATATAATATAATTTAACATTTTTAATGTTTTTTAGTATCATATGTTTGTTTGACACATTATATGTTGTTGAAGTAAACTTTTCTTTGTACTTTTTTAAATGAATATGGGTCTATAAATTTACAGGTCATTTTTAGATTTGGTGATCTCGAATTACATCTTCTGGGTTTTTTTGATTAATGTGGAAGGGCTCTTGTTTATTCACAGAATTTTGTATATTTCTTTGTGTTTCTTTACGTGTTTGTGGATGATGAATTAGATATATGTGGTAATTTGACTTGTATGTAGAAATAAAATCAGATTTAATGCTTTGCAGGCCATTTTTTAAATGAATATGGGTCTATAAATTTACAGGTCATTTTTAGATTTGGTGATCTCGAATTATTTTTTCTTGGTTAAACAATTGAGCATCTAATTTATGAATTCTATTTTTAACTTTTGAAATCAGTGCTCAACTTCACAGCATTATTTTTTTTCTTGAAAAAAAATTAGATACTTTAGGCTTTATTAAAAAAAAAAAAAAAAAAAAAAACCTGGGTTGAAGCCGGAACCCGGATTCTTAAACCGGGATTCATCCGGGTTTTGGCCCGGGTCATAATCTGGGTGTACCCGGGCCGAAACTCGGCCTAGTTTTGAAGCCCGGGTTCTGTATACCCGAAAATCCAGTCCGGAACCCGGTTGAACTCTCTTATGCAGTACTAGAAGATTTGAATAAAGCAACATCCAAGTTAAGTTTAACATTACCCCGTGATGGTGGAGTCCATTTGAGTAAGCGCTCCTTACATACAATCAAGTATGGGACTTAATAGTTAAATAACTATCCTTTAGAGCCATTTTACACTCGTCACATAAATCTGAATGGAGAATGCATCTTTTCATTAAATTCACCTTTGTAGGCAAATTATCATGACAACCTCTCCAACAGTGTTCTTTACCTTATTAAGTAACTTCAAATCCCAAAGTTTCTACCAAACAATAGGCCTCCTTAAAGGATCTGAACTTACATCACCATCACCTACAACTTCCAAGGTTAATAACAAGTGATATGCAGATTTAACATAATAGCTACCATTTATATTAATTCCCCAAATGAAATGATCCTCATTAGTCATTAACATGTGGAAATAAAGGAATATGAAGAATCTTATCAACTTCATACGGCGGAAAAATTTCGTGCACTAAGACTTGATTCCAAGTTGTTGATTGCTGAGGTATCAACAAACTAATTGTAGCATCAGGAGGTAAAAGCTGGTGACAAGGTAGAATTTGTTTCTGCGGAGAAGATGGCATGCAATTATCTTTCCAAATGTAGATTTTATCAGCCCAACCTATGCGCCATCTACACCCATTTTCCAAAACATGTTTAGCTGCAAATATACTTTGCCACACATAAGAAGGGTAATTGCTGAGTGTTGATCTCAAAAAATCAGAATTGGAAAAATACTTAGCCTTAAAAAATCTAGATAACAAAGAATGAGATTCATGTAAAAGCCTCAAACCCTTTTTAGCAAGCAAAGACAGATTAAACAATTCCAAGTCCTTGAGACCCATTCCACCATGAAACTTTGAAGTACACAATTTTTGCCAACTCTACTAGTGAACCTTACATTCATTACCACGTTTTGCCCACCAAAACCTTGCAAACATTCTCTTAAGATCCTTACAAAAAGATTTAGGTAGTTTAAAACAACTCGTAGTAAAGGTTGGCAAAGCTTGAACAACTGCTTTTATCAAAATTTCTCTACCAGCTTAAGAAAATAATTTTTGCTTCCACCCCTGCAGTTTCTGCCAAATTCGTTCATTTAGATCCTTAAAAGTACTATTTCTGGATTTACCAATACACTTTTACACTCCTAATAAATTTAGAGCGTTCAACATGTTGAAGAAGAGAAGATAACCTCTCAGCACATAACACAAACAAATAAGGTGAGAGGGGATCAATTTATCTCAATCCTCTAGATGCAACAAATGAAGAAGAAGGGACACCATTAAAAAGCACCTTATACGAAACTGATTTTAAACAAGACAAAACCAACTCCACTCACTTTGGAGCTAAACCCAACTTCAACATAACTTTTTGAAGAAAACTTCATTCCACCCTAACATAGACTTTACTCATATCTAGCTTCACTGACAATACACCTCGTCAACCTGGCCTCTTCTTTCAAATGGTATTAATAGTCTTAAAAGCAACAATCACATTATCGGTAATGAGTCGCCCTAGTATAAAAGTACATTGACTTTCAAAAATCACATGTGGCATAATAGATTTAAGTCTATTAGCAATGACCTTAGCAAATAGCAATAATCTTGTATAGAACATTGCATAAGTTGATAGGGCGATATTCAGTTATTCTCTTAGGTTGCTTCTTTTTTGGAATAAGAATAATGAAAATCTCATTCAATTCAGGAGAAACAACACCATGGTTTAGAGAGTAGAGAACCATTTTAGCGACAAAATCCCCCATTATATGCCTGTATTTTTAAAAAAGATAGGAAGCATACCATCAAGACATGGTACCTTCATAGGTTGCATTTGAAACAAAGCAAACCTAACTTCCTCCCTAGAATATGGCATTAAAAGATCAAAATTCATAGCTATAGTAACCTTTGGCTGCAAAAGATCAATTACAGGCTCCATAGAAGTCAGATTAAAAGTGGTGAATAGCTCTGAAAAACAAGTTCTAAAAATTAATTCCATAACCATACCCTCCTACAAAATGCCCAAATTATCCCTCAGTCTATTAATACTATTAGTAGCCCGTCGTTGTGAAGCTTTATGATGAAAAAAACTTAGAATTATGATCCATTGACTGTAACCACAAGGCCCTAGACCGCTGCTTTCACATCGATTCCTCTCTTTCCAATAATAAATTAATTTCATGCCTAGGAGATTTAATATCAGCAACCAAAGATGTAAAATTGGAACTATTCACCGTACAACTTAAAACTCTCATTTTTTCAGTTAACTAAGTCCTAATATTACCAAATTGTGCAAACTTCAGAACTTTTAAGTCACGGCTACATTGTGAAAGTAAATCTTGCAAATTCCCAACATCGACAGAATCCTTTCGTATTCTCCATGAATTAGAAATAACCTCGTCACAACCAATAGTCCCAACCCACATTGCTTCAAATTTGAAAGACTTTTTTTTTCTCCATTGACTACCAATAGAATCGACAGTATTAATAATTAAAAAATTATGATTAGAGTAGGAGTTAGACAAAGTTCTGACATTATAATACAAATACATGGCCAACCACTCAGGATTTGTGAGAAATTTGTCCAACCACTCTTGAATATGACCCTCCCCTTCATCCAAATTCGACCAAGTGAACGAAGCACCATCCAGTTATAACCCTCTCAAATGACAACAATTCAACATCTCTTTAAAAGCTTGCATATGCCACTCAGGCCTTGCATGACCTCCTTTCTTCTCTGAGTTAGAAATAATTTCATTGAAATCGCCAAAGCACAACCATGGATCCATATTCGAAACAGTCGGAGAGGTCAAAACTGCCAAATTTCATTCCTATGTCGTACTTTGGGATGCCCATAAACAGTCGTAATTCTCCATTTACAATCTCAATCAACATCAGTGACCCAATCATCAAAGTAATGCTTGGAATAGGAAATAAGCTCCAAATCTAGAGCACTACACCAAAATAAAACAAGACCCCCACTTCTACCTTCACGATCCACCGCAAGACAACTAGGAAAAAGAATTCCAATAAATACTTCAATTTTTCCATATGACCAACAAGGGATTTGGTTTCTATGACAAAAACCAAATCGGGATCTTCCCTTCAAACTACATCAAGAAGGACACTAACTCCCCGTGGGTCCCCAAGTCCATAGGAGTTCCAACTCAATATTTTCATGGTGTCCAGCGAGGCTGAGATTTAGCCTCAGCCGATAAGACCTTAATCTCCACCAAGCTATCTTCAACAGAGGATTTTAACCTCTTCGAGTTAGAAACTACAGAAGAAATAAGAGATGGAAACGCACCTAAATTACGCTTAAAGGGGAGTAAACTTTGAATCGCAGCTTGAACAGTCTAAGAAAGCGTTAGGCCCAATATCATAAATAACATTGACTGGCTCAATATCGAGAGTAGAACAGACTGGTCCATCTTGGCTCACCTCTGGAGATTTGAAATGAGGCAACAGATCACTGATATTTAATCAGACACTCACCCTCAAATATTCACCCCAACCAAGTGATCTTGCTGGTAAATCAATATCTTTAACTACACCCTATCACACGAACAACCCGATCAGTCAAACCTTTAAGAGGAAGATCATATAAACGAATCCAAAAGGAGGTTGAATTCATTAAGACCTTAGATGACTGGACATTGCCATTGTACTCTTGCATTATAACAAGACACTTATTGAAAGACCAAGGACCATTTCGAAGCACTCGATCCCTATCAGTTTTCTCAAAGAATTCTAAGAAAATATTGCCACCAAATCAAAAAATTTAACACCCTTGGTCGGATGCCACAAAGTTTGCATCATTTAGGTAAAAGCTAACTTTTTAAAGAACTTTGTAGCATACAACTTGAAAAGAAGGCAGTTTTTATGATGAAACGCTAATAAATCTTCAAATAGTTCCTAAATTACAACCTCCTCTTTCTCAATATCAGATAGAGGATTTCTTCCAACGTTCAGTGAAAGAGTCATTTATCACATAGCAGTTTTATAACAAACAAAAACCATGGAAAGAAATAAAACTTGTAAGCAGACAAGAAATTAGACTCTCAAGTGAACAAATTGCCCATGCTATCGCATTCTGAGAGAAAACTTGTTCTGGCTTTTTAATGTTAAACGCTCTTTATAGGCATATAAGATGCCAATGTAACTATTTTAGTTGTTAACTAAGTAAATCAATAATGAAAATTTTTATTAGGTACGAGGACAATAGAGATGTCTCTTTGACTTAAAAATAATGATATATATAATTTTACTTGGATATGATAAAATCAACAAAACAAGAAGTCTACTCCTGATCTAGTTAAGGAGTCTTCTCTCTACTGCTTCTTAGTGAGTAGACAAAGGAGAAGTGTTCAGCCTTTTCCCTACGACGGAAAGGAGGAAATAGTCCCTGGTCACTTCGGTGATTGGAGCGAAGAAAATGAAGGAATTAGAAGAGATTTGGGAACGACTTAATTTGAATGAAGAAGAACAAACATCTATTGATCCCAACAATGGTGATACGGAAGAGATTCGTAGGAGAGGAATCAGAGTCTAGTAGATAAGATATGTTCAGATCAAGTAAAATAATTGGGAAGGAAGTAGTTCGAACAACAATGGTAAAAATTTGGAAAGTGGGCAAACCAATGACATTCTAAGAAATTTGCCAAAACAATTTTATCATTTCCTTTGATACCAATGGGGATAAACGTCGTGTGTTGGGGAGCGACCATGGCTTTTTTACAACAATCTCTTCATCTTGAAATCATTTGCTGGAATTATTCAGCCACATATGTTAACCTTTGATCACAAGTCTTTCTATGCACAATCTTTCTTTGGCATGCATGAACTGTCAAACTGGGATTATGATTGGTGGCATGATTGGGAAAGTTTCAGAAGTGGATGTTCAGGATGATGGTGTGGCTTGGGGAACCAAATTGCGAGTGGAGGTTGAGGTTGAACTACAAAAAGTCATAGCAAGAGGCAGGACTGTAACTCTTCAAGGGTGAAGAATGTAGGCGCCTCTGCCATATGAAAAATTGTTGTGGATGGGGTTCAAATGTGGTTGCATAGTGCACAATAATTAGGACAGTGCAAGGACTGGCCCTATAACAAAGCAAAGCAATGAGATGGGGAACCAATTTGAAACATGGTTGAGGGCCATCCCTAGCACTCATCGAAGACTTGTGACGAGCCTAAAGAGTTCAGCAAAGGACTCAATTAGTAGCAAAGATCTAGAATCACGGAAGGATTATCAAGCTAATGATAGTCCAGTCAATCAACTTTCAGTAACGGAGGAAGACGATGGTGCAAGGTGAAAAACCATTTTAGGAAAGTCTGAGGATGTAGGCAAGACTTTGGGTGATCATAAGGGTGATGAGGAGCACAAGGAGGGACTGGCGTTGATGATGGAGTCAACAGGATGTGAAGATCTTGAGATTACCTTAGAAGGGATCACGAAGTACATCTCGGGAAATAAACAGAGTAAGGAATATGAGAAATGATAGTTGCAGTCGTGAGTACGCAAGTGCCGTGCAATCATTTTAAAAAAAGTGAATAAATACGGGACCCACATGAAAAAATAATAATTTTTTAATAATGGACCCCTATTTTTCAAAGTGACTACACGGCGCTTGCGCACTTTACGACTATTTGTAGGATTACTCAAGGAATATTGTGTCTTAGAGAGTAGATAGATCTTATCTAAAGCAAAACAGTTCTTCTATATACAGTCGTTAGATACAACCCGCGTGCAGTCGGTCCATGCCATGTCAGATTTAAAATGAATTATTCTTCTCTCATCAGCTCGGTCTTTCTCTCTCATCAGCTCCAGCAGCTCGGTCTCTCCCTCTCCTCAGCTCTCTATCATCTCTCTCATCAGCTCGGTCTCTCTCTCATCAAGTGTCTCTATGTCAACCACGTTTGCACGCCGTTTGCACCAGGCTCTTGCAACAAGCATTTTTCAAAGCAAAAAGTGGGGGAATAGGTGAAAATGTAAATGGGCCTTATGGACTTGCTCAGGTTCCTGGGCCAAGTCTTTTAGAGTCCCCTAATAAACCCAACCCAGTTAGCATTGATAATGAAGGGCGGGTAAATACATATGAAAGCATTGTCAATAGCACCAGAAACAAGCCATACCAAAGGTAGTTGGAAAAGAATAGCTCAAAACAGAAGCACTAGTGACATGCCTATGATTAGTCTCCATGCTAAAAAATGTGCAATAGTCATTTGAGAAGATGATACTTCTCTAATTTAAAGGGTTAAAAAACTTAGAAGTGGGGAAGATGAGAGAGCATATGTACTTAATCACCGCCGCTAGGCAACCCTGCCAAAACCATTGAAACTCCTAAGTTGAATACACAATAGTAAAATGGTTTTCACTAGATTTTATAGCCATCCTGATACTTGGGAAAAGGCAAGCACCATGGAATCTTATGGCTAGATTGAAACCCATGACCATTGTGCTTGGTGTGTGATTGGTGATTGCAATGAAATCCTATATCAATCTGAGAAACATAGGGGCGAACAAAAAAGGGAAAGTCAAATGGTTAATTTCAGAGGTGCCTTGGAATAGATTTGCTTGGAGCAATAAGCACACAGATGATACTATTATCAAAGCGAGACTGGATAGGGTTGTAGATAATAACCCATGAAGGGAATATTTTAAGGAAGCTTGGGTAGAAGGCTTAACAACTAGAAGCTCAGAGCACAAGCCAATCTTGTTATCCATGCATGCGGTACAGTCAAGTTATGGGAAGAGGAAGAAGTTATTTGGATTTGAAGCAAGTTGGACAAAAGATGAAGAATGTGAGAAGGTTGTAATGCAGGAGCAGCTAGAAGAGGTCTCATCATCAAATCCTTTAGTGAGGATCCAAAACTCAGTTAAATCCTATAGTGGGGCTCTTACTAGATGGAGTAAACTGACATGATTAGATGTAAAACTGACATGATTAGAATTTTGCATAAGGCAGAAGGCTAACACAACGTAGAGGAAATCAAAAAGCTACAAAGTGAAGTGGGACTCTTACTAGAACAAGAAGGCCTCAAGTGAAAGTAAAGGGCTCAGTGGAACTGGTATCAACAAGGGGATTGAAACACAAATTTTTTCATGCTTGTGTAACTCAAAGGAGAAAAAAGAACTGGATTAAGCAAGTTTTTGATTCACAATACAAAGTTACGAAGGAGCAAGTTGACATTGAAGAAGCTTTTAAGAGGCACCATGAAGACGTCTTCAAATCTACCACACCTGCAAATGAAAAGAATGAAGCTTGTCTGCAGTTCATAGCAGCTTGGGTGACAGTGGAGATGAAAGAGATTCTGCAACAGGAGTTTACAATAACAGAAGTTGAAGCAATTGTGCAGCAGATGGGTCCTTTAGAATCACTAGGGTTAGATGGGTTTAGGGCTTGCTTTTACCAAACATATTGGAGCATAGTGGATGATGAGGTATGTAATGAGGTCCTCAATTTCTTAAGGGGAGGGGCTATGGAAAAATCTCTAAACTTTAATTTTATTTGCTCTAATTCCAAAAGTTAAGACCCTGAGACTCGTATTGAGTACATACATATTAGCCTTTGTAATATTTTTTATAAAATTATTGCAAAAACTCTAGCAAATAGACTTAAAAAAGTTCTTCCAGCTATTATATCAAGTCACCAAAATGCTTTTATTTCGAGGAGACTCATCTCAGACAATATAATGGTGGCTTATGAGACTTTGCACTCTATGAAGACAAGACAATGAGGCAATAAAGGTAGTATGACTCTCAAATTGGATATATCCAAAACTTATAATAGAGTGGAATGGCTTTAGCTAGAAGTTGTTATGTAGGAGCTTGGTTTTGGTGATAAGTGGATTGCTTTGATGGCGAAATATGTTTCCACTATTATAGGGCTGGTTTGTAATACCCATCCCCTTTGTCCAGCCCAACCCTTAAACCCAACCCATGTTTTAAAAAGATAAAAAACTTTGCTGGTACACCTAAGTGAATCTCCAGAACAAGGTTACACCGCACTATGCTAAGAACCTCCATAATGTTTGAACGCTGCCAACCCTTCAAATTTTGTATGTTGGCACCGTTTGGAACGTAGCTCCATTAATTTCCAGCCATCGGTTTCTTTTTCGAGTTAATGGCATTTTCCCCTAACCAATAACCCTAAGGCTCCGTTTGGATGTTGAGTTAAGTTGAGATGAGTTAAGTTCTTTATGAATAGTAGTAAGTTGAGATGGTGGAGTAGGTTGAGATGGTGGAGTAGGTTTTGTGGGGTCTATCTAAGATGAATTTAGATGTATTTGGATGTTAAGATGGGTTTAGATTTATTTATGGGAAGTTGAAAAAGGTTGTGGGTCCCGCATGTAAAGAGATGTTGAGTTGAAAAAGATTGTGGATCCCTCGTGTAAAGAGGTTTTGAGTTGAGATGGGTTTAGTGATTTGAGAGTTGGGTATTTGGATGTCAGACTCAGCTTAAAATTAGACAGAACTGTTCGGTCTAAGTTCCAAATGGGGCCAAAAGCTTTCCAAGGCACCCCAACTCAGTTTGAGTTTTTTCATCTCTTGACTCAAAATTCTTCTACTATTTTTTTGAAACTGGAAAGATTTCGGTAAGCCCTTTTACCTTATTCTCTGTTACTATGGAATTACTCTGTTTTGTTAAGACAATCTAAATATTGTGTAAGTTTCTTATAGTTGTTTGGATTATTATAAGATTTAATTTGGGTGTATGCTATTTTAGCAATCAGTTTGGTGAAAAATATATATGTGCATGAAAGTTTGAGGTTTTCCTACAGAGTGTCTTAGTTGAAATATTGTTGATAGATGTTATAGCAAAGTTGCAGATTTTGTTACAATCTTTCAGCTTGTGATTAATGGTTGAAGGTTTTGTTATTTGGCCTCTAATTTCTTATTAGTAGACATACTAGTTAGTTTCCAATTAGTGTTCTAATAATGGTTAGTGTAAGCTATAAACGTGTGAGGAATATCTTATAAAAACACCCATATTGTTGTTCCATCTGTGTGTATCTTCATAGAAACGCTCATATTGAAGATACGCCCAATTTTTTATGCTGTAAACCCTAGCTTTTCCCATACTTAAAGTTAACAATGCCCATAACAGTATATACACATGCCAAATTACTCATTTTCACACAAAGAACATACAAATTCTATCATCTGAACAAAATATACAACCAACTAACAGACTTCGACATTGACTCACCTCTACGACACCCACTAAGCAAAGAAGACAGAGAGAAACTCGATGAAGACACACCAAAAAGAAGCCACTCAGATTGGTGCGTTTACCACAAAATGCCAGTTCTCCTTCAAATCATCACCATTAGAACAACAATCAATGGTCTGGTCTGGAGAGAAGAAAAGGCACTGACTTAGGATTTTCGAATTTTCTCCTTCAGTTTGGGGGCAATGAAGTCAAGGGTGCTTTTGTCTTTGCAGTGAATGTTATGCACATGAGCAGCACATGGTGGTACTTTCCGTTGCATTTGACGCTGCTGGTAGACGGAAAGGGGAGATTGATAAATTTTGAAAGTTACCGGGTCCACTATGACAAAATTATTAGTTTGGGGGCACATTCTGAATTGCATGAAAGTTCGAAGGGGCAAAATGAAATCAACCAACATCTCCCACAAACCATAGTCCTAACACCACTTCCAGTTATTAGGGGAATAATATCATGGAGCTTGCTTTATTGTTAGTGGAGATTAGTTTTACCATACATGTTTCCTAAACATGAATATGTAATTTTCTTAGTTATAGTGGAGTTGGAGAAAATGTCTAATTTACTAGTGGTTGTATATATAAATATGTTGGATGTTTTTACGTGGAGTTTTAATACATTTCTTGAATATCAAATCAATAATATTATCTTCAACACACACATATAGGGTATGCAACCGGACCGGTTTTTTTCTAGTCCAGTCTGAAACTCAAAAATTCGGGTGCATCAGGCAGTTATCCGCCCAGATTATACCCGGTCATTTAAAAAAAAACCGCCCTATCTATTTTCATATGCACACCCCTACACACACGTGCGCGCACACACATATATATATATATATATATATATAATATGTGTGTGTTGAAGATAATATTATTGATTTGATATTATCTTCAACATATATAGTTATATATACAGGCTATGAACAAGAAGGAAGAGAACTGGTCATTGTTTGGGCAGCTGATAGAAGACGCTAAAAAACTTTTTCAAGGAAGACCGGATTGGAGGATCCAACATACATATTGAGAACGTAATAAAGTGGCTCAGCAGCTGGCAAAACTTGTTATTTCTTACAATGTCTAGAGAGATATTTTATCGTGGAGTTTGGCTGTTTAGATGGATGGGTTGGTGGATAGAAGCAACAGAAAAGAGATAAATATGTTAGATTAGAAAAAGTAAGTAGCGAAATGACTAAATTGTCTAGACCTTTTAATATAAATGAATTTCAAAACTGTCATGCTGCAATATTTCATACCATATTTCGGTCAGAATCTCGAAATCAGGCCGAAACAGTACTTTGAAATACTCTAAACTGACCGAAATTTTGGTCGGAACGAAACACACCATACATATGTACCGGTTACTGTTCCGGCACAGAGAACTCCGGCTAATCCCACCGAAATGAAATGAAATGAAATTAAAACCATTGCTTTAGCCATTCAAAGATTTCTATGTCAGTCATTTTTTTTTTAATTTAGGAATTTTAGAAATTCATTATTTTGTTTTGTGACTTGTCAATATTTTTTATCTTCTACTATTATTAATTTTATTTATTATATATTTACCAATTTTAATCTTCAAGAGTGTTTTATTTAACTAAGTTGTATATATTTTTTCCAATAAGAACTAAATTGTACTTAAGCTTCCAAAACTATCATCCAATTACTATAATGAAATTTGGGAAAAATATTATATACTATACCTTCATTTCATATATATATTATTGTGTGTATTTTTCATTATCCATTGCTACTTAAATTTACTTTTTTTTTTAAGTAAGAGCTAATCTAATAGTTGATAGAAAATGCCACATGTACAATGAAAGTGAGATGAAACAGATAAGCAGCACCCTTCCTTGTTCCCCACCGGCCAACTTGGGCGTAACCAACCCCCGCTCGCACCCTACCTCTTCACCGCCTGTTGAATGGACAGGAAAATCTGTTCAACCATTGCATCAATCCACATTACCGCAAGCAGCCTCAACTAAAGTCATCCTAGTCACCTTAACCAAAAACTCTCTTCACTTATAGTCATCCTAGATCTACCTCAACTATGAAGAAATTCATGGGCCTAACTCATCTCATAAAACCGGTTCTACAAGAGAGGATTGCTCATTGCTTATAAACATGTCCAAGACCTTGTCCACAGTCAATGTGGGATTATTCTTCAACACCCTCCCTCACGTGCAGGCCAGTATTTTTTCTGGTCCTTGTCACGGGGTAAGTAGTGTGGGCCCCCATTCATCCTGTGACAGGCTCTGATACCATGAAGAAATTCATAGGCCTAACTCATCTCATAAAATCGGTTCTACAATAGAGGACTGTTCATTGATTATAAACATGCCCAAGACCTTGTCCACAGTCAATGTGAGATTACTCATCAACAAATTAGAGTCTTCCTCGACCAGATAAACCCACCATGATTAGGGGTGAGGGTTGAGTACCTGCACCCAGCCCGCCCAGGCCCCACTTGAGGCAGGTGGTGCGCCAGCTCCTCGAAAAAATAGGGGGTGGGTGCCATGTGGCACTGCCCCACCCAGGTTTTACCCACCCCCCAAGTTTATATAAATATATATTTATATAAATAAAAAAACAAAACAAATTTCTTTATTAAAATGAAGTTGTTTAAAAAATTTGTTTTATTTTAGATTAAAATATAACATCTTCCTGGACTCTCTCTCTCTCTCTCTCTCCACATATGATAATAGTGTGTGACGATGGGCGGACAATCCAATATGCCAGCCCAACATCCAGGGTCACCCGCCCATGCGGAACGGGGTTAGGGCCAAGGGACCAAACTCAACTCCCTGCCCATGCAGGTGTAGGGGGCAAGGTGGCCGACTGCTCACCTGCTAGGGCAGGCAGTAGGCCTAACCATGGTCGACGTGGGTCTCTCAACCTCATCGAGAAAGGTATTTCTCCTAAGGTTGAGCAAAAATCCGAAAATCCGACTTTGAATTCGACTCCGCACCGACTCTGACTCCAACTCCAACTTTGCCTTCCAACTCTGATATTGTACATATGTTATAAGAATATATATTTATCTATATATTGACCATATATACTAGTTAGCTATATAGATATATAACTATAACTTTTATAGTTAAATTTAATAATATACTAATATGAGCTAATTATTATAAAATAATATACTTATACTATAATATAGATAGACTAATAATAGTTTAGTAAATGCAAATATCATATTATTACTACCATACATAATCAAGTATAGAAATAAGTTAGACACTAATATTGAAATAAGTCTAGTATAATAAATTTAAAACACATAATACTAATAATTTACTAAAGTATAATAACATCATATAATTAGCCACCTGAAAGTCTAGCAATTAATTAAGTTAGAAATAAGTTAGACACCGGTTAGTATAATAACGCGAGTGACTTCCTAACCCAAAATAAACTCATGCCAAAACGGGACGATGGCAAGCAAGACAAACTTGCCAAGTTTGAGGGAATCTACTTGTTTTTTCTTCCAAAACCTTTCTTTTTTTGGCATGTTGTTCCTCGAGTAAGGAGTGTCATGCACATGTAATTAGATACTACAATATAAGTCTAATTAGATATTATAGTATATAAATAAATTAGACACTATGTATTATTTATGGACAGGCATGATCGTGACGAGAAAAGAGAGAGGAGATGAGAGGATGGGAGGGTCAATAAAACAGATTGATCAAATGTTGATCGGAGGGGTTTTTTAGCGGAGTAAATAATTAAAGGGTAATGAGTTTTTTTTTTTAATAATTATTAAGGAACGTGTTGTCCTTTATTCAATTTAGCTTTATTTTTGGATTAAAATAGTGCGTAGAATTTTCACACATGAGTCCATGACGATCGACCAATCGCTTTCCCCATAAACTTAGCTATATATATGGTAGGTCCCAATATAAAGGTATCTAGCTTGGGCAAAGAAAGACGTGCAAACACAGCTTCTAAGATAGAGAAACGTGAGTGACCAAACATTAAAGACATTCAAACTCAAAGTTTCAAACAGAGAAAATTCGCGATAAGGACCAAGGAAGATTCCTAGCTACTAGCAGAAACCGTCACGCTTTTGCTTCAAATATTTATCATGTGATTCATGTCTTGGAAAGAGAAAAACACACGTACTCATCACAAGCATATTTTTTCAAACAAAAAATTGCAAGAAACAAAAAAAAACGCATTTAATTGGTACGAAGTTCGATCTCGCTACAAGAGATTTTATTTTTAATTGGTACGAAGTTCAATTTTTTAATGTATTCGAATAGAGAAATATCTGTTCGAACCAGATTTTTTGGGATGAAATATAGCGTATAAAAAAAAACGGTTTGAAAGTTCACAAAAATGTTTGAATAGTACTTTAATTACCATTTGAATGGTTACATAACTATTCGAATAATAGTCGAGGTAGGAAAACATATACAATTGTGCCGGAGAAAGATCGAACTAAAGTTTTGGTGAGAAGTTATAAATAAATCTGGCGAGGATATATGTTGCTATACTGTTCAAACGATCTCATACAAGTTTGAACAATATTTTAATTCAAGTTCAAATGTTAACATTACTGTTTGAATAATAGTCGTGGCGGGAACGTATACATAATTGTGCCTGGGGAAAGTTAGAACTCGTTCGAAAGCTATATTTAATTATTCGAACGAATTTTTTGTTGGACCAGTCCCGAAGTAGAAGCAAATTATGTAAAATTAATTTTTTTATTTGTATTATTTAACAATATTTTTGTTATTTATACTATTTCTAATGATTTTTTTTATAAGACAAGATGGTATCACGCATGGAAACTGTTGCGGTTCCATTTGATGAATCATATGTGAATGATGTTCAAATCTTTTATCTCTTGGACCATGTTGTGGATATTTGAGGGGCTTAGGACATTGCTGAAACCTTCCTTAACATAATCATTCTCTTCTCAAGTCAGATCGAATAACAACTCTTAAAAATTAGAGGAAACAAGGCTTGAAATCAAACATTTGAGGTCCAAGCAAAGAGAGTTGTAGACTCAATTACATTAAGCAGCGGATATAGAGATGAGACTAGAACAAAACATACAGAAGAAGCTGAAGATTCAATCCCAAAAAATGTTCAAACAGTGGCAATTAATGATGCCCCAAAACTCTATGCCACCACAATCTTATAACTTATTTTCTTTAGTTGTCATTTTATTATTCTGACTTAATGCAACATTTGAACAAATGTGATGTTTCAATTACAATATTTAATATTATTTTCATATTTTGAATTTACATTTTACTGTATCATAAGTATCATTCGAATGTAAAATACCCAATTCGAACGGTAATTTACAATTTATTACCCTTTGAATGCATTTTAGCTTCCGTTCAAATTACTAATCAAAACCATTCAAATGACTTGAGAACTGTCAATTATGTTCGAATAGATTAATTGTTTGCTCAAACAGACTTCATGTTTGAACATTCGAACAAATAATAGTTTGTTCAAACACATTTGTCATCATTCGAATTTACCATACACCGTTCGAACAATCACATTGAACCACCCGTTCGAACATATGTTTTCAATTCGAATGTACATAAATTGTCTTTGATTAGATTATTTTTGTTCGAACATAAATATAAATTGTTCAAACACTCCTTCCATTCGAACAAGATCAAATAAATTCGCATTGTTCAAATCAAATTTCAATAGAGTTCGAATAGATACCCGACCGTTCGAATAGTAAATGTTCCTTTCGAACAGATTTTAGGAATGAAAATGTTTCATACCAAAAGAATATTCTCTTTCGAACGCTTTCAACTGGTCTGCCAGATTTCGTCCCTAAAAGTAATTTTTGGGATGAAATTTAAATTCCATCTCCAAAAACCTTCTGAGATTAACCTTTTCGGACAAAATAGAGACGAAAATTTTTCATCTTTAATACTCTTTTGGAATGAAAATGCCATATTTTGGGACGGAAGTTTTCATCCTAATTAAAAATGCATTCGCTTGTAGTGTCTGCAAATAATCCATTTCTTTTAAAATATTAACTAATTTAAGACACATTTTAGTTTTAATAAAATAAAAATATGATCGATCAGTTTGTTCTATATATATTGCATGTAGTCAACGAAATTAAGATTTGATTGGAGCAACGTAAACGGCTGCAGGAACATGTACATACAATGCATGCATGCATGCCCGAGCCAAATCTTTGGGGCGGCAGCTAATTCCTAGCTAGCTTCAACTATATATTAATTCACCGGAAAAAATAAAAATGCAAGAATTATTCAAAGCGTGATATGATGAAGACAACAAGAAAATTAAAAAATAGTTCTAATTATAAATTCGATCGTAAGCTATATATGGATATTGATCTTGATCCAGCAGTACTCCTCGAAATATGGCCTTTCCCCTACTTGAAGGGGCGGGGGCATTGATAATTTCTAATGGCATGTAAACTAGGGAACTGTTCACAGATGATCCAAGATACAGTTTCTCGATCTGATCATCGTCCAACCACACACATATATATAACATATTATTGATCCAGTAATCAAGGCAAAGCATCGCGATGATCATTCAGACCATGGCATATATGCACATTTCAATCGTTATTACAGCTTGATCTACAGCATCATCACATCTATCTATATATATATATAACTCTCTGATCTTTAACCTTTGAGTTTCTCTTGAGCCATGCAAAGCACATGCATGAATGTGGCCGCTTTCTTGTTCACTGGATTAATGTATTCAGTATAAACTATATATATATATATATATATATATAGTTAGATTTGGATATATTAAAGATCAGACCAAATCCAGATGGCGAAAATGAAAGTATTTCTTTCTCTGTCAGATGGATGATGATGAATATACAGTACAGTGTACTACTACTACTGGGTTGTATGGCAATTTCCTTCCTGATTTGCCACTTTAGTTTTCCTGTCATAAATGACACTACTGCATGCAGCATGCATGCCTGCCATCACAATCCTGGGAAAGTTTAGAATCTGATTCATATATAATTGATATATATAGACCATCATGCACGTCATTTTGAATTTCCCCCCACGTTATTGTCTTCTGAAACTGAAATGATTCCCAACTTTTGTTTCTGATATTCATCTTATCTTGAAGACATGCGCAATCGCAATCCGTTAAAATTATATGGGCCAACCCACCACTAGCTAGCTAGTAGATATACACATGCAAAAAACAGAAAGAAATCATGAAATTGGGATACTCTTGCTAAAAGTGGAATAAAATTTGTAAGGAACCTTTTGAGCAAGCCTCAATACGTGCGAGACAATAGGAGAGGTTTGGATTCAAAACCCACCTCAACTCATCTCAACTCATCTCATCTCATCATTATAACTTTCTCAAATTTCCACACAAAATATAATAAACAGTTCAACTTTTTCAAATCCCAAAACAACTTTCTCAAATTCTCACACCAAATATAATAAATAATTTAACTTTTATTCTATTATTCACAAACCATTTCAACCCATCTCAACTCATCTCTGAATCTAAACCTCTCCTAATTCTGGCCGGTACTCGACACACACACACATATATATATATATATATATATATATATATATATATATATATGATCAGATTTGTCTAGAACTTAAGGTATATTATTATATATATATAGAGTGTTGAGTCGGATTCCAAACCTGCTAAATTATCAATGGTATATATATCATGATCAGAGAGTTAATCTTTATATATAATATTTATGTATGTAGTTTGATAGAGTTAGCCGATAAAATCTAAAAAAGATCGATTACGTACCCTTAAGTATAAATTATAAATGCAATATTATTTATGAGAAATGATTTGTACAAGTCCCAAATAGACAAGTTCCATTCAAGCCTTTGTAAAAAAGTAGACACCACCTTAAAAAAGTGTAAAAAAAAATTATTATTTATTAGTGAGACTCATTGTTTTATAAAAGGCTTATATGAGGCTTGTCTATTTGAGACTTATATTTAACATTACTCATTATTTATATATGTACGTTGTTTTGTTTCATATATGTATGTATGTATGTAAGCAGTGGATGCAAGCAAGCCCTTCGATATAATACAACTGCATAACCTTTGTTCTCCATCCTTGAAAAACAATGGTAATAATTTAGAAATCCCCTGTACCTAGATCGAAAGAGAATAAAAAAAGGGTATTAATTCACAGGCGGCAGCCTGCAAGCATGATCTAGCATGATTATCTGTATATATATATATAGCTTTATAATTATTAGAAAATCTTGAATTTATTTTATAGATTAATTAGGATAGTAATTCAAGATCAGCATCGTGGATGAAATGTACGTACATATATATATATATATATATATATATGCATATAATATTCTATACAATAGGTTGGATATATATACTTTAAAATGTCAAGTTGAAGATGCTGATCACTGATGTTTAAAATTTCAAGTGGGAGGAAGCTGGTGATGATACATACATATATTATATATAGATGATCGATCTTGACTATTAATTCATCAACTTTTTATACAATAAAACGAGAACTATTTTTTTTTTTTTAAGAAGAGAGACAATATTATTAAGTTAAAATGAGATCGATGTAGTTGATTACAAATAAAATTTAAAAAAAAAAAAAAAAAAAAAAAGGAGAAGTCCCCACACGTACATGATCATGACTTGCAATTAGAATTTAGAACCCCACCGGCACAAGTGCATATATACATACACATGGTGAATCACGTGCTAAAGTATGAAGGTCCAAGATTCGGCCGCTGAGTGCTTGGACCAGATCAAACCAAAGGGGGCTCACGTTTAAAGGCGCCTGATCTAAATCATACATACATACATACATATATATATATATAAATACATAAATTGTAATAAAAACTCTGCGGCTGGCACGGACGTTGGCGGGGCTTGCAAAGATCGATCAAGTAAATTAAAAGCTTGGCTAACTTAATTAATTAGCTACGAATAGGATCACCCTGCATGCACCTAATGAAGTAAATATATAATTATAAAGTTTAGCAGTAAGCAAAGGGAATTGGTCCGATTTAATTTGTCTTCGAAACTTCATGCATGCAGGGAATCTTCTTAATTAGTACGTACGAATGAGCTTAATAAATAAATAATTAATTAATTAATTAAATCCTTATCTTTATAATCGTGCCTACGCGGCTAGCTTCTTCTTATATATGCAAGTTGATCATCCAGTTGCCATTCTTTTTGGGAGCAGTTGTGAGCCATTTGCACCTTTTTGTCCTCCAGTATTACCTAACTATATATACTACAAGAAAAATGGGTTTTTGTGATCAATTTATTATGACTAAAAGACTTTTCGCCAATTTTAGTTGCAAATAGTCATTTCGTTGGAATTAACTGGTCGCAAATAAGCAGTTTTCTTGTAGTGTATATAGCTAGCTACTTGCCTCTTCGTTTGCGTGGCACCCAGCCACCCAAATTAAATGACGCAAAAACCATTATTGCAGCTTAATTCCACAAGATTAATTTTGCATAATTTGGATCGATCCGGCCTATATATACACCAATATAGACTCTGTTCTGTTTAATCATGGAATATTAATGTTTTAGAATGATCAGATCATGAGATGTGTAAGATCATAAGGGAGTAGGGTACGTACCCAAAACTAAGCACAGTCTAGTTTTACAAAACACACGTACAAGCTAGGCTTTAAATTAAAGACAAAATTGTACTTGCTAGGAGACCAAAGATCAAGGCCGGCTAATTAATTTGTTCTTTGGAAAAATCAAGGAAGGGATCGACTAATACTAAAGAAGACATTGTTGTGGTTCAACTAATGCATTGAGAAACTGTAGTTGAAGGTTGCAACTGATGAAAGCACAGTACTTATATATAGTCATTAAATGCATGTATTGTCACTTTTGATTAGATTTTTATTTTTTTTAACTTTCACTACCTGCATGCTCTGGATCCCCATTTAGAGGGAAAGCATGAAAATAGATAGAGATAGTTGAGATTCGAGTGATAAATAAAAGCTTTGGTGGCTAAGATTAAATTTGCAATTGTACCAATGCAAGGTGCACACACTTTGATGGCAATTGGAGCAAGAGATCGGGTGGATCTTGAAGAGTAGAGGCTAGAGAATCGAATGGAACGAAGCGTGCGGTATTTTAGATAGTGGTGAAATGGTTGCTTATGAGCCCCATGCACGGTTTTGGGCGACACTTGTGGGTCATGCACCTACCTATTTGCAATGTTGTTCGACAGTATTGAAGATATAACTACGATATAGGAATCTGTCGACAAGACAGGTGATGAGTGTCGTAGGCAGTCGGGAAGCAATGGATCGACTTTAGAGAGGAAAAAACACATTTGAAAAGCTTATGAAAAAGGAGCCGTTGGGGAAAGGAGGAGGAAGATGACAAGAAGGGGGAGAATCCATGCAAGCTCCATTGAGGCACGCAACTTTGGGAATAAAAGATTAAGTGCATGCATGGGAGAGTTTTCCAGAAATAAAGGTGGTTGTGCTACTGAGGGCAGGGGGGAAACCAGAACTAGATTGTACATTTGTGATACAATCACCTGTATCGTTCCCAATTAAACTGGGTTTCATCCTACGATCAAAGTTATTTTGAGCTATTTTCTTTCATGCAAAGGGTGAAAAGAAAATTTTATAACAAGGACAGAAATGAATCCCATTATCTGTTTTGAAAGTTTGGGTCGTTGCATATACATGATGCAGTACTGTGTGTGTAAAGATATTGCATTACTATTAAATTATATATTTCAAATCAAAAGCTAGCACCCATCGTTTATTTGTGGGATCCAGCACTTCTATCATGTTAAAAGCATTCGTTTAATCCCAACTAATTGTTCCTTCGTTTCAGATGGATCCATGAAATATTAGAAGGATTATGATAATTTATAATTATTTTACAACTTTTTTATAACTCTATATATGAAATGAAGGGTAGTTTTATCATATTAAAATTTATTTTTAATAGAGTGACATAATTTTATTAGTTGTTTAAAAATAATTATAAAAAATAGCAAATTAATGTATTATTACAGTATTACTCAACTTAGAAATCAACGTCGCCTGGGCAGCCCAGGCTGGGCTGATTTAGATAGTGAGATGAGATGAAATGATTTTAGATGAGTTGAATAAAATATTATTAGAATATTATTTTTTTAATATTAGTATTGTTTTGAAATTTGAAAAAGTTGAATTGTTTATTATATTTTGTATGAAAATTTTAAAAAATTGTAATGATAAGATGGATTGAGAGTATTTCTGTATTCAAACGAGCTTAATTATGATCTTAAGGTTGAGAGATTTTTAAAGATGAGTTCTTCCCAAACTTCCTATAATAAATAAAATAAAAAACCATAAGAAGAAATCGTACGTGCAACTTAAGGTAATCATTAATTTGATGACAATTTTTTATTTTATTAGTTATAATTTGATGAGAATTGAATGTAGATAGTCGACACCCTACACTTATTCCTAACTCAGAAGGGAATAAACTTATGGCACCAAAGATATATATATATATATATATATATATATATATATATATATATATATATATATATTGCCAATTGCCTTGAATGACCTCCTCTCAGGGCCCCTTTTGTAATTGAACATAGACCCACTAGGCTCTCTCTATTTTATCATACCACATGATATTTACTTAACTCCCTTCCCTCTTTACAAAATCCAACCCACCTCTCTCTCTCTCTCTCTCTCTCCCTCTTCCTCTCCCCCGCCAACTGGATCGATCACCAGAGCCAACTCTTCGAGGACCCGAGCCTTCTCTTCCTCTCCAATACATATATGCACGCAATTCGTGCACTTCCATAGTTACTGATACAGCAACGTTCTCAAAAGCAAGAAAGCTGATCTGAATCTCAAATATCAAGTATAAGAAAAAGGAAAATGCTTTCGACTCCTCCCAAATCGTCTCTCCTGCTCCACAGAATCAACGCCAACACCACAACCACCAATACAGCGACGCAGTGCCACAAGCGGTCTCCTCTGACCTGCGCCACCAAGGTGCCCGAAAGCGTGGCACGCTTCCACACCCACGCGATTGGGACCGACCAGTGCTGCTCCGCCGTGATCCAGGAGATCGCCGCCCCCGTTTCCACGGTGTGGCCCGTCGTCCGCCGTTTCGATAACCCGCAGGCCTACAAGCACTTCGTCAAGAGCTGCAACCTCATCGGCGGTGATGGCGACGTCGGCACCCTCCGTGAAGTCCTCGTCATCTCGGGCCTCCCCGCCGCCCGCAGCACCGAGCGCTTAGAGATTCTGGACGAAGAACGTCACGTCATCAGCTTCAGCGTCGTCGGCGGTGACCATCGCCTCGCCAACTACCGGTCCGTCACCACTCTCCACCCCACACCATCGGGTAACGGCACCGTCGTGATCGAGTCATACGTTGTCGACGTCCCCCCGGGGAACACCAAGGAAGATACCTGCGTGTTCGTTGACACCATCGTTCGCTGCAACCTCCAGTCGCTTGCCCAGATTGCCGAAAACTTAGCCAGACGAAACAAGTCATCGTCATGAAAGTAACTTTTTTCCGACTATAAATATAATACTATATTCTCTTATCAATGTCGTCGATCATTCGCCGTCGTTTTTGTGATTATCCGTTGTGAGTGATAGAGCATAGCTAGTTCTCATTCTGATCTGCCATATAATATTTTTCTTTCTGTAATACAAATCATCAAGATTATTGTGATATAAGCCTCCACCAGTCTTTGTTCCTTTCCTGTGTTTTTTTTTTTTTTTTATAATGCAGTCGATGCAGCCAACCTTTCCTTTGTCACTTTGTATGTGTTTTAAAATTATTTCTCTGACATAGTAAACAGGAGCAAAAGAGAACGAAAAGAAAGATTAGGTGCCAGTGGAAGTGAACGAATATATGCATATAGGGGTTTGTGTAGGTTAAAATGGAGTTTGTACTATTCACGCAGCTGTTCATGTGTCAGAGGCCAGAGATTAGATAGATAGAAGAAGAAGAAGATGGCCAACAAAAAAGACTTCTCTCAACTTTTAAATAAATAATGAAAAAAGACATTGCAAGTGGTGGTGGTCATATGGTGTATTTATTTTTAAGTTTCCCACGTGAATTGGCCGGGCTCTGAGCCTCCTGAAGTTCAGGCGTCTATGACGTCGACGGTGATTTATTTCAGTACTGATCTTATGTTTTTCCTCTGATTTTCGTAAAATAAATACAGATTTACTTTTAAGAATATTCTTTCTATACACATGATGTGATATTATTTATACCACACATTTCTTCAAGTGAGTATTGGTAATAATCAACTAAAAGCAACTACGCAGTGAGTGTAAAATGTGTACTGCTATAGTAGTTTCTCTCTAACATTACTCATTTTCATAACATCAATATACCCCATTTGAAAAAGAAAAATATAAACAAGATAATCACATCTCTTGATCTTTATTAAATTATACGTACCGGCAAGAGTAGGACCACTTGAATGGAACCTTAGAAACTGTATGTGTGGGCTTATTCATGCATGCACATGCTCTACTGCTAAATTTGCTCCACCAAACGCACAAATAAAATTAGATTAAAGTTGTTTTTAATTAGTTAATCTCGCTTAAGTAAGAAGGTAAATGGAATCCACGTTAAAGCGAAGAACGAATCAATCAAAACTTTATGGGATTAGACGCCCCTAGAATATTGATATATATATATATACATGGTTAATGATGTTCTACACGTCCAAGGTTAAACCCAATTTGGCTTTTTCCATTTGTCGAGTACAGAAAAGAAAAGAAGGATGGGACTTTAATAATATTATTCATTTGGGGGCATCGGATAGTGTTTAGGAATAATTTCACCTCGTGAATAAGGTTTAGTACCTTTATAAGGAATGTGTAATCTTTTCTTGTAGAACTGATTTTATGATATGAGTTAGGTTCATAAATTTTTCATAGTATCAGAGCCTGTCACATGACGAATGAGGGCCTACACTATATATCTCATGACAAGGATCAAGAAAAATACTAATCTGCATGTGAAAGAGAGTGTTAAGGAATAATCTCACATTACTTGTGAATAAAGTTTTGAGCATGTTTATAAAGAATAAACAATCATTTATTATAAAATCGATTTTATAAGATGAATTAGGTCCATAAATTTATTCAGTAAAAGGTCAAAGTTTTAAGGTAAATGAAGGTGAACAAAGAGAGATATAGATAAATATGCATGGCCAATGGGGTTAGGCATTAAAAAGGTGGAAAATATGTAGAGGTGATGATGGGAATGAAGAAGATGTACGAGCAGCAGGAGGGGGGTTGGCTGCAACTTGACTTTTTGAATAATAACCGGAGTAGGCAGGCTTAAGCTAGCTGTATAAAAGAAAGAAAGGGTGGGGGGATGCAAGTTGCAAGTTGTTTTGTTGTTAAATTGGGGGGGCCACGGGCAGGGATCTGTGAGTTCCAGGATGCTGGGTTTTGAATGGGGGAATGGAGAATGGTTTTATTATGCAAGTTGGGGAATGCAAGTGGGAGAGAAAGAGGCCGCTTTTAATGATCCCCGTGCCTACTACTCTTGTCTGCTTTTCAATGCGTTCACGCCACCCATACCTCTCTCTCTCTCTCTCTCTCTCTCTCTCTCTCTCTCTCTCTCTCTCTCTCTCTCGTGCGTCTCTTCGTTAACTTTTTCAAACTGGTTATGGAAACCGTGCAATATGTCCCAGACGGCTTATTCAGAGACGATATAATTATAGAGAAATGATATATGTACCTGTTGACTATGTCATCAGATAATATCATTTACTCTTTATTTATTTATTTATTTATTTAAAATATCAGTATTTTTTTAAATGTTAAAGTGTATATATAAAATACAGATTTTAAATATTTTAAAAATAATATTTATATTTTTAGAATGCACAAATTATTTTGAAAAAGATGGATAAATTTCATATTAGTTTAAAAAAATTAATATTTTTAAAAGTAAATTCTACATTTTTTTAATGAATGCGCAAAACTTACACACTTTAAAATTATATCTAATATTACTTTTTTTTTAATTCTTAAACAGATTAAATTTTGATATATATTTTTAAAAATAAATAAAACTCTCTAAAATGTTTTATCGTTATATTTAAAATTATATATAAATTGTAAATAGAGCCTACCATCATCCTTATTCTTTTGGGGCGACGTGGAAAGGAACGAGACTGCTTATAACGCCTCCAAGCTCGAAAGCTCTCTCAATTTTCTAAAGAAAATTCACGAGTTATTAAATTATCAATAACAATAGTATAATTTAAACCGGAGGTAACAAATCTATAGGTGGTTGCTATTGATATTGATATTTTAATTAAAAATTTTTTTTTTCCTTTACAAGGCACATTCATTTATTTAATTTTCATTAACTATAAGCATAACTCAGTGATCTAGTCCTTTAATGCCGGTAAATCTTAGGTTTATCCCCCAAAAAATAACTTCTACCTTTCGCCTTGTCGGTCTTTTGACTGTGAGCCCACCTTCATTTGAGGAAAGCAATTAAATTATGCTACGTAACCTTCTTAAATAAAGAAAAATGATTTTTTTTATCTTTATTTTTATCTTTAAGTTATATCTACTGATTTATTATATTTTAAATATTTATTTATATAAGGAAATATAAACCTACTTAAAATGTACCAAATCAACAAATGTGACTAAAGATAATAAAGTTTAAGATAAATTATAGCATTACTATATTTGACTATAAGAAGATACTTTAAAAAATAAATAGAAGAACTTTTCTTTTCTTTTTTTTCAATTTTCTTTTTTTGAAAAAAAGGAAAAGCAAATTATCATATACAAATTATCTTAAGATCACTAGCATTAGAATGTTACGGACGTGTTTCACATTCCTGCCAACAGCATCCAAGGACCTGCACCAGGAAAGCCAAAGTAAGGCTCAGGGTGATATGGGACACCACTGATGCCCAAGTCAGGATAATGCATGTATGGTATTTTATCTCCACGAAAATAATAATTTAGAAGTTATTTTGGGTGTGTCTCCCTCTCATATTATATATATATATATATATATAGAGAGAGAGAGAGAGAGAGTGAGACAGACAAACAGACAGACAGAGAGAGGAATCATTTTAAGTGATATGGCTTGCTTAACGGCTTAATCCCTTAAATCCAAGTTAGCTCGCAGGTTGGTAGTACTTTGAACATGTTGTCGTGCTAGGTGGGAGTACTATCCTAGGGGAGCAATCCGGGCCTTTATCTCATTGAGAAAGGTTTGCAGTAATCTTATCAACTCGCTATTAATGATGGTTAGACTGGAGTTCTACGCTAAGATATCCGTTGGTTATAACCTTGATTCTTCGCTAGATAGGTCAGTGATCTTGGGTCCATGGACTTTTATGGCGTGGGGGTTTGGCCCATTTCACAAGAGAATAGATTGTCCATCTAGTTATCCCGCAAATTCTCATAACATAGATGTGATAGAAGAAATTTCCACTTCATCCATACCACTTTATTGCCCTAATGCTTGCTTTTACTCCATTCACAGTCGTTTCCTTGTCAACACACCTTCCCATGTCTGGGATGGCATGTGCTGTTTTATCTTTTACGTCTCCCCAAGCAGCGCTGATCACGAAATCTGCTCGTATTCCCTCTGTCTGCGACACAACACATAGACTCAGAGGTTTTCTATCTTCGATAAGTTCCTTCATCCTAGTCGCCATGTCTTATTCCTTCATGTTTTCTAGTCTTGATTAGTCTTGTGTCTTAAGGGGTCAACCAACTTGTCACCTAGATAGTTGATCACTAGGTCTACTTGGAAGAGGAGAATCGTTTCATGTGTTCCTTCTTAGAGAAGGCCCCTCGTGCTATTTTTGTGGGGCAGAGAGAGATGAGATGGCGGGGGCCCTCTCCAGAGTGGAGTCTTACTCTCATTCCTTGGAGGATCATGTTGTTCTTCGAGAGAACGTGATCAATCTCCAATGCGACTTGGAGAAATCCTGCGAGGAAGTGACACGATGTTATTTTGAGGGAAAAGACTTGGAGGAGGAGCACGACTCATTTCAAGATTGTCTTCAACACTTGGATAAGAAGTTAGAGGAGACTAAGCAACACAACCTTGATTATGTCGCCCAAGCAACTCAGTCGGAAGAAGCCCGCCAGGTGCTTATCATAAATCTCAGTGTTGCCTGTGGCAAGAAGGTCCACGCAGAGGCTTAGCTCGAGGAGGTGAGTAAAGAGCTTAAGGAGCATGGCCATCACTTTCTACAGCTAAGCGAAGTCGCAGAGACCTATAAGCGAAAATTGACCAACTTTAAGTTGAAGATGGTTGAGCTGGAGGCCGAGGTGGAGGCTTCCAGAGAGGAAGTTATCCGCCTCTCTCCTCAGCTAGCAGTCTTTCGGGGCATTTGTAATTGAGTATGGGGTCTGGGTTTTATGCTTGGCCTTCAAAAGCTGAGAGATCATTTGCTGGAGAACTGTCGCACGATGCTGAGGTCTCTAAATTTAAAGTCCAGCAAGGCTAGTTGTGCTGCTTATCAGATCTTCAATTCTTTGGGTAGAGACACGTTGCTCGACGACTTTCCCTCACCAGATCGCAATGATCCCTAATTTTCCTTTTTTTCTATTCTTTTAATATTGTACTGATCTTTGGAAACTTTTTATTGTTGTTGAACATGGAATGAAAGGTTATTTGTTTTAGTTTATTTTTCGTGTTCGTCAAATGTGAATGTGTTTGTGCTTTGAATGTGAACTGGATATCGTTGTATCTAGTATACCAGGCGAATGGGCTTGTCGTTTGGCTGACCCACATGGGTGTTAGGAGTTGAGTTATGTCCTCTTCTAGTCGCCAAGTGTGAGCGCGAGGGGATGGGCTTGATTAGCAAGGAGTAAAACGCTAAAGGGAGTTTTCTATTCCTTTAATTTTGGTAAATGGTGAGGAGTAAAACACTTAAAGAATTTTTTTCCTCCCTTGGTCACCAGTGCGAGTGGAGACACTCTGCTTGGAGACTAGGCGGGAGATCGGCTAAACCGCACTAGGTGGCGAGGAGTGAAACTCTTAAAGAGGTTTTTTTTTTTCCCTTGGTCGCTAATGCAAGTGCAGACATTCAACTTTGAGACTAAGCGGAAGATAAGCTCAACCGCACTAGGTGGTGAGGAGTGAAACACTTAAAGAAGTTGTTTCCTCATTTGGTTGCCAGTGCAAGTACGAACACTTGACTTTGAAACTAGGCGGGAAATGGGCTCGATAGCGCTAGGTGGCGAGGAGTGAAACACTTAAGCAAGTTGTTTCCTCATTTGGTCACCAGTGCAAGTGGGGACACTCGGCTTGAAGACTAGGCGGAAGATGGGCTTGACCGCCCTAGGGTGGCGAGGAGTGAAACACTAGGAGTGGTTTGGATTCAGAGATGAGTTAAGATGGTTTGTGAATAGTAGAATAAAAGTTAAATTATTTATTATATCTTGTGTGGGAATTTGGGAAAGTTGTTTGGGGATTTGAAAAAGTTGAATTGTTTATTTTATTTTGTGTGAGAATTTGGAAAAGTTGTAGAGATGAGATGAGATGAGTTGAGGTGGGTTTTGAATGCAAACGAGGCCTAAAGGGAGTTCTTTCCTCATTTGGTCACCAGCATGAGTGGGGACACTTAGCTTGCAGCCTAGGCAGGAGATGGGTTTGACCGCACTAGGTGGCGAGGAATGCAAAATACAATGTTTGGAAAAGCGGCCTCTTTATTACACTAGTACGATTACATAGGTGATTTTAACCGAAATACTTCTTAAGGTACTCAGCATTCCATGGTTGAGGCAGCTCTTTCTCTTCAGCATCTTTAACGTGTTACGATCCTAACCTGTGGCAAGCTATTACCATATATGGTCCTTCCCATCGCGGGCCAAGTTTTCCTTCTTCTGATATTGTTGTTTCTATTTCTTTTAAGACCAAGTCCCCTACCTTAAATGACATGGGCCTCACTCTTTTGTTAAAGTATTATTCTGCCTTTCTCTTACTAGCCGCCATCCCGACTTCCACCTTTTCTCTCATTTCATCCAGCAGGTCAAGGTTCTCTTCTAGCCCTTGATTGTTCGGCCCTTCATTGAAGTGTTGAACCCTAGAGCATGGCATTCCCACTTTTACTAGTATCACTGCCTAGTTTCCGTAAGTCAGGGCAAAGGGCGTTTCCCCTGTTGGGGTTTTCGCGGTTGTTCTATATGCCCGTAAGACTCCTGGTAGATGCTTGGGGCAGGCTCCCCTATTGTCTGCCAATTTTTTCTTCTGGATACTCATTAATATCTTATTGGTAGCCTCAACTTGCCTGTTGGCTTGAGAGTGCCTCGAGGAAGAATACTTGGCCTTGATTCCTAGTTTGGCACACTAATTTCAGTAGTGGTTGGCCTCGACTTGCCGTTGTCCGAAATGATGCTTCGCGGTATCTTGAACTGAGCATATGATAGCCTTCGTGGTGATGTTATTGGCCGTGATGGTTGATAGGGCCTCTGCTTCTGCCCACTTGTGAAATAATTCACAGCAATGACGACGAACTTTACTCCTCTCTTCACCCGAGGGCATGGGTCCGATGAGATCAACCCCTATTGTGTGAAAGATCATGGTGACGTTATCAATATTAATTCTTTAGGCAGGAAATGTGGCACTGGCACTTGTAGCTAACCCTTTGAGCACTTTCTGACTAATTCCTCTATGTCCTTGAGGGCGTGTGGCCAGTAATATCTTACTCTCAAGACTTTTTCCGCCAGGGCTTTTCCACCTAAGTGATTCTTGCACACTCCTTCATGTAATTCTACCATGACGTACTGTGCTTCTTCTAGCTAGATGCACCTAATAGGGGCGTGGAGAAGCCTTACTTATACAACACCCGATTTATTAAGGTGAATCGGGCCACTCTATTCTTTAGCTTTCTCACCTCCCATTTCTCGTCAGGAAGCCCTCCAGTAGACAAGAATTTGGCCACATTGAATGACCATTCCAAGGTTCTTGATCTTACCTCCGAGACTTCAAGCTCGACAGCAGGGGTTCCTCTCGTCTTGGTGGTCACTTTCCAAGGTAGAACTATCCCATCCATGCCCAATACAACCCGTTTTAATTTGCCGACCTTCCAATTGTCTTCTCGGAGGATTCAGCTAATACAGAAGTACTAGAAGCTATCGCACCTTTCCAACACTTGGTGCAGATACTTCTTAAGTTTTTCACCCTTCACCGGGTATTCTCCCATTACTTGGTTGAACACCACTTGAGAGTCTGCCTTCATATTGACCTCCTTAGTGCCCATGGCCCATACCATGGCGAGTCCTGCCAGCACGACCTTATATTCTTCTGCGTTGTTGGTAGTCTTGAACTCGAGTCTCATCACGTAATAAGTTTTCTGCCGTCTCTTGCTACTATGTACTGTGTACATGCCTACTTCACCGCCAGTGCGACAAAGAGGAGCCATCGACGTAGACTTGCCAAGGCTTCCCAACAGGGGCTTTTTGTTCTTCCTCAAGGAAGCTGGTGAACTCAGCTATGAAGTTTACTAATATTTTCACCTTCACTGCAACGCGAGGAAGATAATTGATATCAAACTCACTCAGTTTGATCGACCTGTTTACTAGGCAGCCAGAAGTGTCCAACCACTTTAGTATCTTTTTGAATTGTGATTCTCTTAAAACCTTTATCGATTGTGCTAGGAAATAATTTCTCAACTAGCGAGCAGCTAACGCTAGTGTGAATGCCAACATCTTCATTCTAGGGTACCTGGTTTCAACTCCCCCCCAGGGCTCGGCTTGTGTAATAGTCCGGTCTTTACACCTTTTCCTCTTCTTGAACCAAGGCAACCAACACAACTTCAAGCGTAACCGACAGGTACAAGTACATGGTTCCTTCTTGTCTAGTTTGGCTCAAGAGTGGAAGATTTGATAAATACTCATTTAGTTGGGCGAACACCCTTTCGCATTCGTCGTCCAAGTCATGGATCTTCCACAGAACTCGAAAGATGACAATCACTTGTCTGTAGACCTGGACACAAATCTATTGAGCGCCACTATTTTCCCTGTCAGCTTATTCACCTCATTCAAGTTCCTAGGTGACTTCATGTCAATGATCGTCTGGATCTTCTCTGGGTTGGCTTCAATTCCTCTCTCTGACACCATGAAGCCTAGGAACTTACCTGATCCCACTCCGAAAGCACACTTCATTGGATTGAGTTTCAATTTATATCACTGCAATACATCAAAGGATTCCAGCAAGTCTGGTATGTGTTGTTCGGGTTCCTTGCTTTTAACCACCAGTTCACCCACATATACTTCCATACTTCAACCAATATGTTCCTTGAACATCCGGTTCACCAACCTCAGATAGGTTGCGTCAACATTTTTTAATCTGAAGGGTATCACTGGTAGTAATACAGCCCTCTGGTCTTTTATGAAGGTAGTCTTTTCTTTGTCACCTTAGCTCATCCGAAATTTGGTTGTACACTGAGTAGGTGTCCATGAAACTCAGCATCTGGTGTCCTGCTGTCGAATCTACAATTAGCTCGATATGGGGGAAGAGGAAACTATCCTTTGGGCAAGCTCTATTGAGGTTCGTGAAGTCAACCCACATCCTCCATTTGTCATTCGGGGTAGTGGGCTTCCCGAATGAACCCTACAGCCAAGAGGCGCTCGACCTCCTCCGCTATTGTGGTGTACTTTTTCGTACTAAAACTCTTCTTTTTTTGTCAAAATTTTTTTACCTCCAAGTTCACGCATAGGCTATGTCCGGTTACCTTCGTGTCAATTTCGGGCATGTCTTTGTGACTCCAGGTGAAGAAAATCCTTGTGCTCGGTGAGCAACTACTTCAAATGTTGTCTTACTTTAGGCTTCATTTAGGTGTCAATTCTCACCGTTACTTTTGGGAGAGCCTTGTCCAAGGCGACCAATTTAGAAGCTTTATCGACCTCGCCTTGTTTCAGATTTCTCTCATCTCGGGTCTCGCCTTCAAGCTCGATGAGCTCGGGTGAAAGGGTGGTGGCCATTCACCAAGCCTAGATGATTCGGCTACCTTCACATCTCTTTCATCGTCCTTGAGTTCCAACATGTAGCATTCTCTTGCTAACGCTTGTTCACCACCCACTTCTCCAATGCTTGCCTCCGTAGGAAACTTCATCTTTTGATAGTACGTTAAGGTGATAGCTTTCAAGGTGTTCAAGGTTGGTCGCCTGATGATGGCGTTTGCAGGAAGATTGGGTCTTGACCACCAAGAAATCGCTCATGGTGGTCGCTGTGTGTGGGCCTGCCCCCGTGGACACTAGTAGGGTAATGAAACCTACTAGTTACATCGTTTCCCTTGAGAACCCTTTCAACAGAGTGGGCGACGAGCACAACCGACCTTGGTTGATTCCCATCTTTGCAAAGCCATCCCAAAAAAGGATGTCGGTTGAACTACCAACATTGTTATTACTAGAGAGTCGTCATGCGGTTAGATTACTCTTTCGTAGTCATCGTTAAAAGAGATGGTGACTATTTGTCAGGCTCTTCCCTGTTTAGTCGATTTCCCGATGCTAAAGACTTCTTCATAGCTCGCCCTCTGTGCTTAGGCCTTCTTTATGTAGGATGTCAAACAACCCCCAGCGAATCCCCTTGTAATCATACAGATTTCATCAAAGGGGTGTTATTCATGTCCGGGCTTTGGCGGGGGACTCTCATAGGGTTCTCTCGCATGAATCTCCTTCTTTTAGGACTCTCACTCCTATGGGGCCTTTGCTTCCATTTCTTGCCTCCTTTTATCTGCTCGCCTTGGCGGCGAGGAATAATGAGCGACCAACCACTCCAATTCCCCACTTTCTTGCATTTTCTCAATCCTCCACTTCATAAAGTGAAAGTCCTCTATCTGGTGCCCTTCGATGTTGTGGTTTGTGCAATATTGACAAGTCCTTTAGGCACGACTATTGTCACCTCGGGTCCGATCTCCATCTCTGGTTTGCACGTTCATGCTTAAATACGGCGCCCGGCTGTAGTACTCCAAACCACCCCTACTCTTTTGAGGGTCAAGGGAAAGGCCTAGCATGCGATCTCCCTGAGAAAGCCGTGGAGCATCATGTGTGCCTTAAAACATCTCCAAGTGTTCTACTGGGTCCTTAGATCCTTCGTACATTTTGACCAGTGGAACTTTAAACTTTGGCAGAAGCGACATCGCCATTATTTCTGGGCTGTAAGGCAGTTCGTGCTAGTAAGCACCTGGTCAACAACCAAGGATGCACCTATTGTCCTAGCCATCTCCTCATACTTTTTCATATGGCTGCATAAGTCGTCGTGCATCCTCTTCTTCTCATCATCGTCGAAGGGGGGTCTGCATGTGCTCTACGACTTTGCTTCGGCCCGCTCGTAATGGCTTAGAGCGGCATCTTCTCTCAAACGAGCATTCCGTTGTTTTAGGACTTCGTTCTCGCATTGGAGAGTCTTCATCTCCAAAGTCATCTTTCTAAATCTTTCCTCCATTTGCACGAACCTTAATTCCATGTTTGCCAAGGTGGCCTCTTGATCTTGGGTCACTTGAGAACCCATTGTTGCAAACATATGAAAAGCACTTTGAATTTTCTTCAGTTCTTCCCACTAACAGCACCAACTATTACGGATGTGTTTCACACTCCTGCCAATGGTGTCCAAGGCAATGTTTTAAATTGTGTACCGTACCGGCCAGTACGGCCGGTATTTACCGTACCGAGGTAATGACTGGGAAATGTATGTGTTACCGGGTCAAATACAAACCATACCAATGCATTTCAGTCAATACCAAACGGTTTTTGGTGTACTAGCCGAAATTATTTTGTTTGTAATTAATGTAAAAATTTTGAATTTTTCATAATTTTCACTCTAATTCTCACATCTGAAAACTATTTTCTTAAATTTTTTAATCTTTTTTTCTCGAGGATTGAAAATCAAATCCGTACTTCCATTTTCGTGATAAAGATGAGTAATTATTTTTTTAAATAGTTAGATTGAGAACTTAGAAATATTATTGAGTTTTAAAAATATGTGTTTTAACTTTTTAAGACTTGAATTGATATTATTTTAAAATATAATTTATACATATATAATTAATTTATTATATATAGACTATCCCAAAACGGTACAGGTACCGAAATATTTCATTTTAGTGTCTTAATCGAAACGGCTACCGAAACAGTATTCAAAACTTTGGTCCAAGGACCTACACCTGAAAAACCAAAGTAAGGCACATGGTGATATGGAACATCTACGATACCTAAGTCAGGATAATGTACGTAAGGTGTTTTATCTCTAGGAAAAGAATAATTTAGAAATTACCTCAATTGTGTGTCTCCCTCTCGTATATATAGAGCAAGCGTTTAAGTGATATGGCTTGCTTAACGTTTAAGTGTTATGGCTTGCTTAACAGTTGTTAGCACTTTGCACCTGCTGCCATGTTAGGTAGGAGTATTATCCTAGGCGAGCAATACGGGCCTTTATTTCATTGAGAATTGTTTGCAGTAATCTTATCAACTTGTTATTAATGATGGTTGGACTGGAGTTATACGCCAAGGCGTCCGCTGGTTATAACCCTGATTCTTTGCTAGATGGGTCAGTGATCTTGGGTCCTTGGGCTTTTGGGTTCGGCCCATTTCCCAGGAGAGGACATTTGTCTCTCTAGTTTTCTTTGGCACAAACATCAATGCTAAAAGTTGAAATTTTTCTATATTTAAATCTCAATGTAATTGAGATTAAAAAAAAATGAATGAATTCCAAGTATAATTTAAGAATAATATAAAAAAAGTAGAAGTGGGATGGAAAGAAGTAATGCTACTATATATGCCCATAATTTATACCACTTACTTTACTTTTTTGACGTGACACCACAATATGATGCCATGTGACTTATTAAAAATATTAATAAATTTTAAAAATATATATTCAAAACAAAATAACTTCTAAAAACACAAAAATATGAAAACTAAAACTCTAGATTCCGGCCTCTACCCTATTATGTTTATGTTTTTAGTTTTTTTTTTAATTTTTTTTTAATAAAGCACATGGCACCTAGGGGTGAACAAAAAGACCGAAGACCCGACCCGACCCGAATTACCCGACCCGGTTTTGTTTTAAAGCGGAAACGGAATACCCGTTATCCGATTTGTTTTAAAACGGGTATTACCCGTTTACCCGATTTCGTCTAAAACTCACGAATACCCGCTCGACACTCTTTCCCTCGCAGCGGCTCTCCTCCTCGCAAGCTCACTCTCTCCATCGCAGGTCACTCTCTCCATCGCAGCTCACTCTCGCCGATCTCACTCTCTCCATCGCAACTCAGAATCAAGGTTAGTGGGTTTAGGGTTTTCTTCTCCTTTTCTTTTCGTAACAATGCATAAATATTTTCGTAGCAATGCATAAACATAAATGATTTTGTGTTTAGGGTTTTAGTTGTGAGATTTGAGATCTGTTTTATTTTCCTTGATTGCTTAATCGGATTTCGATTTTGTTTTGTTTGTTCTTATTTTTTTGGTTGAGTTTTCAGTGTGATAATGAACCCAATCACACACTATTTCGTTGGCTTTAGAAAAGCAATGCAAGTATTTCCAGAAAGTTTGCTCAGCCTGAGAGCATGAAATGTGTCTCTGTAGAGGCAGAGTCGCTATGAAATTGTTAAAAAAATTTCAGATTTGCACTGAATCTAAAATGACCAGAAAATCCTTTCCAAAAGTGCCCTGACTAGATTGAAAAGGTAGGATGGAAATATTTGGATACATGTATCGGCAAATTGCAATGCACGCATTGAAAATTTTCTGTCAAAATTCAAAACAGAAGAAATCTAGTAGGCAAATATGTAACAAACCCATAAGTCTATTGGTCTTATAATGATAGTTAGTAGTTTGTGCTGAAACTGATTTTTGTGGGTATTAGAGTTGGTATTGCTCTAATACCAAGTAGTTTTTTTTTTTTTTTTAGAGATGGAGTTTAGAGAAAAGAAGTGCTGAAACTGATTTTTGTGGGTATTAGAGTTGGTCTTGTTGTTATAATAACTTAAACACAGAATGATTAGATTTTGTTATCTTTCTTAATTTTTTTTCCATTTTCACTTTTCTTAAGCAGCATTTTTCTCTGTTTGGTCTTGTTGTTTGTGCACAATCTGATCATAGTATCCTTTGATGATCATGATAAGCTATTGAAAACACATTTGATTAGAGTATTTGGGCCAACATTAAAGATCAAGGGCCGGGTTTTGATGATCTTCACAATCTAATGTGTTATATAACAAGTTTAGGGGATTGGGTAATGTTTTGTTGATGAGGTTAGATCCGAACGTATTGGTGCAATTTTGGTCCAAAACTGAAACCTCACCGACACTATTTGTATGGATAACAAAAAGTTTTAAGGCTCATATTTCAAATACTCATATGAAGCCATTCAGCCTTTGAACACTCTTTTTACTCATTTGGAGCTATGACATCAGGAACAATCCTGCATAAACTAAGGCTCCAGATTTTATGTACATGCATAAAAACTGAGACTTTTTAGCACTTCAAAACCACTTTCACTCATTTGGAGTATGATATCAAGATGAAATCATACAAACAAACTTCGAAATAAAAGGATAACGAGTGAAGAAACCGTACGCATACTTGCGTTGCGCGTGTGAGTTTAGTTATTTAGTTATAATTTCTTTCTATCCAGTTAAAGCGTATGTCAGCAGGAACTGCTGCTTGCATATATAATTTGCTTTAATGTAAATGCTTAACAAAGGGCAAATGGGCAGCATCTACTTGTAGCAAATCCACCTTCTTAGTTCTTCCCTTTAATTTGCAGGTATCTTACTCTATTTTTTTTTTAATTTGCAGGGAATATGCCTTCATCTGGGTCTGAATCAATGCCCAATGTGATTCATTTGGATAGTACTCAGCCTCCAACTTTGGATAGCTCTCTCCCAACAACTAGTCCTCAAGTTCACCCTCCTATCACAAGAAAACGGGGAATATCAGATGTATGGCAACACTTTACGAGGATTGAGAATGTCGAGGATCCTAATGAGCCCAAAGCCACGTGCGATTATTGTGGTAAGGTTTTGTTATGTCATCCTAAAAAACAAGGTACTTCATCTTTGAAGTACCATCATCAGACATGTAAAGTCTTTAATGCTAGTGGAGTTGGAAGGGATAACCCCCAATCAAAAATGACCGGGACTAGGAAGACGGGGGTGGATGGTACAACTAGCAGTCCTAGTGTTGGACTTGCTAAGTACAATGAACAGAAAATACGATCGGCGGTAGCTAAAATGATAATCATGGATGAGCTACCGTTTAGATTTGTAGAAAAACAAGGTTTTAAAGACTTTATGGCCGTAGTTGAGCCTAGATTTTCAATCCCCTCTCGCATTACTATTATGCGAGATTGTATGAAGATGCACATGTTAGAAAAAGATAAGTTGAAGAACATGTTCATGGCATCTGATTATAAGATTTGCATCACTACTGACATGTGGACATCAATTCAAAATCTTAACTATATGTGCATAACAGCCCATTTTATTGATGATGATTGGATCTTGCATAAGAGGATTATAGATTTTAAGAAAGTTCCTGATCACAAAGGACTAACAATAGGAAAAGAGATTGAGTCATCTGTACTTGGATGGGGCATAAAGAAAATATTTACAATCACAGTCGACAATGCATCCTCTAATACTACGGCCATTGATTATTTGAGGAAAATTGCCAAACTTAGAGATTTTATGGTATTAGAGAATGAACTTATGCATATAAGATGTTGTGCACATATTTTGAATCTCATTGTTCAAGATGGATTGAAAGAAGTTGATAAATCAATTGTCAATATTCGAAATGCAGTAAAATATGTGAAATCTTCCCCTGCAAGACTTAATAAGTTCAAGTCATGCGTAGAGAAGCAAAATATTTTGGGTGGTGTGCTTCTTTGTCTTGATGTTCCAACTAGGTGGAACTCAACATATCTAATGTTGAGTACGGCTCTCAAATATTATGCGGCGTTTGAGGTGATGCAAGATGAAGACAATGAGTTTGGCCCATATTTACGTGAGGTTGGACAAGGAATACCAACTTTACATGATTGGGAAACCATTAAGGTTTTTGTAAAATTTTTGAAGCTTTTTTATGATACGACTTTGCGGGTTTCAGGCTCAATTTATGCGAATTTGTTCATTAGAGAAGTATTTACAGTCTATAATTATTTGAACAAATTTTCTATGAGTGAGAGTAATATGCTGAAAACCATGTCGGAGAGGATGTTGTTGAAATATGATAAGTATTGGGGGGATTTTGAGAAATTGAACAAAATGTTGTTTATTGCATCTATGCTTGATCCGCGCTTCAAGTTAGAAGTTTTGGAATTTTCTTTTAGAAATTTTCTTGGGAATGAGCGAGCGTCTGAACTTGTTGATTGGTTAAGGAGGATAATTGAGCGGATATATAAGCAATATTCAAAATCTAGTGTAGGTTCAAGTAGGGGTCAATCCAGTGTTGGTGAGACCCAAAGCAATACTTCTTATGATAATGTGGATGATATATTAAGTATGTTTGAACAATATCAAGCATCAAAGGGTGTGGTAGAGTCTAAATCAGAATTGGATAAGTATTTCATGGAAAGTGTTGAAGGATCGACACCCGACTTTGATATTTTACTATGGTGGAATGTGAACTCAATCAGATATCCGATCCTTGCCAATATGGCTCGAGATGTGTTAGCTATTCTCATATCTACTGTTGCTTCTGAGTTGGCATTTAGCGTTGGAGGTCGTGTCTTAGATTCATTTCGTAGCTCATTGGCCCCAACAACAGTTGAATCTCTTATTTGCACACAAAACTGGTTAATGGCTCCCTCCATTAATTATGACTCCCAAGATGTAATGGAAGATGCTGAAAGCTACAAGTTAGAAACCGGTAAGATTCACATTTGAAAATTATTTTCATATAGTCTTTTCAATTAATTATATGTTTAACATAATTTTTTTTCATATAGAGATAACTTTGAAGAATATTTTAAATGAGATCGATTGAAGATTACTTGAAGTACTTTTGGACCAAAACTAGCTAATCCAAGAGTAAGACCATTTTTTCTTTTCTTCTTCTTTTTTTTTTTTTTTTGTGGGCATGTTCTTCATGTGCATTTGCCTTGAGCTTCATGTCTTATGCTGAAACTATATGTTTGCAGGATTCTTGGAGATATATTCATGGGGCTTTACCACACAATTTTCGATTTTATAACAAAGCTTCTTACATTTTGGGTCAGAAGTTGGTCTTCTTCCCAAAAAACTTTACACCAAAAGATAATACTCCTTTGTTTTGTTTCTTAGTGATTTATAGTGAGGACTTTTGTCTTTCCTTCCAAGTTAAATTAAACTCTTTGAATTGTGGATCCCGTGCATTCTTGATTATTGCCTTAGTTGTGTACTTTTGGAAATGATCTCTTTAGTTTGTACCCATTTATTGTCTTGATCTACTGAATGAATAGTCTTGCATTGCTGGAATTTAGGAACAAGAAAGTATACTTTGACAATTTGATTAGTTCATGTTCTAACCCAGCATATACAAACTTACATACTAAAGAATTATCAAAAATCAAAGAACTGATTCAGGAAAAAAAAAAAAAAAAAAAGGTAATCGAGTATTCCGAAAATAGTATTCGGGTCGGGTAATCGGGTATCAGCCAAATCGGATAATCGGGTAACGGAATAACCTTGGGTTCGGGTGGGGTCGGAATAGTAAAAGTCGGGTCGGGTGAACTGTCCTAATGGCACCACCCACGTCAATTAAAAAAAGTGAGTGGTATAAATTAATTAGGGGCATAGCAATATTAATACTCTTATTGGTTGTCAAGGACTCTCCCATGGGACTATTCTAATTGGTTTTTGACTCTTCTGACCGATTTTACAGGACTGAGTCTCAATTAGACCGAATGCTGATCACTAGTACTATCATATATATATCACCAGACTTATAAGTAATTTGTTTCCAATATCATTATTATCAGTTACTTATTTTTGTTATTATTTCCCCAAATTATAGAATTCTCATGCACGCACACACGTTGAATGATGCAACATGAATGAATAATGTTGAAGCTGCATCTATATACGTTAATTTTCTTCTTTTGGACAGTATATTAACGAAGCAGATCCAAGGGGCCGGAGAAGATCATCAGGACATGCATGTCATCAATGGATACTGTCATATTCGCAAGCAATCGGCTGATGAGCTATCCCGGACATACTTATGTGGAGTTTTGGTGTTCAAAGACATGAGACCCGTCGGGGTCTGAGTTTTTATGAGGTTCCTTTACTCCAACGATCTTGGATGTGGAGATGTCAACGAACCTAACCTATTCGCGGCTTTCCACATATTGGACATGACTGCATGCAACAACTCGATCTGGTCCAGCTTGTCATTAGGGGAAGAAAAATGAAAGCTAACCTCTCTTGGTATCTGCTAGGTTACCAACATTTCCCTTTCCATTGAGCAAGGTTGAACCCATTATCCAAAATCTTGAGAGTTAATTAGGAAAAGTACTACTTTATATTAGGTAGTAGTACTACTCCCGATATATGAATTATAACGATCGAGATATTAATTTCAGGTTATTAAAATTACTTACATAAGCACTAATTTTTAATGATATCACATGATGATCTTATGATACAATGTGAGTATTGCATGTATATATGTATTCCAATTTCAGAATTATCCAATAATTACGCTCGAGGGTTGAGTCCATAATACCTTTAATGATTCTTTTTTAGTAATATACTTATAATATTAAGGGAAATACTTTAGTCATAAAGTGATTACACAAAAATAATCCTACAAACTGATATGGCTTAATGTGATTCGTCGGATTGTAAAATTACTTTTATTATAAAGTAGATTTAACGGATCAAATGAAGTCACATAAATTTGTAGGATCTTTTTTGTGTAATTCTTTTGTGAATGTAACAATCTTCTAATATTAAATGGTAAAAACATCTCCAAATAAGAGTTAATACACATATATGCGTTTGTGGCAGCTAGCGCATTGAATTAGTTACCGATCTTAAAAAATGAGATTACAAGTGAAAAAATATATAGATTTTCCATTATTTAATATTATCATATGATGAAAGAATGATAATTAAAAGGTTTATAAATATTTTTCAGCTATATAAATTAATAAAGATATTGTGAAAATAAAAATATCGATCAGCATCTCAGACAATATATCCCAATGAGAGGTGCTACTTTTACTGCTGGGAGCTTTCGCTAGTGGTTTTGAGATGTATTTTTTTTTTATATGTATTTTTTTAACACATTTAAACATATTTTAAAAAATAAAAAAATTCATAATATTATTAAAAAATACTTACTTAATCATTAATCATTAAGTAAAAAAAATAAAAATAAAAAATTCATAACAGAAAAAACTAGCTGTAGGAAAAAACTAGCAGTAGAAACAAGCACGAAGAGTAATATTTTCCATATCCCATTATCATGATACCTATATTATATATTATATATAATTTCCTAGGCGCTCTATCCTGATCATGTGTACGTGTTATTTTGGTCAGAGTGCTTGCAAATTAAACAACCGCTTCTTTTCAGCAAACCAACCAATTAAAAACGCACCTCCACTGCTCCTAATTAAAGAAAATGAAATCAAGAACAAAGATTTCTCACCAACCCCATGATGAATTATAGACTCCCCCAACACACAAAGGCATATATGCAAGGAGAAGTTTGATTGAATTATAATAATGGCAAAGAAAAATCTGGAAATAGTTGTTGGAACATGGGGAATCAGAAGCAGCTTCCGTTCCCTTATTGCCGTCCTGATCACCGTCCTAATCATCACCGCTGTCTATCTTACCCAAGAAAGTGGAATTAGATTAGTGTGGGAATATAGAAGCAATGGTTTATTGTCGAAATGCGATTTGTTTTCCGGGAGATGGGTATTCGATAACGAAACATACCCTCTGTATAAAGAGCAGCAATGCACATTCATGTCTGACCAATTGGCTTGTGAGAAGTTTGGGAGAAAGGATTTGAGCTATCAGAACTGGAGATGGCAACCCCACCAATGTAACCTTCCTAAGTACGTATGATCTATCTCGTTCTGTCTTGCTAGCTAGCTCTCTCTCTCAGTAGTACCGATGCATGCTTGTTAAAGTACGTTGTTGTCTTTGTCTGTGTTTTTTGAGCTTTGTGGGACTTTTTTCTATGTTAATAATTAGGTTCAATGCCACAGCGTTGCTGGAGAGGCTACGGAACAAGCGGCTTATGTTTGTGGGAGATTCTCTTAATAGGGGTCAGTGGGTTTCGATGGTCTGCCTGCTCGATTCATGGATTTCACCAAAACTCAAATCCATGCACAACAATGGCTCTTTGAACACCTTTAAGGCCATTGTGAGTAATGTATATATATTTGGGTAACATACTAAGTACATGATGTAGTTCTGCCTTATTGTTAGCAACTTAGCAATAGTCTAAAGAAATCATACTTAAAAGTCTGATCGATCTTAAGATACAACTAATTAATTAATGCCATAATTCTAGCTAAAACATATAATTAGCTCGTCGCTTTTCCTAGATGTTGTAAATTTTACTAGATCAGAAGCTAATGGAATTAGTAAATTATATATATATGCATTGAAGGAATTCAATGCGTCGATTGATTTCTATTGGGCTCCATTGCTGGTGGAATCGAACTCCGATGATCCGGTAAACCACCGGATACCAGATCGGATTGTTAGAGTCAAGGCAATAGAGAAGCATGCTAGGCATTGGACGGACGCAGACATACTGGTGTTTGACTCCTACTTATGGTGGAGAAGGCCAGAAATGAAAGTTCTGTAAGTATTTTCGATACATAAAAGTACCCCAATTAGCATCTAGATATATAGTTAGCTCCTTAATTGATCATTTGTCTGGTATCGACTTAATTAATTAGCAATCTAATCTTACAATATTAATTTTTGGTGGCAATGATTAGGTGGGGATCATTTGAAAGTCCAGATGATGCTATTTATAAAGAAATAGAGATGCTTCGCGTCTATGAGATGGCTCTAAGAACATGGTCTGATTGGGTGGAAGTTCATGTTAATAGAACCAAGACCCAAATGTTTTTTGTCAGCATGTCACCAACTCATGAAAGGTATAATTATATCTTGACGACTCCTACGTACCCTTGTAATTCCCCATGCAAGCCGTGTGCGCGTGTGTGTATATATATATATATATAATTCAGGATTTGGGTACCTCTTAGAATTTCTAGGATAATGCAAAATGAAGAATTACTTAATTTTTTATATTCTCAATAAATTAATGATACACTGAGTAATATATATATGTATATTTATATATATAAACCATGCAATCAGTTATTGCTTTTTAAAATAATAAATCATGATGAAATAGGAATGGATCGTGGCCCAAATAATGGTTCATGGAAATAAAACCTAACATTCAGTGCATATTGCAGTGGAGAAGATTGGGGCGGTGGTGAAAACTGTTATAAAGAAACAAATGCAATTTTAGATGAGAGATATTGGGGAAATGACACAGATCCAAAAGTGATGCGAGTGCTTGAAACTGTGCTTGATGAATTGAAAGGAAGAGGGGTGAATGTACAAATGCTCAACATTACACAGCTCTCAGAATATCGAAAAGAAGGCCATCCATCTATCTATAGGAAGCAGTGGGAAACTCTCACCGAAGAGCAAATAGCAAACCCCAGCAGTTATGCAGACTGTGTACATTGGTGCCTACCCGGAGTGCCTGATGTATGGAATGAGTTCCTGTATGCTTATATTGTTCATCATCAATTATGACAAATTCGATCTGGAATAAAAGTTCTGGAAAAGTAATTCCAAGCTTCTTTCTGTTGGAAAATTATAAGAAAATATATGATAAAAACACGGAAGCAAAAATATTTCGGACTTCAAGGCTCGATCGTAACGACAATTTCTTTAGAACATATTTTGTCTACTTTTTTATTGTTACAGAGTATTGACAAAAATGTTTCCAAATACAATGAAGCCCCAAACCTCAACATGATCAACAACTAGAAAACGGCTAGTTTTCTATTTAATTTCATATTTGTGTCAAGTGCGCAAGAGCACCTCATAGCGCCCATTGCCCTTGCAAGCGTGTATGATGCGGGTGGCGATGCCTCCACTAGGTGGCTTTTGAAGCCCTCTTCTACTTCACTTCAAGACAATTCTATGGTAAAGAGAATTCAATATATATAAACATCTTGTCTATTTTATAATTACTCAATGTGGGATTCACATTTCCCCTACACTTCAAAAGCTCCATGATTTTCGATTACCATAAATATAGTTGACTCTCCATCAATCACAAGATTTTATTTATATATATAAGGAAAGTAAAATACTACATTATTATTTAAAATACCCAAAATAATTTTATTATTTTAACAAAATCTAACATTTCCCCACTATTTGAAATAATAATTAAAAAAAAATCTTGTGCATATGGATGAAAATAAACTGCTTCAATGAATGTGTCTTTTGGACTTAAACATTCACCTAGTATAATTATTTCAAAGCTATGTCAAGGTAATCAGTGAACGTATCTTGAACTGATGACCATATTAAACTAGCCGGATAGAATTCACGCAATTATTTTCTAATTCTCTAGGTGTTTTCACTTAGCTTGCACTCTTATGGCCTTATGCATATCTCAGTTTCATGTGAGCTCTAGGCATAGTCGGTACCATAGGAAGTGGCCACACTTCCACTCTCACATAGGTAAGTTCATCTAAGGTGATATTGTTTTACCCCAACAATTTTGTCTATGAACTTATTATAAGAGTTTACTCGTCCTGAAAATTTCAGGAACTATTAACACTAGAATACATCTCTTTGGAATTGGGGTGTAAATGGATAATTTCCTTTTAAACAATTATCTAGTGTTAGACAATCATCACTCTATTGACTTGTTGATACCCATTGAACCTTACCTATATTTCAAGTCCATGGTTGGGTTCCCATCGCAGGTGATTTAATTTATAGACCTCAACCCCATTCCATTTGATTTCTTATAGATCATATCTCTTGGTAGGTCTCTTGTTAACAGATCCTAGATTTTGAATAGACTTAACTTATTCAACCATGATTACTCCATTATTGAATAATTCATAATTACTCCATTATTGAGTAGTTCATGCACATAATTGTCCCTTAAACTTATGTGTCTTGATTTATTGTTATACATCTTACTCGTAGCTACCCGCATGGTTGCCTCACTGTCAGAATAATCGTTACTGCATTAAATGGTTTAGTCCAAAGTGGTACGTCTACCAACAAATTTCTAAGCAATTCTGCTTCTTTACATGCATTTGCTAAAGCAATAAACTCATATTCCATAGTAGAATGAGTTATACAAGTTTGCTTCTTTGACCCCCATGAGATCGCAGCACCTCCTAACGTAAATAATATCTATACACTTGTAGACTTAGAATTTGATTCTACACTATTCCAACTAATATCATTGTATCCTTCTTATACAACAAGTTCTCTTTTTATAGTGTAAACCATAATTCACAACCCCCTTCAGGTATTTAAGAACTCTGGACATAGCATCTCAATTCTTTTTACGTGAATTACTAGTAAATCTACTAAGCATCCCAACAGAAAATGCAATATTGGGTCTAGTGAAATGCATAACATCCATTAGACTCTCTATCACACTAACATATTCTAATTGGGATCTACATCTTCCTGTGTTTTCTCACAATTTAAGGCTAGGATCATATAAAATTGAGACTGATTTTTGGTCTTCATAACAATACTTTTTTCAGCCTCTCCCATATCTTTCATGTCAAATATTGAGGAAATAAACATTTTAGTTTCTTCTACTCATTGAAAGTTACTTCCAAATATTAACTTATCATCAACATACAAACATATGACCATACAATAATTATTATCTACTTTGTAATAATTACATTTATCAGCATCATTCACTCTAAAACCATAAGATAAAACTATTTTATCAAACTTTTTGTGTCATTGCTTAGGAGTTTGTTTTAAACCATAAAAGGGTTTAATCAATTTATAAACTTTATTTTCATGTTTAGCCATGATAAATCCCTCGGTTGCTTCATAGAAATCTCTTCATCTAGGTCACCATTCAAAAAAACAGTTTTTACATCCATTTGGTGAACCACTAGATGATTGAAAGAAACAAGAGAAATTAAATTCTAGCAATAGAAATACGTGCAACAGGAGCATATGTATCAAAATAATCTACACCTTCTCGTTGTCCATATCCCTTAGCCACTAAACGGGTTTTGAACTTATTAATGGAAGCATCGGCATTGAGCTTTTTTTCTAAAAATCTACTTACAACCTATTGCTTTTGAACCAAGAGGTAAATCAACCAATTCCCCATGTTTGGTTGGAAACAATGGAATCCATTTCATCATTTATGACCTCTTACCAAAGCTCATTGCCCTTAGAGCATCCTTATTGGCTTGGCCAAATGCATCTTCAAAATTTAGCCAATATCACACTTTTTTGCATTTGCCTATTCCATTTAAATTCAATCTCCACATTAGATTAGCCATTCACTCTCTATATAATAATAAAATATTATTAAATTAATAGTTTTTTATTTAATTTATTTGTATCACATTTTATAATTCTACCAATTTAATAATAATAATAATTATATTCTAATTAAATGAATATTAAAAAAATCATATTTTCAAAAGTCATTTAATGCTAATAATAAAAAATATTTGATTAAACTCATCTAAATTTCTATCTAAATTTCTTAATTACAAACCAAATAGTATTTTTGCTTGGAGTGAGAAACTAATATTTTAATGTTTGCTTAGAATGAGAAATTAGTATTTTAATGTTTGGTGAATCAATTGTGGTTCTCCATCTTTGGCCAACCACTGTAACAGAAGTCCATCTTATTTTAGATTTGGCCAATCTAATGTGGGGTGTTTTTGACATCAATTATGTAAATTTTAGCTAACTTTCTCATTTGACCAAACCAATGTGAATGCTCTTAAGCGCACGTCGCGTGATGCAAGCGATTATGCCGCCACTAGGCGATTCTATGGTAAGGAGATTCAATATAAACATATTGTCTATTTTATAATTACTCAACGTGGGATTCACATTTCTCCTTCACTTCAAAATCTCCATGATTTTGGATTACCATAAATATAGTTAACTTTCCATCAATACACAAGATTTTATTTAAACATATAAGAAATTTGAAATACTATATTATTATTTAAAGAGAAAATATACTTACAATCGTGAATTGTGTAACCGCCGCGTGATCGTTTTGAAAAAAATGAATAAAATATGGGACCCACATGAAAAAAATTAATTTTTTAATTGTGGATCCCACTCTTTTTCAAAGCGATTACGCGGCGGTTACGCACTTCACGATTGTATGTAAAATTATTTTTATTTAAAATACCCAAAATAGTTTTATTATTTAAACAAAATCTAACACTTTCCTCATGTACTTATTGTTGTAAGGGAGGCAGACATGCATGAACTATGTATGGTCGAGGGGGTCATATGTAGTCCCACCAACCATAACTCATGCACACTCAAAATCAAACTTTTCCTTCGGCCGATCCGACAAGTAAACGTACAGCTCACTTTCTTCACCAATATATATAATATATATAATATAATTAATCTTTTTGAAGTGTTTGTTCGAATTTTATAATTTAGAATATAATAAAAGAAATAGACATATCTAAGAAGTTTTATATATAATATTTATTTTTATTCATAAGGTTAGGTACTCAATAATTGTAACTTCCGCCCATTATATATATATATATATATATATATATTGAATGCAGGTATGGCAACCCTCAACAAATATACATGTATCTTTCTCATATATTGTAGGAAATTCCAATTTGGTGAGCTATACATTGAATGCACACTACAAGAAATCTGGCATTTTCCAGCGCTCAAAATCATCACAAATACCCTTAGAAATCGCTGTATTTGATCAATTTCGGCGATTTATAAATCGCTGCAGGTTCGCCGCAATCCTAAAGCCATTTTTGATCAATTTCGGCGATAGGAAAAAATCGTCACAAACACTACTATTTCCGGCGATTTTCGTCTGCCGGAAATGTTAAAAAAAATCGACAGAAATAGCCCTCCGGGTTACTTTAAAATTGCTGAGAACTACTATTTCCGGCGATATTTATCGTCACAAAAACTTAAAAAATCGCCGCAATAACTTATTATTTTTCGTAGCGATTTAAAATAATCACCATTATGAAGTATTTCCAGCGATTAAGTTTCGTCGCAAAAAACTATTTGTGGCGATTTAATATCGCCGAAATTATATTGCTTCTATAAAAAATATTTCCGGCGAGTAAAAATCGCCGGAAAAGATGTTTCAGAAAATAAAAAAAAAATGCACAAAACAATATAGACAAAATATTATACACATCCAAGTTTTGCAGGCTTCACAATTTTACCTTACACTATGGATTGTCCTAATATTCTTTTCACATACTCAAAAAAGAATATGTGAATGGTTCATAGATCCTGGAATCTGCATAACATCCACCAAGAAGAAAAAACAGTCATGTGTGAATGGTGTGCTAATGAAGATATAGAACATGAAAATATAAACATGGTTGTATTGGTTTGAAGCATTTTATAGGATCAATCTATAATGTCATCTAAACCCCCCTTGTTGGCCAGGCAGGTCTATTTCTGAACTCACTCATATAGGCATACAATAAGAGTTAGGCATTGGGATATGACATTAACAGAAAAAAGCCAATCTGTGGAAAGTCTTACAGGGAGGAAAAAAAACTCTTTCTAATCTAGCCAAAGAATAAATTAATCTGACTTCATACTTATCTCACAAAACTAGTCCAGGAAAACAGCATAGATAATGCTCATGTATATTTTACTGAATGGTGTGCTAATTGCAACAAAAAACTAGCCTGAAAGAGCTCCATGAAATTTCTACAATCAAACAGACCTGTGTCTACAATCAAAAACTAGCCTGACCTTGATTATTGAGTGAGGAACATTCCTACAGAGTATTGCTCCCCACCCAGCATACAATGAACGTAAACCACCCTTTCCAATAATTCCAAGCAATGCATTCCTGCAAAAACAGAACAATGAGTAACATGGAAATAGCAAACTACCAAAGCCAACTCTCTAAGAAAGAAACGTGGCAGAACCAAAGCATCATATAAAACAAAACATATTGGATTTTAATCTTACAATCTGAATAAATAAATAGCAAAATCCAGAAATATACAATATTTTACCAATGGTTGAAACAAACCAATCCCTCAGTTGAATGAATTCGAGATTAAAGACAACATCAAAATCAATGCATTGTAAGCATAAAAGGATGTACTATTAATAAAGATAACACCAGGATCTTATAGTTATACCAAGATCATCTACTTTCCCCACTACAAACTGGAGAACAATGATAGGGAGAAACCTTTTTAAGTTATACTAATCAATATAAGCCCATCACCAATTCTAATCAATAGATCCCCACTGCTCTCACACAGCCAAAGAGATGCCAATTTAAATTCTTCCAGATATTAAAGTGTCTTTAGAGTTCATGCATTTAGATTCAACACTGCACACCAAATAATCAGAGCAGTAATAATAGACCTACCAAATCCAAAATAGATTGAGCTTCTTTCCTTAGAATAGAAAAATTAGCTCGAGCTAGGGCAGCCTTTTCTTTGTCCATCTAGACAACAAAACAAAGAAAAAGAAAGAGGAAAGATTAAGAAGATCACTATGAAGAAATATTCCAGAAACAGATGACAGTGCAAATTATAGAAACTTCTGCAATAAGATTTTAAAAACTACACACCTTCTGGAGATCCAGATCTTCACCATCTTGCTCATCAAGAAGCAGGTTTTGCAGAACTGTTGTTGGAACATCAGCGTCAAGTACATGCCGACAATACTGAAAATAGCTAAGAAGCAAGGCATATTGGCTGAACATAATAAGATAAATGGTCAGAACCCAATGAAGAAGTGAAAGCAGCATGTAACGTCGCTGATTTCTTTACTGAAAGTCTGAAACCTTGCCGTCTCCTCAGGGCCTCAGAAGATTCATTTCTAAGAATTGCCATGACAAGTTTAAACAATATGGATTGACAAGCGCCATTTGATAATTGTTTCACCATGATCAGGTTGAAACATGTGACACTATCAGAATTTAAACCACCAGGGCATGAAAATCTTTCATCTCGTAGTTTTGCCATGCATGTTAGAGCAACCTATGCAGATTTCAAATCAGATGTGAAGGCAAAAAGCAACAAGAAAGTGCAAACTGGAGCAATAATATGCTTGAATAATAAACAGGTAAATACCTGGCATAATATAGATGCCATCTTCAGCGAATAGTCTGGAGAAGAAGAAGCACTTAGAGATGTATCAAGAATCCTGTCAAGAACCAGATGAAAGAATTACAGAGGATCTAAGGGAGAGCAATAAAGTATCAGTAATGATAAAAGCACCAACTGAAATAGAACTTCGGATCGATTTTCAAGTGACCATATTCTCCTGGAAGCAGAGACTTGCACAAGTATTTAGAGGAGACACTGGAAGCAGAGACCTGCACCCATAGAAAGAAAACAAAATTAAAAAAAACAAAAACAAATTACTGAAGTATGTGGGAAACACCTATACTCTTCTATTTTCTTCAAGCTCCAACTATGTTAGTTTTGAATCTTTGCCTAAATACAATCAATGAATTAGTCAAGATCCCAAAAGTACACTTTAGGTTAGTGTCTCAATAGTTAAACCCACTATACCCTTCCCCTTGCCCTCCCCCCCGAAAAAAAGATATTTTTTTGCTTCTCAATAGTTAAAAAAAATTCACAAAACATGCCTTAAAAAAAAAACAATACTCAAAATGGATTAAAAAGATGCAAATGAAGTACTCTACATACCTCATATGCTATAGTTTATGCAGTTCATTCAGAAGTTGTAGTTTAAAATGTTGGACTTAACCAGAAACAGCATAGTAATACAGCCTCCACCATACAACCCTGAGGAAAAGAAAAAAAACCCTCTTCAAAGGATTATGTTTCTACCAGTTAAATAATTATATAGCACATTTCAGCCCTATAAGCCTTCTTGCTACTTGCAGTATCTCAGTATCCATATGGCATCAATTAAATAAGAGATGTTCAAAATAGACCCAGAAGCAAAGCAGAATGTTTTTTTTTTTAGTGACTATATGCAAGAGGCCTTAAATCAGTATGGACTATAGAAACAAATGTCAATGATAAATGCAAAAAATACTAGCTGCAGCCTAAAAGTAAGACGACAACACGTAAGTCAACTCCATATTAAAAGAACATTCAGTAGCTTAAAAGAATGAAAGCATCCAGCATCCACCTAAGTTCTTGTAATGTTTTTCTGCGTTGCATGGAACTTAATCACTCACTTTACTAAGAACCAAAACCAACTTAAAAAGGGAAAAAATGGTGTGGGTACCACTAAAAAAGCATTATATACCAAAGCAGCAAAGGCAAATGCGAGAGGGAATGCAAGGCATGCCATTTGTTATTTTTTTTGCTTCTCAATAGTTAAAAAAAAATTCACAAAGCATCTTCCATTTGTAATTATGCAAGGCATGCCATTCTGTTACAAATGTTTACAGTTAAACTCAACAATTTTGCAGGAATCACATGCATTTAGCAAATGTCAACTGTGTTATAATCTCAAACCAGATGCTACGTAACAACAGAACATATACAGTCAGAAAAAAAAACAGAACATATAGTACCTAGAGAGCCCTAGTTCTTTTCTACAATGATAGCTTAGAAAGACAAGAAAGAAATAAAATAAGTAAAAAAAATTTGAATGGCCAGCGTATTTGGCTCAACAGATTTGAAAAAAAGCTCTAACTATTTTTATTGTTCATTTAACTAATTCGCTGTAGAATATTTTTTAAGGGAAATGGCTAAAATATAGCCAAGCATTAAGCAATCGCTTTACTGAGCCCACTACGAAGGCTCTCAGAACCATAAAGCAAAGCTCCTCCTGGGCCTTAAAAATGAATGGATAAAAATGAATATTTTGACAAGGCACCATACCTCTCTCTTGAATGGAGGGTATCTTCCAAGACCTTGTGTAGCATTTGCTGCAGTAGAAACTATTTTAACCAGGACGTAGTGTACCTAATTTATAAGTCAAAAATCAATGTATAAGGAATTGATTAGAGCATTTGCACCAATTGATCCCAGTAAATAATATAATGCCTTGCTAGAGCTAGGTGTACCTCTTGTATAAAATGCTTATGCCTCAGTTGCCTCATCTGCTCTACTCCCCGCGCCTCCTCCTCATTTGGTGGCAGTGGGTTGCAAACAGAGCAAGGGAGGGCCTCGGGCTGCTGGGCTAGGCGTAGAGGAGAAGGGGCTCCGACGGAGGACTGGCAACGGCGTCGAGATGTGGGTGGTTGCGAACGGTGCCCCCAGCAACGGCGACATAGAGAAATCCGAGAGAGAGAGAGGTGAGGCCAGAAAGAGATTAGCACGGGGGCTGGGGGAGAAGGAGGGGGTGGCCGTCGAGGTGAGGTCGCGGTGGCGTACTGGGGCCGTTGGCGACGGGCTGTGCGCGGCGGAGGCTTGAGGGAGAAGAGGGACTGGGTAGAGAGAGGGTGAAGGGCGAGAGACGGCTGGAGGGAGCGAAATGAGGGGAAAACCTAAGGCGGGGGTTTTAAATTTAATAAGCTTTTCCGGCGCTTTTGACTCGCCGCTAATAACTTTAAATGAGCGCATTTGTTTTTACAGCGACAATTTTCGCCGCAAATAGTACATATTGTGGCGATTTTATTTAATCGACAGAAATTTAATGAGCTACAGTTCATACAACATTGTTGTGACGACACAAATCGCCGCAACAGGTACAAATGTCGCCGCAAAAAGTAATTTGTACATTTTTCATCCATGATTTCCTATCATCGCACCGAAATTAAGCGGCGACTTAAAAATCGCCAGAAATAACCTATATTTGTGGCGATTTTTTTTGCGACGATTTTAAAATCGCTGGAAAAGGCCAGATTTCTTGTAGTGGCAGGTATGGCAACCCTCAACAAATATATATATATATATATATATATATATATATATAAATGATCCAGCTAATCATTACCATGCAAAGTCCACACACACACACATATATATGGTAATGCTACTCATCATCTTAATTTTCATCATCCTCCCATCATCTTAAAATGTGGCATTAGATAATTGGAAATTATTTATTATATTTTACTATTAAACCTATCATCTAATGCTACATCATGGAATGATGAGAGGATGATGAGAGTTAGAATGATGAATAGATTTTTTCAATCTTTATGCTTTGTGATAAATTATTCTGTACAACAACCATTAACCAAGATAGATTAATAGGATTAATTATATTTTTCTCACGAATTATTATTTTATTTTTAATAATATTATTTCTTATTTTTAAACAATTATCCAATACCAAAATTTGAGATTTCGGTGTATATTAACATTTTTTTTTTAAAGAAGATGACGGTATCTTAATTTTATTTTATAAGTATTCTTGCATCATCGTCATATTAAAGAAGATGACGGCGTCCTAACATTAATTATATATCATACTAAACTAAAAGTTTAATGTCAAAAAGAAGGGATACCAAGCTATATATCGATGTAAATTATCACTTTCTTTGGCAAAACATATATAAAAATATCAATGAGCCATTTGGAAAAATTTCAAATTAAGTTAAGTTTGGCTTTAAAAAGATAAATAGTCTTTCATGTATCATTACATTTCAAAAGTTTTTACTAAATAATTTGAGCTTTACTTATTCGAACTACGGTTCAGTGATATAAAGTAAAATAAAAAATATCAATAAAATCAAAATTGTAAAATATAAATTATTTAAAACTCAAGAATTCATGGGAATATATGATTTTAATTAACAAACATAGAAGTTTTTAATAAAAATGCATGGATGGATATATGCTAAGGCAAGAACAATAGTACCGGCCACAGCTAATCGTTGTCCTGACTGTTCCAGCATCAATTAATATTACCAGGTAAAATCTCTGAGAAAATCAGTCAAACCCATCACGCTCTTTCGTTTTAGTCAAAATCCCATACGAGAGAGAGGGAGACAACGAGGAGCCTCGGATTTGCCTACCTTTTTGGCAAATCCGTTGTCTTCCATGATGCAGAGGTGGAGCAGAAAGAAATCCCATTTCCCTTTGCTCGTGATTCTCTTATTGATCTTCATAGTTTTCACAGTCCTCTACAACGAACTTAGCATCCAGCAAATCCATGAAGAACCGGACCGTGTTCATCATCGTCAAGAAGCTTCAATCACATATGTTAAACCAAATCGTTTAAGCCCAGCTCATGGTACGCAATTTTATAATCTTGGACTTCTGGTTCAACTTTACTATGTTTTTTTTTTCTTCTTTTTGCTTTTTAATTCTGGGTCAATTGTGGTGTCTTGGTTTCTTCCTTTCCCTTTGTTCTGGTTTGATGGGTTTTAGTTCGTTTTCTTGGATCTCAGAGGTTTTGGATAGATTCAGTAAGTGCAACTCTACGAGAGACTATAGTGGTCGGAGAATCGCTTGGCTTGACCGCACGGTGAAGACTGGTCCACGGAGAGTGGCTTCGGAGAGTTGTGACGTGTTTTCCGGAGAATGGGTATTCGACAATGTTTCGTATCCGCTGTACAACGAGTCGCATTGTCCGTACATGTCGGACCAATTGGCGTGTCACAAGCATGGGAGGCCTGATTTGGGGTACCAGTATTGGAGATGGCAACCCCACAACTGCAATTTGAAGAGGTGTTTTTTCTGGTATTCTTTGTTTCTGCTGGTGGTTTGTTATTAGCATTGAATTTTCTTGCCGAGTGTAGTTGGTCAGGTCTCACGGCTGTCTTTGGTAGCATTAAGCACGGTTGTTGAGGCCCCTTTCTGAATGCACGTTTTGGTTGTTTTATGTACTGGGGATTTGAGTTGCATAAAACTCCGAGTATAATTTGAGGGCAAAATCAGTACTTTTTTAAATTTTGTAGAATCTGAAGTTCACAACTACATGCTGACTGACGAATGTAATTCAGAATAGGTGTGTGGTGTGTGAATTAGTTTTCTTTTTTTAGCTGGAATTTATTGATTTTTTTGTTCCTTCTTGGCTCCTTTTTGTTAGATGGGATGTGACTGAAATGTGGGAGAAGTTGAGAGGGAAAAGGCTAATGTTTGTGGGGGATTCACTTAACAGAGGACAATGGATATCAATGGTGTGTTTGTTACAGTCAGTGATTCCAGCAAATAAGAGAACTATGTCGCCAAATGCCCCTCTTACCATTTTCAGAGCAGAGGTAAGCCCGATCCTTGTGCAAGAAGTTGGAGTAACTATGAGCCATTTAACTGTCTGTGTAGCTAGGGCTAAGAATATGCCTACGGTTGTTTATAGTGTTCCATTTTTTTTTCCTCACAGCCTTGGTGATAACTGTTGAAATTAACAAACAAGAATTTGGGGGGGATTTAGTGGTTCTTGCATATGGGTGATGATAGGGTTATGCCTACCAAAAAGTTATATTGAGAATTTCGTATTGTTGTTGTTCATTGTTATATTCATCTCATTTGCAGGAATATAATGCGACCGTTGAATTTCTCTGGGCCCCATTACTTGTTGAATCTAATTCCGATGATCCTGTGAACCACAGATTGGATGAGCGGATAATTCGTCCTGATTCAGTTCTTAAACATGCATCGCAGTGGGAGCATGCTGATATATTAGTTTTCAACACATACTTGTGGTGGCGACAAGGCCCTGTTAAGCTGTTGTAAGTAGATTTGTCCAACCAGTATTCTGATTCTGATTCTGATTGGGGAGATGACTTGCATAGGAAAAAATTATTTATTGGTATCCTTGTGCCTTTTTTGCAGATGGAGTGCTGAAGAAAACGGGACTTGTGAAGAATTAGATGGGAAAGGGGCCATGGAATTGGCCATGAAGGCATGGGCAGATTGGGTGGCTACTAAAGTTGATCCCCTCAAGAAAAGAGTCTTTTTTGTTACGATGTCCCCTACACATCTCTGGTAAGTGGAAAAAAAAAAAACCCTCTTCTCCATCATTTAGACATACCCTCTCCTGCATTTATTTGCAGTTTGCTTTCAGTTAGGCGCCAGTCAAGCACATACCAGAGTCAACCACTGGATGTATCTTCTGTCCAATATTTTGACCTGGTTGGCCAGTTATTAGTAAATGCACTTTTCTTATTCTTTTCTTATTACATGGGGGGACTAGACCATATCAATGTAAAACTTAGAAGTACACAGAAAGTTCAAGCACAAATGGATTCCCTTATTTTAAATCAATATTCCATTTGTCTTGGCTTAAATTCTGATTTGTTCCCAAATTAAATTGTAAGAAGGGCTGGATTTTAATTGGCAAGCATTTATGACAAAGAATGCCACAAATTATATTCTGATCTTGTAATGGAACAAATTATAAAATCTAAACTGCCTCTGAAATCAATTTCTTACAGATGAAGATCATTTTAATGTTTTACATTTAAACTCGATTAATATCCTACTTCGATGCCTCAAGGGGAAGGGCTAGGCTTTTGTAGAACTTTGCCATCATTTCTATTGAACATTTTTTAAAAATTCAGGAGTCGAGAGTGGGAACCAGGAAGTGAAGGTAATTGCTATAATGAAAAAACACCTATGGAGTCGGAAGGCTATTGGGGAAGTGGTTCTGACTTGCCTACAATGCGCATGGTGGATCATGTCCTTGGCAGGTTAACTTCAAAGGTTTCAGTTCTCAATATTACTCAACTTTCAGAGTATCGGAAAGATGGCCACCCTTCGATCTACCGCAAATTTTGGGAGACTCTGAGACCCGAACAATTGTCAAACCCTGCAAGTTACTCTGACTGCATTCATTGGTGCTTGCCGGGTGTACCTGATGTGTGGAACGAGTTACTATTCCACCTTTTGTAGAAACAAATGAATACTAGGAAGGATTTTTTTGGTGGTTTAACATAGCAAATTGACAATGGAAGAGGCAAAAGTTTGGTCCTGCTGGTGCCTATATATTGATGCCTCCATTCGTATGTTGATGCTTCCATTCTTATGGAAATGGTTGCTTGTCAGAATTGATATTTTGTAATTCTTTTCTTTTAAGAGGATTGCATTTATATTAATGCTAGTGAGCGTGGAATTGACTCATCTGAATGCTGATCCATGGGGGGTCGCCACAGAATACTTGTACATTGTCTGTTTCATTTGGAGACAATGCTTAAATGATTAGATTGATACGATTTGGCTCTTTTTTATGTCATTATTTTCTGTTCTGGATTTTAGGCAAAATGTTATAGACTTTCTAAACCTGGAATAAAAGAGATCAAAGATTCAAATTCTATACAGATTACAGAGCCTTGGGTAAGTTTTGTCTTGGGAAGTTGATAGTTTCCCTGTGCTCGAGTCCCCCGGCAAATGTCTTTTGTGCCAGTACGGCTCCTCGCTTGCTCTCTTTTCCTGTTGTTACGAGGCTCTCTATCCCACGGAATTGGAAATATAAGATAAATCCACTATTGTATAAAACAAATCTTATTTAGTAGTTTCTCATTATTTTAATACATACATATTTTGTTCATTGACTTGTATAGATGTTGCAGAAAAGCATCCATCCCCCCCTATCCTACTGAGGTTATGTTTGGATGTCAAGCTCATCTCAATCTATCTCAAACTAATTATTGATGAGATCCACTACTTTTCAACTTCCCATAAAAAGTTAAACATATCTCAATATACTTCATACATTCAAACGCATCTCAATGTGACTAATAAAATATTACTATTTATAAATCAACTCAGATCATCTGAGATCACCTCAGCCTCCAACCTCCAAGGTTCCCTCCAATCCAAAAGCATAAAATCACTTGGTGCTTACAGAATCTTTGTTTGACTTTCTTAATAAAAACTGCAAAATATTTGTGCTCGATCATACAAAACTTGTCAAATGATGGCACTTGGCTCAAACATGGAGATGCATATAAAGACAAATGGATTCCAACTGTTTGTATAAATGTCTCACACAACGTGAGAACATGCATGAGAGCCTTCCATTATATATAGAGTATGTACAAAGGTCTATAAGGAAAATATAAGAATATGGAAAATAAAAGAACGTTACAGAGGAGATTAGAAATAGAGCATTTTGTGCTAAGTTTCAATATATACATATGTAGTCGTTGGGTCTGTGGTGATGGTGGGTAGCTCGGTTTCCATATGGGTGGTTGTAGCCGTTAGGTATATGGTAGTGTTGTGTGGCTCGGTTTCCATATGTGTATTTCGAGTCGGTTCTTTGTGTGTTATGTGGGTATCTTCAATACTCTCCTGCAAACTGTGCTGAAGTAAAAGGCCAAGTTTGGAACGGAGAGAAGAAAGAGCAGGACGTCCAAGAGGTTTGGTGAAAATATCTGCAAGTTGAAGTGGCGTGGGGACATGTTGAGTTTGGAGAAGGCCAAGAGCAACTTGTTCTCGTACATAGTGATAGTCAATCTCAATATGTTTTCTACGAGCATGAAAGACAGGATTGACTATCATATGAAGAGAACTCAAGTTGTCACAGAAGAGGACAGATGGCAACAAGAGGTGAACACCAAGATCTCAAAGCAGAAAATAGATCCTTGTAAGTTCTACAGCGGTGTGAGCCATGGCACAATACTCAGCTTTGGAGCTAGATCTAGAAACATTGTGTTGTTTCTTAGCGGACCAGGAGATACAATTGCTACCCAGAAAAATGTAGTAGCTAGTTGTAGAGCGACGAGTTTGAGGATAGACTGCCCAGTCTGCATCAAAAAAGGCATAAAGATCAAGTGTAGATTGTGAAGTAAAATGCTTGCCAAGATCGACTACACCATGTAAATATCGAAGAATGTGTTGCGCCATTTTGTAATGAGCAATGTTGGGTGAGTGCATAAACTATGAGACAAAGTTAACACTATAGGAAAAGTCGGGGCGAGTAAGAGTAAGATATTGAAGGGCACCAACAATGCTACAATAATGACTGGGGTCAGAGTAGGAAAACCTTTTTTTTTGGGCATCATGGGGGCACCCATGGGTTTGCAATCTTGTATTTGGGCACGGTCTAGAATTTCTAAAGCATATTTGGCCTGTGATAAGATGAAACCATCAGAAGTGCGGGTAACCTGAATACCTAAAAATAATGAAATGTGCCAAGATCTTTCTTGGCAAATTGTTGGCCAAGACTAGTAGTGAAAGTGTTAAGGTGAGTAGGGTTTCATCTAGTTAAGAGAATATCATCAAAGTATAATAAGAGAACTATAGTGCAGTGAGCAAAGTGATAAGTAAATAGTGAGGGGTCAACAGTGTTATAGAAGAACCCATAGGCAATGAGAAAGTTACTAAACTTATCAAACCAGGCACGACGGGCTTGTTTTAAACCATATAATGCCTTATTTAATTTGCAAACATGTGAGGAAAGAGTAGGATGGATAAAAGCTAGAGGTTGATCCATAAAAACATCTTCCTGGAGGTCTCCATGAAGAAAAACATTATTGACGTCAAGCTAGCGAATATCCCAATGATGAAATAGAGCTAAGGTAAGCACAATCCGAATGGTGCTAGGTTTGATGATAGGAGAGAAGATCTCTGTATAGTTGACCCCATCTATTCCGTTTGATGGAACCCTTTGGCAAAAAATCGGGCTTTGAGTCGGTCAAGAGATCCATCAGCATTGATTTTGGTCTTAAAGACCCATTTGCAGCCGATGCGATCCATGGATGTTGTGCAAGTTACGAGAGTCCATGTGTGGTTGTGAAGGGCTTGGATTTCATTTTACATAGCCTAGTACCAACTGAGATGGTTGAGAGCAGAACAAATAGTCTTGGATTCCTATGGAAGATCAACAAGAGTATGAAGATTAGCATATTTTTTGTTGGGTTTGTGAATCCCAACCTTGGAGCATGTAACCATGTGGTGGCAAGGAGGAAAATGTGGGGAGTCGGCTACGGGCGGCAAGGGTGGGGTTGCAGAAGTGTCTATCTCAAGGAGAGCGTCACTCCACACTGCAGAACTAGAAGGTGAAACAGGTGCAATAGGTGGGACAAGCACAACCATTGTTGGAATGGGAATATCATCATCAGGAGGAGAGACCTGCAAGGAGGAAGTACTGGCAGCACCCGTAGTGTTAGTGTTTGATATAGGATAGTGTCATTCATGAAACGTAGATAATATCTGAGCAGCGAAAGATGATAGATGGAGGTTCCCAACTTGTTTAATTGGAAAAATGGATTCATAAAAAATGACAAGTCAGGAAATGAAAGTTCGTCGAGAGGGAGGGTGGTAACATTTGTAGCCTTAATGGTGATCATTATCATAGCCCATGAAAATATAGGGTAGAGCTTTGGGATCAAACTTGTTATGTTTAGTATCCCATTTATAAGGATAGTATTTGGAGCCAAAAACATGAGGTGAGGTGTAGTCAGGAAAATGACCATAAAGGACAGAGAAAGGAGATTGAAGGTTAATGGTGGTGGAAGGGAGGCGATTAGTTAAAAAGACAACAATAGTAAATGCTTCTGCCCAAAAGCATTTTGGGACCCCACTAAGAAAAAGCAGTTATGCTTAATTCCTGAATGATGCAGTGTTGACGTTCTATCGAGTCATTTTGTTCGGGAGTATGGGGACAACAATATTGATGCAAGACTCCTTGTTCGAGGTGTATGTTGAATTGGTGGTTAGTAAATTCGCCACCGACGTCAGATTGAATTTTTTTTTTTCTTTGTTAAATTGGTGTTCAATGTACTTTTCCAATAAAAGAAAAGTATTAAAATATTAGATTTTTTGCGAAGATGAATAAACCACATGTACTTGGAAAAACCATCAACTATTCATGCATAAAATTGAATTTTTCCAACAGATAAAACAGGGGCAGGGCCCCACAAGTCACAATAGATTTTATCAAATACATGAAGAGTAGGATGAGAGGAGTGCAAAAACGATAATTTGCTCATTTTTTCGAGATGGTAGCTCTCACAAATAGAGGTGCTTGTATTCTTGCCGATGATTTGAATAAGACCTTTGGAGTAAAGAACTTTAAGCGTAGAGACTTGAGGATGTCCCAACCATTGATGTCATATTTCTTCGGAGACCGATCGAAATCGGGTGGAGAAATGAGTTTCAACAAGAGGGGACAAGACATAAAAATTACCCTTTTGTTGCCCGCTCAAGATTGTGCGATTGGTCGCCTTTTCCTTAATAGAGAAACTAATACCATAAAATTCACAAATGTAAGGATAATCAGACGTTAATTGGCTAACAGATAAAAGATTTTTGGCAAAATCGAGAACTAATAAAACATCTTTTAATTTAAATTTAAGATTCACTAGACCCAATAATAGTATCACTAATATGGGTGATTTCATGTAAAGTACCATCACCAACAATAACAACATCATTACCAAAATAAAGACTAAAATTTTCAAGCATACATGAATTACTTGTCATGTGGGCAATAGCCCCGTGTCTACAATCCATTCAATGTCGTGAATAGTGTTATTAAGAGTGAGTGTAGCCAAGGCTTGTGGAACATCATCCGATTGACGAGCATGATTGTAACGATGCCAACATTTAAGTGCCACGTGTCCCTTCTTACCACAAATTTGACAAATTTCACTTCTGTGATTATCACGTGTTGAAGTTGAGCCAACAGATGCACGACTTTGAGATCCACCAAATTGTGTAAAGGGATTGGATGGGCGACTAGGCTGGCTAGACTGACGCCCCTTAGATTGGAACTTCCTGTCATGCTGCCGCTGACCATTAGGCCCTGTTTTTTGTCCATAAAAAGCCATAGATGGGTTAAAGAAAGAATCATGGAGATGACAACAAAGTTCATACCCTTGGAGGAGCGACACAGGTTCAATGTATGTCGGCATCAGTGGCTTGAGCATAGAAGTGGTGAACGGCTCATACTTTGGTCCAAGGCTGTTCAAAAGAGAAAAAACTTTCATTTTGTTTTCCATTGGATGGCCGATTGCTGCAAGATTATCACACAAGCTTTTGAATTGTCGCAGGTGTTCCGCAAGATATGAGTTTAGCTCCTTCCTCAAGTACAAGATCTGTTGTGTGAGATGAAATTCTCTCTCTTGGGAGACTTGAGTGTACGCTGCTTTGAGGGCTTCCCACACTTGATCTGAGGTGTCAAGGCCAACCACCAAATCGAGGGCTTCTTCGGACAAAGTCTCAATTATCCACCCACAGAGGAGACGATCGGCCTTGCGCCATTGAAGGTATGGCTAACATAATTCTTATGTTGTGGTGAGTGAGTCACCATCGGAGTGCTTGGGTGGTGGAGGGGAGTCGCCAATGAGGTGGTCGACTAGGTCTTAGCTTTCTGCCAAGACCAACATTTGCTCCCTCCATAAGGGGTAATTCCCTTGGTTGAGTCTAAGACATTGTTAACACCCAGTGAAATGGATGCCATGGTAATCGAGACGAAAACTCTCTTACACTCTCACACAGCTCTTGATGCCATAAAGACAAATGGATTCCAAGCATAAATGTCTAACACTATGAGAACATGCATGAGAGCCTTTCATTATATATAGAGTATGTACAAGGTGTATAAGGAAAATATAAGAACATGGAAATAAAATAACATTATAGAGGAGATTAGAAACAGAGGATTTTGTGCTAAGTTTCCTTATATACATATGTAGCCGTTGGGTCTGTGGTGATGGTGGGTAGCTCGGTTTCCATATGGGTGTTTGTAGTCGTTAGGTATCTGATAGTGCTGTGTGGCTCAGTTTCCATATGTGTATTTGGAGCCGTTGGTTCCTTGTGTGTTGTGTGGGTATCTTCAATAGCATATACCATTTTCTTTGTATACATAGTTAATGCCAATTAAATATTGGCGATGAAGACCTACAAATAAAATATATATCCAATCAAATGTCTATAATTATAGAATTCAAGTGCAAAGAAGAGGCTAGCATGATAATTGGAATGAGATTTCTACCAGTAAAATTAAGTTTTTCAAGCATTCCAACCTATAAGTTGTAGTCACTAGGCACTCACTAGTTGATGTTGATGTCAAATTGAGCATATAAGAGAGACTTCTTGGCCAGTTTAGATCAACTCCATTTCCCATCTAGCCTTTTCAATCACCAATAATAAATAAAACCTTCTCTCTAAGCTTATCCATAGTCTGCAACAAGTATGCCAAGTATAAAAGGTATTTCTTCAGTAGATAAAATGCAGCAAATACTATCAATGTGATATTGAAGTCATAAAATACAAATCAAACTAGACATTCCTGCCCATTTTTTAGTTAAGGCAGCTACATTTTTTAGGTGAGGATGAGGGGAAGGATCAAGCTATAGAAAGTGGATTGAGATTTTTATAGCTTCTACTAACTAGAGATGATTCATTTGGTCCTTCGCTCTCTTGATGAGATTACAAAAACCAACATGCAATATAAAAACTAAGAGTTGCTACTGAATGGAGTATTCAGCATTCTTCAAGTAGAAGATCCTATGGACGTTCTTTACAAAAAAGAAAAGGCAATCGATGAGAAGTGATGCAATTAACATGGTGCCAAAAGGACTTCCTTGTATGGTAACCATCCATGTTCTGAGTAAGGGATTCTCTTAAAGCCACCCATTATTATTTTTATTTTTCCAGTGGACAGTAAACTAGAGCAGGAATCAATTGCTTTCTTATTTAGTTTTCAAATAGTAAATTGTTTCATTTATGGAGCAATCAATAATTCAATTTCTTATACTCGTAGTTGAACTTAAATGTATAAGAAGGAACACAGGGAAATTCTAATTGCGGATCCTCCAAGATTAGGGTTAACTGGTGCAAATTGTTAACAGATATGCAGATCAACACTCCATCTTCAACTATAACAACAAGATCACTTCATCTATGTCAAAACAGCATCTCTAATCAAAGGATCTCACTGCATATCAAGACTCACAAGGAAATATCCAACCATTTACTTTCTGTATTAATACTTAGATTTGTTTCTAGCTGTGCATGATCTAGAATATACATAGTTATTCTTTTGATTGTATATTTTCATATTCTTGTACGCTGCACTTTGTATAAAATTAGAATCAATGCAATACTGATTCTGTTATGCAAAAACCAAATTACTCTCCATCGGGTGCTTTTCATTTTTTTCATGGTATCAGAGCTCTCCTAGGATAGCTCCTTTGATCCTGCTTTGAATATGGAATCATGTTCTCATATCACACCTACTACACCCACAACAATCACTTTCACCTTGCCTGTCATTACACACCACATTTCCACCAAATTGGATTGATCAAATTATTTGAACTGGGTATCACAGTTCTTGCCCATCCTCAGAAGCCATGAAATTATGAGCGTTGTCGATGGCTCAAAACCATGCCCACCCCAATTCCTTTATGGTGAATCTAAAAAACTAACCACCGTAATCAACCTAGATTACACTGTATGGCAAAAGAAAGACTAGTACCTCCTTGGCTGGTTTACGACCACACTTTTTTAGAGTGTCTTGTCCTCCATCTCTGGATAAAATACTTCAAAACAAGTGTAGACGTCTTTAGCTTTTAATTTTGCATCTCAATCAAGATCTAGAGTTGCTAACCTAAAACGCCAACTTCAAGCATTGCAGCAAGGTTCTCGGACCTTTTATGAATATCTTGGTCAAGCCAGGTCCTAGTCTGATCAACTAATGGCTATGGGAAAGCCAGTAGAAGATGATGATATATCTCCTACATTCTTGGTGGACTCAACCCTGCATACACAGTATTCATAACATCATTCAACTTTGCCACCCAAGAGTTCTCCATGTTATTTTAAGACTTTCAAGCAGAACTTCTCAACTTCAATGCTCTACTAGGAAATTAGCAACCTTCTGACACTGATTCAGGTAACTTTGCACTCTACTCTCATAAACCAAAGCACTCTGGTTCTCATTACAAAGGGAAGCCTTCAAGACAAAATAGAAATCACTTTAAACACAACCAAAAAAGACTAGACATCAGCAACTCCTCCAAGATTCCCTTTTATGGTGATTCAACCAATCGAGCCCCTACCAAATTTGTGGAAAATTTGGTCACCAAGTCTTAAACTGCTACCAACGTAAGGCAAACATCCACCAACCCAGCTTGCTTCCATGGTAGATAGCAGTGCCAACAACCATGTAACAACTGCTTTGGAAAACTTATCCCTTTAAGAACCATACAAAGGTGATGAAAAGGTTGCAGTAGGTAATGGTACAGTTTTGTCTAATGTTAATAAAGGTTCCACTGTGCTTCATAACTCCAGTAAATCCTTTAAATTGAGTAGCATCCTTCATTTCCCTTATGCTACTGCAAATTTATTATCTACACAAAGATTTTGTGTTAACAAATCTTGCTGATTCCTTTTGACTGACTCTCACTATTTTGTGAAGCACAAATGCATAGGCCAGACTCTTTTGTAAGGGCAAAGTAGACTCTATCCAATCTACCTATCCAAGTCAGTAAACAAAGCCAAGAAAATCACAGCTTTCATTAGAGTCGCAACAGATTCAACCACTTGGCATAGAAGATTAGGACATCCTTCCTCCCTTATTTTTGATCAAATAAAGAGTCTTGCTCAGCTACCTATTACTCAGTCTGGTCAACTCAATTCCTTTTGTGAATCTTGCCAACTAGCCAAGGCTAAATCTCTTCCATTTTTTGAATCAAATAATGTAATCTGCGCACCTCTTGAAATAGTGCATTCTGATTTTTGGAATTCACCTATTATTTCTAATAATGGCTGCAAATATTATGTGACATTTATAGACAATTTATCTCAATTCACTTGGACATACCCCTAGCACTCAAAAGCATAAATATTTGAATGCTTCATTAAATTCAAATGTATGGCTAAAAATTTGTTAGTCACAAAAATTAAAACCTTCCAATCAGATGGAGGAGGTGAATTCACTTCCAACCAGTTCACTAAATCCCTTGAATCCAATGGCATCATGAGAAGGCTATCATGTCCCTACACTCCTCAGCAAACGAATTAGTAGAAAGAAAACATAGGCACATAGTAGAAACTGAGTTAATTAGCTAGCCTAGCTCAATCAAAACTCCCTTCAAAATATTGGATTGATGCTTTTAACACTAATGTCAGCCTCATTAATAGGTTATCCATAGCAGTATTGCAAAATCAATCCCCCTATGCCAAGTTACTTAAAAAAAAACCTGAGTACACTCTTCTTAGTGTCTTTGGATGTTCATTTTTTCCTCTCACTCGTCCCTACAATCAATACAAGATGTTGTACAGATAAAAAATGTACATTTTTCTTGGTTGTGCTTCCAATTACAAAGCTTACAAACGTCTTGATCTAGTGTCTCACAAAATAATCATGAGTAGACATGTTGTTTAAGATGGACACTCATTTCCAACTCAAGATTGGACCTCCTCTCAAGCATTGCACTCTGCAAAAGACACTGGCCCTTCGACAACTTGCACTTCACATGCAGTAAGTCCTTTACGCCAACACTCACAATTGCACATTCCTTCTAATGTTTCCTTTGTTGATTCAAGTGTGGAAGATTCACCTTCTCCCACTTCTCTTAATGATGAATAATTGGAATCCAATGATCAAGCAACCAACTCAGATTCACCTATCATTGCAACTGAAGACAGTGAACCATACACTCAAAGTGATAACACAATTCCTCAATCTAATTTAGTCTCTGCCCATCCTTCATAGTCAATGGTTACCAGATCTCAAGATGGCTCTCGAAAAATCAAAGACTTTTCAAAATACCACATGTACTACTCTACCAAGCATCCTCTGCAAGCTTTTCACTCCACTTCCCTACCTACTGCACCAAAACATTTATCACAAGAAGCAAAATCTCCTCAATGGTGCCAAGCTATGGAAGAAGAGTTTAGAGCACTTCAAGCCAATCAAACATGGACCTTGTGTTCTAGGCCAATCAACAAAAACATCATCACGAACAAGTTGGTTTTTCGAGTAAAGCAAAAGGCTGATGGAAGTGTGGATAGATTCAAGGCAAGATTAGTGGCTAAGGGTTTTTAGCATAAGGATGGCATTGACTTCACTGAAACATTAAGCCCAGCTGTCAAAGCCTCAACTAGTAAAGCCATCTTGGCTCTTGCAGTCCACTTTAACTAGCCAATAAGGCAATTGGATGTATCCAATATCTTCCTCCATGGATCCCTTGAAGAAAAAGTATACATAAAGCAACATATTGGCTTTATCAACAAGCAGTTCCCACAACATGTTTGTAAGCTTAATAAGGCCATATATGGCCTTAAACAAACCCCTAGAGCTTGGTTTAACAAGCTGGCAGGCACAGTTCTAAGTCTCGGGTTCATTGAATCAAAGGTTGGTTACTCCCTTTTTATTTTTTAGAAGTTCAACATTCATATATTCTTTTTCATTTATGTGGATGATATCATTGTGACTGGAATTAGCATGCTAGCTATCACTTTCTTGATTTCTTCTTTGAAGCAAACATTTCCCATGAAGGATCTCGGGCGCTTAAGTTTCTTCTTGGGCATTCATGTTTATAGAAATGATGCTGAACTTCACCTCTCACAAGCTAAATACATTACTAAGATTCTTAATCGTGCCAAAATGATTGGAGTCAAACCTGCCAAGAGTCCAACTCCTGGAGGCACCAAGCTGTCTCAATATGATGGTAACCCTTTAGAAAATGCAACTGAATATCGTTACTTGGTTGGAGCACTACAATATTGTACATTGACAAGGCCTGGCATAGCCTTCACTGTGAACCAGTTGTGCCAATTTATGCACAACCCGACCACTACACAATAAACAGCGGCCAAAAGAGTCATTCGTTACCTCAAAGGTTCCATCACTTAAGGATTATTTTTTGGCAAAGACTCCCTTAAACTGAATTCATATCGTGACTCGGATTGAGCAGAAAATCCAATGATAGAAGATCTATAATTGGCTATGCTATTTTTCTTGGACCTTGTCTCATTAGCTAGAGTGCAAAGAAATAGCTAATTGTCTCCAACTCCAGCATTGAAGCTAAATACAGATCTCTTACCTTTGTCACAGGTAAGTTATTTTGGCTGCACATGCTATTTCTTGATCTCAAAATTCCACTCAGCACCATTCTTACTATCTGGTGTGACAACCTCGGAGCTATTTCATTGGCATCAGACCCTCCTATCTTTCATGCTCACACTAAGCATGTTGAGGTTGATTACCACTCCATCCATGACAAAATAGTGCAAAAAGATATTTCAATTCAGTATATTCCCACTGCTTAATGATTGCAGACATCTTCACCAAAAGCCTAACTTCTACTCGATTTATGATACTTAGAGACAAGCTAAAAGTGTGTGTCTCACCCATTAGCTTGCTGGGGGATGTTAACAAATATGCAGATTAACACTCACAAGGAAATATCCAACCATTGACTTGTTGCATTAATACTTAGATATTCTCCATCGTGTGTTTTTTATTTTTTCACAAATGATGATTCATCAATTTATGAAGAGCAAAAGCTTATTATGGCAAGTAAAGAATTGAATAATTCCTCTGACCGTGACTCAGAAATGGAGCCATCTATCACAAGCACCCATTGTTTCCTATGTCCTTTGGTGAGGGTCTGCAAAAACCTCCCCCATGTACACTACGACTGCAGCAATATCAAACTCACTGAATGAGCCAAAGTGATATTAAGTTTATAACTTTTCTCTCTTTATTACTTGAAAGAAAAATAAATGAAATGCAAAAAGTCAATATTGCATGTGATATGAAATGCACCTGGAATGTGGAACCTCGCCCAAATCGTGTGAAACCGCCTATAGAGAAAAACTATTGAGTTAAATTCAATTCATAAGGATCCACTGTAAGATCAAGCCCACTACGGAGACATTCATAAACTGCTAGCCGGCTCTCTAGGTTCTTTCGAAAAAGCTTAAATATATATAGAAGAATGCTTTAGTCACAAAAAACTTATAAAATCAAACTCACAAACTAACGTGACTTGATATGATACGTTAGATTGTAAAACTACTTTTATGTAAACTAGATCTAACGTATCATTAAAACTACGTCAATTTGTAAGTTTGTTTTTGTGAAATCTTTTTATGGCTGTAGAACCTCTCATGTATCTATATTCTGATCACCTAAGAAAAGAAAGATCGATTAAAGCCGCATGCATGAAATTTACTATAAAACATATATGGCTTTTAGTGGCTTTCAGGTTAAGAAAAACGATCATCTCTAAGAATGACCATATTTGTTTTAGAGAAATACTACAATCACAAATAAGTCTCATAAAAGTAAACTTACAAATTGACATGACTTCACATATATGAGATGTTAGATCTACTTTACAATAAAAATAGTTTTATAATCTAACGTACCACTTGAAACCACGTTAGTCTGTGGATTTACTTTTATAAAATTTCTTTATAACTAAAATATTTCTCTTTTTTGTGAAAAATTTTAGTAATAAGCCGATGTGTAGTACACACAGCATATTGTTGATTTTGCAAGATTTAATTTCTAAAAAAAATTACTAATTTGAGTCTTACAAATCAAATCATGTAATATCAATTATGTGGATAATATGTTCTCCACATCGACTTAAGAATAAAATGAATTTTTTTTAGAGGAAAAAAAAACCATATTTAAGAGTAGAAGATAATCTTGTAAAAATATTAATAAAAGTAAGGATATATTAACTTAATTTTTCAAGTCCCATCAAGTTTATACAAGTTTATACAATTCAAATCGTGTAATATCAATTGCTGGTTCGATTGCAGGTATATTGCATATTCGATATAGAATCTATATGCTGAACAAATTATATCATATACACTTGATAGTATTTGTATTCATATTTATGTGGGGGAGGTCTTAGATTCAAGGCCACTTATGAAGTATTGATTTATATTTACTTAGTCGTGGCGGCTAACATCTTTTGAATACCTTTTTTCGTTAACTTTCTCACAGTTACAGCTAACTTTAGTTATCTATTTGAGTTGGATGGAAGATGAAAGATGTGAAAAGGTCGGTAGTTAGCGGACTAAAGGTATATACACACATGTTCATGAATTTTAGGGAGGCAATTTTCACATTAGCCTCATAGAAAGCCTTTCTTTCATCATTTTTGCTCTTAAATGATGTCACCAGCTTTATCTTTTATCATATTTTACCAATTTGTTATTATAAAAAAATTTACATATACATATTTTACCAATTTTTTGAACAACTTTTTAATTTTTACAATCTTTAACGTATAATCTAGGGGTTTCCCCTAATCAGGAGGTCTTTGATGAGGGGTGCCTTGGTGGAATTATGAACAATGTACCACTTAATAATATAGTTTGATGTTTTTTTCATAACATAGTTGGGGTCTTTGTATGTACAGATTTTTTTCAAGTGCTTTCTTTGACATTTCTGATGTTATATTCTTTTGATTCTTTTAAAAATGCAGCCCCTTGAGTGAAAGTGTTAGAGCAGTTGGGGCAAGTTTTGTTGTTCCCGCAACTCAAGCTGGATGTAAGCCAATGACTAAGGTCTTCAAATCTATTGTGCTATTTTGCATGAATGGGTTATACACTTTACAATTTATGAACTTTATTTTATAGCATTTATTTTGTTCAAGTACAAAGTTTTTTTTAAAAATTTTTGTAGAAGAGTATATCTTGTAGTGCAAATGCATGCATATGGACTCAAATTCTGCTTGAAAATTTATGAATGATCTCGTGAACAACATAGCAAGTCTATAATATAAATGTGTATTGTATTTTTCATGCATCATGTTTAGTGTAATTTTTTTTTTAATGTTTAAGGGATTATTTCCGGCGACAATAATTCACCGAAAATTTTTTTAGAATATGTAACTAATTCTAGCGATCCAACTTAGTCGGAAATAATTATTTACATCACTAGATATAGACGCAAAAACTTATTTCCCGCGCTTGATATCGCAACAAATATTTATTTGCTACCAAAATAATCGCCAGAAAAATTTAGCCCGGCGACGATTACCCATGGTTTAATGTGTTTTTGCGGCAAAATTTAGGCCTTTTCCGGCAACACAATATCGTCGGAAAAACTCAATATTTTTCAACTGCCCAGCAAAACGTCGAAAATTCATATTCTAGACTCAACATTAGCAACGATGTTTCGGCGGTGGAAAAATGGCCAGAAATATCTATTTGTAGCGAATATAGGGCTTTTCCCAACGACTTCCTATCACCGGAAAAATTCATTTTTCTTGTAGTGAATAAACAAGCTTAATTAGTATTGTACAAAGTCAATTAATTTATTAAACTTTTAATAAATATATCCAATTCAACAAGGCATGATGATTTATTTACATCCGAGCACTTCAGATTTGCCTTGATCAGTTTGCTTCTGGATCAAATATTATAGTCATCCATATGGTACTCAAGAGTACTAGAAGATAATCCTATAAAAATAATAATAAAAATAAGGTTAAACTAACTTTAAATACTAGTCCAATGATCAAGTTTAATTAATACAAGTTGTGTCATTAATTAATAAACAGGCCAAATTAATTTTTGTACAAAATCAAGCAATTATTTATTAAACAAACTAAACATTTGGTGAATAACTCCAATTTGATCAAAGGCGGGGAGAGTAAGTCAAGATATATATACTAAGATTTACATAATAAAATTATTCATGTACATGAGCCTAATTAACCCTAATACAAGTGCATTATTTTTATATCCAATAACACAAAAGAAAAAGCCTCTCATAGATGCAAAAATTGGAGAACTCTAATTTCCAAGATCTAAGCACAAAAGTACAATATTCTTCACGTGATCATCGTAATGTAACCCCACGACAAACATTCGTTAGTTCTTGCTCAAGTCTGTCAATTTCAGCTTGAGCATTTGCTCTTGCCTCTGCATTGATATTCGACTCTAAACTTGCTCTCAGACTTGATATTTGCTTCTGCAGGCTTTTAACCTGCATGCATACATGCATTTATCAATATATATAAAGAATAGTAATAATATGTACAAGTTTCAAATAGATAGACTTCATACAAGTCATTTGTAAAAAAATGAGTCTCACTAATATTAAAGAATATGTTTTTTTTACACTTTTTTAAGATGGGTCTGCTTTTTTAAAAAGACTTGGCGAGACTTATTTATTTGAGACTTGTACAAATCATTTCTCATATAAGAATAATACATGCACGACTTAATTGATGTGGATCATAATGAGAAGAGTGTGTATAGAATTTTTCATATATATATATATATAGTGATCAGTGGCACAAACCTTTCTGTGAGGCCATCGATTCATTCCATCTCTTCGGCATATCTTCTTCAGAACAGTTGGGCACAGATTCAATCTCCTGGCCGCTTCCTCTATAGGAAGATTGAAGTAACGGCCCAACTCGTTTAGCGTTAACTTTCCCGCTCTTTCCCTCTGCAGTACTACATAGAAATCGGAATCAGGAATAGAAAACTTCTTGAAAATGAGATCAGATCAGGGATATTGAAGAGGCAACAACCTGTGCTGCAAGGGAAACCTTATGTGTCGGCCTTGTGGCCTCTGGTTCATTCATTGGACGTGCTCCTCCTGAAATATATCCATTGAAAGCTCATGAAACGCAGTATCGCGTAAAGAAACCCAAGTGAATTTGCTAGATTACAAACATATTGATGATGATGAATTAACCGCGTCCGTACTGATCTACTAATGTAAATTTTACATGCATGCATATGGTGAATTAATTAGAATATATATTCACAAGGCATGCAGCACGTACGTACGTAGCGAATAACCAACCTGAATTCGTAGGGGATGGTTGAAAATTCAAGTCATCAAGAAGAACGTCGTCATCGTCCCATTCTAGTCCAACACAGAGGGCTTCATAATAAGTCGCTAACGGATCTGGCACCATAACATAGCCCGCTATATTTTGCTCCAAACAGTACTTCATTAAAAACTGCTTGACGTCCTCTATGCTTTTCTTACAAAAACTGATTAAAATAAAAGATACAAATGAAAACTTTTCATCTTCTCCAAAACAATCCGTGGAAGTTAATTGAAACAATATGTAGATTCACTAACTTAACAGAATTAACGTACTGTGTGCTTGTGTGTGTGTGTCTCAAGATACAGGGTTTGGTTAAACTGCCATCCATATATGACTTTCAAAGAAAAAGAAAAAAGGAATGCGGAAATTCTCAAAAGGGCCAAGGAAATAGCATCAATCAGAATAATTTTATAGCATTATCTCATGGCTTAAACAAAGTTAAAATACGAATCATTTTCATTCCACCCATTAAGTAGTGGGCATATCGACCCATTCCTAGATGAGTAGAAGGACAAAAAAAAAAACTGAAAATCTTACTCAAACATCTGATACTGATTGCTCGAAGAATTCCCATTAACATTTTGCAGATCCTCAAGAACAGCATGACAGATCATACCGAGTCTTCCATGTATCTCAAGTTTTTTGGTATTGGTCCCTACAACCAGGAAATATATATAGGACAGATTTCTGTGATTAACTTGATCAGCAACTTCAAATATATATATAAACACTAAGTTGAAGCAAATTCGCATGTAAAAAAAAAATACCATTACTGTAAATGATTTCTCTGAGCACATGGCAACAGCTACAATTAAATGGGATTGGTGCCACAGGCCAAGCGAAAAGCGGCCTCGCATTTCCATCATTGGCACCCGCCGAGGGGCCCGCCGCCTGATACTTGTTCCCCGCTCCACTATTATTCGAGTCATCGCGCATATCCCCCGCAGCCGGATCCTCAGAGGGGTCAACGTCGAGTAAATGCTCCGCAAAATCGGGAGATGTTGGTAGAGCAAATGATGATAAATCGGCAAGAGTGGGGGTGGAGTCGTTCATGAAATCGAAATTGATGTTGTCGGTCAATGGGCGATCGTACGGGTCAATGTATGGTACAATGGCACTAGGATCTGCCATGCTTGATTATTCTTCAGTGTGGAATTCTTCTCTTTACTCTGTGATCTTTGGCGTAGATTTGGTAGCGGCCGGCGCCGAAATGAAAGAGCAGCGCCGCGCCGCAATACGGAGAGAAAAACGTCGTGTTGGGGGTCCCAAGCACCAACTCTTGACGTTGGTACTTGAGAGTGAAGAGCGAGAGCGAGAGCGAGAGAGAAACCGAGTGAAAGGTTTACTTCTGAACGAGTACGAGGAAGTAAGAAGAGTTTTTGAAGCGAGGGGAATGGCAGTTAAGGAAGTAAGAAGAGTTTTTGAAGTGGCAGTTAGTTAGCGTTAATAGTAACTAGTGGTACACACAATTTTATAAGAAAAATGATTTGTAGAAGCTCCATAAAAAAAAATTATTATTTATTAGTGTGATTCATTATTTTACAATAGACTTGTATAAAATTTGTCTATTTGAAACTTGTATACAGCATTACTCATTTTATAAATTTGGGATATCTGGTTCAACTTTACTCTGTTTTTCTTTTCCTTTTGCTTTTTAATTCTGGGTCAATTGTGGTGTCTTGGTTTCTTCCTTTCCCGTTGCTCTGGTTTGATGGGTTTTAGTTCGTTTTCTTGGATCTCAGAGGTTTTGGATAGATGGGAAAGGAGCCATGGAATTGGCCATGAAGGCATGGGCCGATTGGGTGGCTTCTAAATTAGTTGAGCCCATCAAGAAAAGAGTCTTTTTATTGTTACCATGTCCCATGGAAACATAAGATAAATCCACTATTGTATAAAACAAATATTATTTATTAGTTTATTATTATTTTAATACCTACATATTTTGTTCATTGACTTGTATAGTTGTTGCAGAAAAGCATCCATCCATCAACCCCCCCACCCTACTGAACATTAAACCAACCTCTCCTCACTTTCCCTTCAATCCAAAAGCATAAAAACGCTTTAGTGCTTACAGAATCTTTGTTTGACTTGCTCAACGAAAAAGTGCAAACTATTCGTGCCCGATCAACCAACAAAACTTGTCAAATGATGGCATTCTGCTCAAACTTGGATAATGTATATACCACTTTTTTCAGCATACACAGTCGATGCCAATTAAATATTGGCGATGAAGACCTGCAAATAAAATATATATCCAATCAAACTCCTATAATTTTAGATTTCAAATTCAATGAAGAGGCTCACATAATAATTGGAATGAGATTTCTACCAGAAAAATTAAGCTTTTCAAGCATTCCAGAGTATAAGCCGTAGGAGCCAGACACCCTCTGGTTGATGTCAAATAGAACATATAGGAGAGAATTGCTAGCCAATTTAGATCAGCTCCATTTGCCATCTAGCCCTTACAATCACCAATAATAAATAAAACCTTCTCTCTAAGCTTATCCAAAGTCTGCAAAAAGCAATCCAAGTACAGAGTATTTCGTCAGCAGATAACATGCAGCAAATACTATCAATGTGATATTGAAGTCAGAAAATACAAACCAAACTCGACATTCTTGCCCATTTTTGCGTTAAGGCAGCTGCATTTTTTAGGTGAGAACAAGGGTAAGGATCAAGATTTAGAAAGTAGATTGAATTTTCTGTAGCTTCTGCTACCCAGAGATGATTCATTTGGTCCTTCGCTCTCTTGATGAGATTACAGAAACCAATCTGCAATGTGAAAACTAAGAGCTGTTACTGAATGGAATATTTAGCATTCTTCAAGTAGAAGATAATATGGACATTCTTTACAACAAAAAGACAATCAATCAGAAGTGATGCAATTAACACCGTGCCAAAAGGACTTCCATGTATGGTAAACATCCATGTTCTGAGTAAGGGATTCTCCTAAAGCCACACATTATTATTTGTATTTTTCCAGTAGATAGTAATCTAGAGCAGGAATCGATTGCTTATTTAGTTTTCAGATTGTAAATTGTTTCAGTTATGGAGCAATCAGTAATTCAATTTCCTGTACTCGCAGTTGAACTTAAATGTATAAGAAGGAACAAAGGGAAATTCTAATGAAGATGCATATCCTTCTGTCAAATTGAATAAATTGATAAAGATAAATTCCACTATGGAGTTGAATGTGAAAGGAACACTATATCCTCACCGTGGATCCTGCAAGATTAAAGTTGACTGGTGCAAATGATGAATCATCGACGTCTGATGAGCAGAAGCTGATGGCAAGTAAAGAATTGGATAATTCCTCTGACCGTGACTCGGAAAGGGAGCCATCCGTCACAAACACCCACTGTTTCCTTTGGTGAGAGTCTGCAAAAACCTCCCCCACGTACACTACGACCGCAGCAATATCAAACTCACTGAATGAGCCAAAGTAATATTAAGTTTATAACTTTTATCTCTTTATTGCTTGAAAGAAAAATAGATGAAATGAAAAAGCATCAATACAGAAAGCATGAGATATGAAATGCACCTGGAAAGTGGAACCTCACCCAAACCCGAGAGTAAGACTGATTTGCGAGGACTGTGAAATCGACTGCAGAGAAAGCTATTGAGTTAAATTCAATTATTATTGGTGATTGTTTCTAATAGGCAAAGCAAATGGAAACTTACAGAAAGTGTTCGGTTACTTGGGAAGATAAAGGCTGCCATTTGGTAGTGGATCCCCTTGCTTGCAAGTATAGGGTATTTGCATCAGAATTAATAGGTACAAGTCCTGCAACGGAATAAGCCTGACCCTCAGCCAGCTCATGTTGCTGTCAAGATAGTAATTAGATTAACTACAACCCTTATAAAGAAACTACATGCTATTCATGATAAGCATGCAGAGACACTAATGAGAGGAAGCAAATGTAGTCACCATATTGGCTTCGCGGGCTTGAGCACAGGCATGTATGCATGCAAACAGGGAACTGGGGCAGAAGAGAGGGATATAGGGGTGGGAAAGACGGGGTGGGAGAGAAGGGGGAATGAGCAAACTAGATATAAAAAAGGGATCAGTCAACACAGAAAATTCTTGCATTCACCTGCTTGTCTGTTGGGTTCCAGATTGTTATCAAGCCTTCTTTCAGGCTGTCCTTTCCGTGATAGATTTTATTTGTTAATCCAACCACTCTCACTCTCATAAATGGGGTGACTTCTCTCTCACCTAAGCCAGCACCTTCGAAAGCTTTCTTGATTGCTTTCTCCATGTCCGACTGCTTGGTTGCCTAAGTTTAGACAAGCCATGGTTAATAATCACATTCTTCATTTGGGTTTTTCAGTCAAGAAAAACATCTGAAGCCCACCTCTAGTTTTGCTTGATAAGTAGCAAAAGAGGTTAGCTGCTCCGGACTCATCTCTGCCATTAGTACTTCAGGTTCTGCAGCCGTCTCAAGTATCCTCAAAATTTTTGCTCCTTCTTCACTATCAGTGTCATTATAATTATTTGAATCTTTTGTGCCTCTTTGAAACTCAGAAACAATGCCCTCTACAACAGTAGATCGCCTGCAGCCAAATAAAAATCATAAAGAGAGAAACAAAACTACACCAATGCAAACAAATAAAATTCATAATAATGCCACGTTGAATGTTCCAGGTCATGTAGGTCATGTTGAAGAATTAGACATCCTTTTGCGTCATTAACAGGAGAACCATCTCAGAAGCTGCCTAAGTCACGACATACTTAGCTGGTATTGGCCAGCCAAGATGGCAAATAGTGAGAATTGTTAAATTAACCTTGGTCATATTTAAAATTCACAAAAGAAAATTTAGCACCGCTCCTTCTAGAAGGGTGCCATATTTATATTGGATAGATATTTCTTTACACTTTCAGATACATATCAGATACACTGCATTAGTGTACTGTACCCCACCCCATAGTGCACCATTGTTCAAGTAGTGTCACATTGATGTTTATATACCATATTTTAAAAGAATGCTACATCCCATCCATGCTTTCTAGAAAGAAAAAGTTTGACAACATGCTTTAGTCCTTGCATGCTCAGAAAAAGTGCAACAAGATGCCTGATTACTGAACATACTTCAATGAAAAAGATCAAACGAGATAAGTATTAAAATATGTGCTACAAAGAGATCTACTAATAAATTGAGCAAACGCTTTCAATGAATACTTTCAAGAAAGTAAATAATGTAAAATTGGATTGATAAGGAAGTACAGAAATCACCTCTGATTGTACAATTGCACCATTCTACTCTCCATCCTCTCTGATCTCACAATAGATCCTCCATTACTTAACCTAGATGATAGAAACAGGAATATTTTCATCGTACAGAACACTGTAAGGAGTGCAGAAAAACTTCAATACAAAAACATTTACAAATTACCTCTCCTTGTAGAGGAGAGGGTATATCCGTCTGACTCCAACTAAAGTCAGAGGCACCGGACCCCCATTACTCTTAATGCACCTAAATGCTAAAGGAGCACCAACGCCTTTACCTATGGAAATAGAGTTGAGGACCAAGCATTAGAAGGCAAAAAGCTTACATATATGGGAAAAAGGGAAGGAGGGGGGGGGGGGGGGGAGGACCATAGGCACCCCAAATAGTGCATACAGAATCCCAGTCGATCAGCCCAATGAGTTCTGTACGTCCCATTTATGTGCAATAGCAAACTAACTGTCCTTGACACCTGAAATTGAAGCAAAAACCTTTGAAAACCCTCTAAAAACGGTAGAATCTCCAATAAGTCAACTTTCACAAAAACATAAAACTAGTCAGAACCTCAAGGGGTGAAACAGGTCCCACCCAGCCGCATAATCCTGCTCCCCAGATCTTCACGGGACAAAATACACTGTGAGCAAGAGGCAATTTCAAAGGAAATGTTCTAATCAAAGAAGATGAAATGACCATATTACCCGAAGTTTCTGTCCCACAAACAGTTTTCCGGCAGCAAGCTGCTTTGATAGCTGTGTGTCCAAAACAGCATCCATTGCATACCTGCGAGACAAGATAATGCTACATGCCAAAGAACTTCAAACATAGTATAAGCATCAGAAAAGGTATCCAGGCATTTTCTTACCACCCATCAGTTAGTTCAACTTTTGTTGCATTACTATTTTGAGCCCCAGTTACTGCCACGGAAGAAGTATCATTCTTTAGATCACAAATTGAGCAAACTGCCGAAATGCATAGAACCATCATCAAAGAAGGCGATGCATCCCCTTCCAGTATTCTTTTAATTGCAGAGCGGTGGCCATGATTGACTTCTCTTTCGTATCTGTGTAAATGAATAAAAATTGTTCTCATGTCCTACACACCCGGGGCTTAAAGTTTAACTAATATAATAATTAGATACCTATACTTCAATTCCTCAAGCACATTGGACGCTGTAAAAAATTTTCCAGCAGCTTTAGTGGGATTGTATCTCTCATAACATGCCAGTTTCCAAACAATCCACTTGTAGTGATTTATGACCCACCTAGATTGACACAATGCAAAATACTACACAAAAGATCAGATAAATTCTAAACTAATAAAAATAAATAAATAAAACACACACACACATTAACAGCCACACTGCTGGCCCAGACCCATTAAAAAGCACAGAAGTTCCATGGTTGCTCATGTAACCAAATTCAAGTGCAATAGAACAATCCATGTTACCGGACCCCCTATTCAAAACCTAAAGGGGAAGCCCAACTCTATATCATCTGGATGATGTGTTATATAAAGCTAATTTTATCACCAAAGTATGTATAGATCCATATAGCATCTGCAAACCAAGACGCAGTGTAACTTCAAAATTTTTCTCCCAGCCCACAAGAGGGGAGGGAGATTATAGGGCAAAAAGTACATATAGTGGGAACTTACTCTTTTGAAGCATATTGCTCTAATGCTCCAGTCCTAGCCAACATGTGGAAAAAAGCTTCTGGTCCAATGCAATTTAATCCAGTTTCATCATGAAAAGTATACTTTTCTGCGTTAGTTGATTTGATGCATCTGATCTGGTCTGACAAAACCTCCGACTACATTCATTTGAATGAGTAAAATGGTGTTAGAGTCATAAGCAAAAGAAACTTTAGAGGACAAACAACAGTAGTGACAGTCTATGTACCATATTCTGGTTTGACGGTGGTACTTTAATAAATTCCTTAACATACATTCTTGGAATCTTAAATGGGTAGCGTGAGAAAATTCCAGTTTTGCAGCATGAAGGTGCAGATGTTGAAATAGATAAACCTGATGGAACATGTAGCTTAATTTAGGAAGCCAACAAAAACAAAAGTCTATTTAGAAAACGAGCATTGATTTTACCATTAGAAACAAATGGAACAGTACTATTCAAAGGGGTGGAAAATTTGGAGCTGCGGGGCTTTTTGAATGGAGAAATAGAACTTTTCCCGAGTATTCTCTTTGCACTAGTCATTTGTCCATTATTTGTACAAGCCGTGCCAATGGTATTTGAAATATCAACCAATGGCCTGGCTGGTGACCGTCCAAATGAATTAATCCTTGAACCGACACCATTTGCCAAAGAACTTTTTGCTACTGTGTCGGAACCACCTTGGCCATCGCTTAACCACTTCTCAAGAGAAGATGCATTACTGTTTAATCTAGAAGCATTGCCATGGTGAACAGCATCAAATTCCTTGATCAAGTTATTCCCTGCAATAATATGTTCTGACTTGACAGGCAACCGCCCTTGATAAGAAGACGACCGTAATGGGGATATGAAAATATTTGGCATATTTTTGCAATTTTCCATTTTCTCATGGGAAAAGGGAGTCCGAGGATCATTTCCCTCATTTGATGAAGTATCAGTCAATCTTGTCTCCTTTGAGAAGGAAAAAATTGAATCATCTGCATCCCCTTCATTCAAGAAAGTTCCCAGCTCTGGTTCACCAAGAAGGCTCATTGCACGTTTCAGTGCATCACCAGAGACAGATAGAGATCTTCCACCTGCAGTATGGAACTTGATTGGAGGTGGTTTGAGAGCTGAACTATGCATTTCGGGTTGCATAATGTTTGGATTTCCCTGATTCTTCAATCTACTTCCTGCTGAACCAATCTTAGAATGAAAAGAATGTCTAGGAACTGACCTGACATCCTTAATCACACTATTGTTCACGCCCTCTCCCATTTCTAGAGGAGATAAACCTCGCCATCCAAATGGCGTATTTGATTTTGCTGAATGTTGATAGCCTTGAGAAACGCAATTATCAGTGTCTTCTTCCAATCCCAACAATGTCTTGGCTCTAACCAGACCATCTGAAGATATATTGACCGTTTTACCAGAGCCTGTCTGGAAGAGAGAATTTGAGGAATCACATCCATTATCTCTAGCTAGCACTTGGCCTGCAAAGCATGCCATGAGATCACAAAAAAATGTCTACAAAAGACCAATATAGGACTAGAGTTATACGGAAGTTATACATCTAGTATTAGCAAAACAATGCCGTTCTCTTCAATCACTAAGAAACCAAACCAGAGGAGGGGCATAAAAGCTAGAGTTTCGCATTCTCAACTATTTTGGCTTTCATAAGGGAAAAAGTTAACTCATATTAAGCTTTCATACTTGTGGGGATGCAATCAAGTAGTGTCTTTCAGTCTCTTAAGAAACATATAGCACAAAATGTCGGCCCCCATTTTTCGTTCTCCTCACATTCCTCGATTTCTCAGTTTTCTGAGTGGCCAAATTAAAGGACCTTGTAACAGATGTTATAACAAAAATAAGAGAAATCCCACAAATTTTTATATGCTTCACCACCGAAACGCGGGTTTTTTTGGTGGAGGGGGAGCAATCGATCAAAAACTGTTAATTTTTATACAGAACCTGGAAATAAAATAAACACAACGCGTACCTGTATCTTCGCCAAGAACAGATAATGCTTTCGCTATCGAAGACTGTTTCACGGTGACCAATTTTCCCAATCCGGTTTGGAATGCTGGAAAGCTCCCCGCACTTTCACCGCGATTATCCAGAAGCTTAGAACACCCTGTGGTGAACCAACCAAATTCCATAACACAAATTAAGCCATAAAACACAAGCATGAGAGATATCTCTATGCATTCATATATATATAGATAGTTGGGGTAAGAGATTGCCTTGGAGCAGGAGATCGGACATGGAAGGGAGACTAGAGCTAGTGTAGTGACTGTAGATATGAGTAGCATTTGGTGAATCAGAATCATCTTCGGGTTCTATTTGGGGATTTTGGTCGGAGGGTTCCCACCGGAAGCTATTGCCGGCATCGGAGAATATCTGCCAGGTAGACATTTTCCGGCGTCAGCCGGGTTATGGAATTGAAATTAGGGTTTCTTACGTAGGAGGAGCCGAGGAGGAATTTTTTAAAAGCGTTTTACTTTTATGGCTTTGATGATTGTTCTGCTCTCAGTCTCAGCCATTAACAAAAAAAATTTAAAAAGAAATAAACATTATTGATTTCTATTACTATTTTGAGAAGGCGGGAAAGTTAAAAGTAGAGGGCAAAGCTGATTAAGCTAAGCACAGTGTTGAGGGACCATTGGGAGCACGAGGCAGTCGCAAGTACCCAAACCTTTTGGTTCGATTCTGGGCTTAAATGGGCCTAAATGTTATAGAGGTTTTTCGGCTCGTATTTATCTGGCCTTGAGTTTGAGGCAAGCCCAAGGATAATGGTTATTCTTTTATGAAAATTGGCATGTTGAACGTTTCAAAATATATATATATAAATATATATATAAATGAGTAATCTTAAATACATTAATGATTCTACAAGTATTGCGTTTTTTTTTTAAATAGTAAAATATACCAATAAAAAATTAAATTTTTCATCTAGATCTCTCACTTTTTTTAAAATAAATACACGATAATTACGCATTATATGACTGCAAATATCATTTATCATAAAAAATTGATTACCTGCAAGGCAGCAGGCCCACCATAGCTATGATGATCACATTTACACCAGATTTCCCACGTAGGAGTTAGGTTCATGATTTATGAGAAATGATAGTTGCAGTCGTGAGTGCGTAAGTGTTGCGCAGTCATTTTGAAAAAAATTAATAAATATAGGACTTACATAAAAAAAATTAATTTTTTAATAGTGAATTCTACTCTTTTTAAAGCGACTGCATGGTACTTGAGTACTCTACAACTATATGTAACATTACTCATGATTTATTTCTATTTCTTTTTTTTTCCTGGTTACAATCCAATATTAAAATCTTTCGCATCAGGGCTGCCTCATGACAAAGCCTTTTCAATTCAATGAACCCTACGACAATAGTTATAGAATAGTAATAGGCTTACTACTTTCTACTACTCCTTTTATTTTATTTTTTTATTTTTTTTTCACTGAATGATTAAGGAAATGACTATTAGTGAAGTTGTATTTTATTTTGTTTTTTTAGTTTTTTTCTTAATGATTATGGATGTTAAAAAAATATTTCAAAGAAAATAATAAAAAAATAAAAATTTCAAATGCACTATAGAATAGTAAAAGAGTGGTAAAAAGGTAATAAGTCTATCATTATCTATAGTTATAACCCAAAAACAAAAACGAGAAGGTTAAAAAAAAAAAGGTCATTCTTAACATGCTGCATTGTACTATAATCGACCACATGCACACCTGAAAATTTTGATCAAATTTAAACGACAGATTTATGATCTTACTAAATTTTCCAAAAATAGAACTAAGGCAATGACATGTCGGTGTAATTTTTTTTTCTAAGAGAAACTTACATCCATAATCAGATACATGTAGAGATATCCTCATATCAACCATTACATTATAAACCAATTAATGCATTTGGAACTCCACCGGTACACTATTTCCTTTTGTGACTAATCTAGTCTTCACTACTATTGATACTCTCCATAGACAAACGTCCAAGAGACAGCATTTTGCCTAAACAGAGATTCAACCTCATCCTTCATAGAAAAAGATGACTCAACTTCTACAGACAAACGTCCAAGAGATAAACTCCTTTTTTTTACTAAACAATAAGGAAAACATTAAAATAGATGCGAAAAATGTCAAATTATAGTTTGGACCAACTTCAGTAAACTTTGGAATATGTGACGGCACGTAAAGGCACCACACTTGTCTCTTTTCAGCCACAAAAGTCAAATCTAAAATATCTGATTGTGGAGATTCCGGTGATCCGGCACGTGCGACGAGAAAAGCTGCTGGAAGGGTTTGTACATGAGAACCACGCGCGGTGATTTTTTAAAACCGCCACTATCCTTCGAACGATTTGCGGCCTAGAATCTTTTTGTGTTGCGCATGTCTTTCGAGAGTTTACGAAAAACTATAAATTTGTCTTTTTCAACTTTGAAGGAAACAACAAAAAATTAAGAAAAGCTAACTACATTGATAGACAAAATGGGTATACGAAGAAATGAGGGAATGAGATGGAGAAGTAGAAAGAGTAGGAGGAGGAGGCCTCCTTAGACAAAACTCAGATCTAGAAGTATTTTACGAGAGAGAGTTTAAGAGAGAGAGGGGGGGTCGCGTATGTTCAAATCCATAGTAATAATAATACTTTATAAATGTGAGACTGGATAGGGTGTAATTTTAAAATTAGTTGATAAATGTGAGACTAGATAATAATAATAATAATAATAATAATAATAATTTACATAGAAATCAATTAAATACAATTCAAACTAAGAACCTACACTTAGATAATTGTTTAGTGCATGCAAATGGTCGCATCAAAGAGTCCCCAATACTAGGAGTGCTACCCGCCCCCGCATGGGCGGGGGCTTGAGATTTCGCCCCATCCCGGATAATGGGGTGTGGGTGGGGGGGTCATCTGTCTGCCCCCTACTGGGCCAAAGGCCCAGAAATAGCTTCTGGGCCATTTTGGGCCCATAAAATTAGAAGTTTAAAAAAAAAAAAAAAAGAGTTAAAAACTTGATTAATAAAAGAAAAAAAGTTACATGAATAAAAATAATATATACATAATACAAATTTACTAATTTAGACTTTAATAAAGTACTACTACATACTAGAAGTCTACTACCTAATAAACTAATAAATAATAACAATAACTAAGCTATTACAAAATAAAATGGAAAGTCTAAACAATTACAAAATTACAAACAAAAAGTGTCTAAGGGACATTGTATCAACATTACAAAATTACAAATCAAATACATAATACGTACAACTGATTCAAATTTAAATATTCTAAGAAATTAAAAATCTAAAGATAGAGGCGAGTTGTTTGGGTATTTGACTGTGACATTTTGGGCAGCTCGGATGGGTAGTCTTTTGAGGCTGAGCACATATTCATATTGCAGTAGAGGTAGACATCGTCTGAGTTGTCTCATGTGTTGCTACAACAATCAATACTAAAATTAATATTGATGAAATTGAAATGAATATAAATAAATCAAAATAAAAACAATAAAACAATAATTACCAGATGGTCCAGATCCAGACTGATCACCACTCTCTTCGTCGGTCTCCTTAAAATCTAAAACATCCGGAACATAAATATCTTTTCTCATTGTCCAACTCTATGTGCATATCAATTTAGGGTTTCAATCCGAAACCCCTAAATTGAAATTTCAAGGGTTTCAATCAAAATTCCTAAATCAATTTAGAGTTTCGGATTAGATCCCTAAATCAATTTAGGGTTCCAAATCCGAATACCCAGAAATAGTAAAATACAAACTACAAAAAAAAAAAAACAAACAAACAAAGAGAAGAGATAAATTTCAAACACATGCACAAATCAATCCACAACACACAATTTCACAATCATTATCATCCTCCATTTCCGATTCAACCCATCATTTCTCCAATCTTTAATCCAAAACTCAAAAAATAAAATATAAGGTTTCGGATGTCTTACCTTTAGAGTAGCAGCGAATGTGAAGTTCAAACAACGGTGGAGTCCCGGTGGTGCTCGTGCAATCGTGTGAGAGAGAGAAGAGATCAACCGAGAGAGTGAGAGACAGAGAGTCGAAAGTGAGTGAGTCTGAGAGAGAAGAGAGTTCGAGAAGGGTTTCGGATTGCGAAGGGAGGGCCGGGGGGGGGGGGTGGGAGGGGGAACTTAACTTAAGTTGAAACGGCGTCATTTCATTTACTTAAGGATTTCTTTTTATATATCTATATAATTTTAATTATATATATATTTAATCGGGGAGGGGGAAAAGTGGAGCGGGACTTAATCCCCTCCGTCCCCCGCCTCCGCAGGCCTCTAGTGGTGCGGGCAGGCCGCCCGCCACTCTAGCAGACCGGAACCCCCGCCCCGCATGGGCGGGGCCCCGCTACCCAACCCTATCCAGTACTATCATTAGAAGAAACACCTTACTTAACCCACCATTTTATAACATCATTTGACCATTACTTCATTTTTCTATGTATTTGTTAGGGGTGATACCCGCCCCCTACGGGGCGGGGCCACCCCTCCCCCGCCCCCCGCCCCCGCATATGCGGGGGTGGGGAATTTCTCCCTGGACCCCGCCCCGCATGGCTGGGGCGGGGTCCCCCGTCCGCACCCCCCGCCCCCATACTGGGCCTTCGGCCCAGTACATTTTTCTGGGCCCTAAATGGCCCAGAATCGGTTTTTGGGCCACTTTGGGCCCAGAATTCGTTTTTGGGCCATTTGAGCCCATTATTTAGATTAAAAAGTATATAGATTTAAAAACAGGAAATATATATATATATATATAGAATCATAGATTGAACTATTACGTTATTAACTAATTAAGTAGTAATCATCACTAAGGCAGTAAGGCACTATGCTAAAATATTTTGTTCACAATTATACAAATTAAGAGAACTAATAAACTATTACACTATTACAAACTCCTCTAAATGAAATAAATATTACAAATTGTACAATTAACTATTGTAGCAACATTACAATTAATTATAAATTAACAAAATCATAATTTTTCAATTTGATCAATTTGATTTTGGGGTGGAGCCGTAGCGGTGAGTTCACTGAGTGGTGAGTTATGTCGATTGCTGTGAGACTGAAAATCAAGATCATAAAAGTCAATAAGTTATAAAACCTGAAATATTAATAAGTTAAAAATAAAACAAATTAGAATTAAAAAGTTATAAAGATGAAACAAAATTTTAAATGCAAAAAACAATTATGGAAGAAATTGTGCAAACCATGACAATGGTGGGTCCAATACAAAGTCATACTGCATCGGAGGTAGCCGTAGACGTCGTCTCATGTATCACTATAAGTATTAAATTTGAAATCAAATTAATGAATACCAATTAAATGAAAATAAATAAATTAAAATAAGAAATTATAAAATGAAATTAAAATAAATATCAGATCCAAACTGATCATCACTATCCTCCTCGACGTCGGCCTTCTCATACTCAAGAACATCCGGAACATGAATTGGAGTTCCCTTGATCCAATTCTGCGTGCAAATCAAAGCCTCCACAGTGGCAAGGGCTAATGAACTCCAAAATGAATCTAATACACGTCCTCCCGTGCTAAAGGCCGACTCTGAGGCTACTGTGCTAACAGGGATGGCCAAAAGTGTGCGGGCTATCTCTCAAAGGATGGGATACTTCACGGCATTCACCTTCCACCAACTTAATATATCAAAATCTCGTGAAAATGGTAGAATCTCTGCTGCTAAGTATCTGTCTATCTCTGGCTGAGCCTCTACAGAACTCCGAAGGAAGGGGGTCTGCTCATACCTCTCACCCCACTCCAATCTACGTCTTTTCCCAACCTCGACTTCAGGAAACTGTGAGCTTGAGGCTGAGGGGGTAGGTGTAGGTGCCGCAATATTACCACCCCGCAGGGTGGAAAACTCATCAAATAATCTAGTAAGGGTTTCCTGAACCCTTGCTGCAATAAGCTCTGCCCATACTTGCCCGTACGCAAGGCCCAATCCAAATATCATGCCATCCAACTTATACCTTGGGTCAAAGACGACAGCTACATATAACAAAATATTAGCCTTCGTTAAATCTCTCCAATACTTGTCGTACTTTGTCCTCATAATCAATGACATCTCCCGCATCCTAATGTGACCACCCGCGACCATGTCATCTAATTCTTCTTTTACCCTACATATTTGCTGACATACAATATTGGATGTAGGGTACAAAGTTCCAGATAGCCTCATGGTGACATCGTAAAAAAGCCTCAAAAACTCTACAAAATTAGTTACAATTTCCCAATCATCCTCTACGGGTTTCCCCAATCCCCCGTGATCATCAAAATATTTAACATATCGGATGTCTTCGTCACCCAATAATGTAAATGCCAGCTTATATTCTTGGGCCGCCTCCAACATCAGAAATGTTGAGTTCCATCGTGTAGGCATATCAGTACAAAGGCCCCTCTTAGATGTTAGGCCCGCAGATCTCGCAGCAACCTTGAATTTGTCCAACCTCGAAGGAAAAGATCTCACCCATCTCACAGCAGTCCTAACCCGAGCAATCGAGTCATGAAGATCTCTCAAACCATCAGTGACAATCAGATTCAGAATATGTGCCGCACCTCTCACATGCAGACACTCACCACCCATGAGTGTCTTATTTGCCTCTCTAAGATAGGTCTTTAGATGTCCCAATGCAACATCGTTAGACGAGGCATTATCGACTGTGACTGTAACCACTCGGGTCAACCCCCACCCCTTTATTGCGGCCTCCAAGGCCTTTCCAATTGTCTCACCCTTATGATCGGTGATTTTACAAAATTTTATAATTTTCTTTTGCAATGTCCAATGACAATCAATAAAATGCACAGTCAAAGACATATAATTAAAATTTTGGATCGATGTCCAAGTGTCAGTGGTGAGACAAACAAATTGATCCGCCAATTGACCCCTCAACTTCTCCTTTTCAATGTAATAATGTTTTTTTACATCCTTTGCCACCGTGTGGCGAGAAGGAATATTAAACCTTGGTTCCAAGTAGCGAGAATACGCTTGGAACCCTTTCCCATCAACAATTTGAAAAGGTAGCTCGTCCATTATGACCATACGAGCTAGATGTCTTCTACACTCATCGGGATCATACTTAGTATACCCTTTCAAAGTTGCACCCCCACTAGTCTCATCCGCCATTTTTTTAAGTCCAACTTCTAGCCTAAATTGACTTTTGTCTTGTAATGATCTTAATATTGGACTTTTTTTGCATTGCTCTTCTAAGTGCACATTTAATTGTGAGGTGTCATGTTTCCTATAGTGACATCCATAAATTTTCCCACAATAGTTACACTTGGCTTGGGGGTTACTTGAGTCACCACCCTCTAGTTTGGTGAAATGACTCCAAATTATTGAAGCAGGTTTCTTGTTGGGCTTGGGGGCGGGGCAAGGTGCCGTAGGGCTAGGGGTAGGGGTTTGAGTAGGAGGGGTAGGTGTAGGTGTAGGTGTAGGGGTAGGGGTAGGGGTGCCCTCGGCCTGGAAAGGAGAGCTCGCACTAGAATCTGCTGGCATATCCATGAACTCAAGCAAACAACAAATCTGAAATTATAGAAAACATAGCAAATATATAATGAACATAAAAAAAAATTAGAATAAAAAATTAGACCATATAATTCATCAAACAATTGTAAAAAATTTAAAGTCATAAATTTTAGGCATTAAAAAGACACATTAATTATTCAAGTTATAAAAAGACTTATATTGGTTTTAGTTATTTTTATTGTACTATTTTAATTATTTCTCCGAACTCAAAACAGACAAATTTGAACCAACATATTAAGAAAAATGATCACATCCGAGCATATTAAATTAAATAAAGAAATTAAATACAATACAATAAAAATGAAACATCTAGAAATCAACTCAAAATAAGGGATGAGATGTTAATATGAATGGATAATAATGATTATGGTCGCTTTACAAAAGGATGGATGTCCATATCGATAATGGGCATGCACCATAATTATTGTGTTAGTATGAATGTTCCAAATTTGTTGAGGGCTTTGTCTTGTCACCCTAAATGCTTTCTTTTTACTAAAACAACATGTTTATGCAAATTCTCTTTTGTGTTCAAATGAATTTGACATTCATAATATATATATATATATATATATATATATATATATATTATAACTTGAAAGACTATAAGGCATAAGCATAGCAACTATATAAATTATAATGAACATAAAAAAAAAAAAAAGTAGAATAAAAAAAAGTACCACTTGACATTCATAATTTCATATATATATATATATATATATATATATATAAATATATATATTTCATCTTAATTCATTATATTGAATTTCGAAATACCCTAGTGCATTCTTTTGTTTTTTTGTTCAATTTGGTAGGGAACATCAAATTCTGTTTTTAAACCCCTAAATTAATTTTTTAAACCCCTAGTGCATAGCAATTTTAAAGATTAAACCCCTAAATTAATTTAGGGTTTCGGATTGGAGCCCTAAATTAATTTAGGGCTCCAATCCGAATTAATTAGACACAATAATATTGAAATTCAGTGATTTACACACATTATATAATGCAAAAAAAAAAAAAAAAACAATTCACACCACACAATTCACGGGTCACGGGAGCCATTCAAAATTTCAAAGATCAAACCACATGCACAATCTAAACTCCACAGCACACAATTCACAAAATCCCATCCTCCATCTCCGATAAATCCCATCCTTCCTCCAATCTCCATTAAATATGTAAATCACAAAAAAAATTGAAGTGTCGAATTTGGGTTTCTTACCTTCGGAGATGAAGAGAGAGGAACCGGGTGCGAGTCCGAGTCGTGCGACGGGGATGGCGATGCAGATAGATGGACCGGGCGGCAGCTCACGGCTGCGAGAAGTAACTCATAGAGAGAGAGAGGCGAGAGCGAGAGTGAGAAGAATTGAAGAAGAAATCGGGGCTGGGCAGAGGCGAGAAGGGTAACTAGGGTTTCAGTTTTAATTTTAAACCCAGGCATGAAACGACGTCGCTTCATGCCTGGGTTTTTTTTTTTTTTTTTAATATATATGTAAATAACGTATATAATATAATTATATATAATTATAATTATATATATATATAATAATATATCTGGGCGGGGCGGGGCGGGGGTCACCCCAGCCCGCCCCCGCCCCCGGATGTTGCCCCAGATGCGGGCGGGTGGCCCCGCCGCCCGCATCTTACGGGCGGGGTGATCCGCCCCGCCTAACGGAGGTGGGGCGGAAGTGGGGCGGGGCAGCGGGGGCGAGGCCCCGCTGCCCACCCCTAGTACTATTTGTCTATTTCCTTTTCACTTTAATTTGTTTATAAATAAAAATCAATTTAATGACTGATTTTTACTCACAAACAATTAATTTCATGACTGATTCTTACTCACAAACAATTTGAAAAGTAAAAAATAAAATAAAATCATAGTGGTAAAAATTAAATTACGGCATTCTCCTTATTAAGAATAGTTACGAGATGAATGAGAGCTAGAAAGCCTCGAAATACATCTTTGAATAAGAGCTTTTTGAAGATTTTCTTAAGACTTTCATACCATAAATCCAAATGTTTTAACACTAAAATCATCTCAAAAATTAACACTTATCTTGTTTATTATAATAAGTTAAAATTAAAACAATATTTTTTTAAATTCAATAAATCTATAATAATAATGTCCTGACATATTTTCAGATGACTTCATCACTTTATTAAAAAAAAAAAAAAGTGAAAATTTATTTGAAAAAAAAGACATATTCTCAATCTAAACATATTTTTAATAAGCAACTATGTTTACAAAATTACATAAAATTATTGAAAATAAAATTCTTTTCACCATCTTTTTATTCATTGTTCTCTCATTATTTCATTATGACATTAAATAATTAATAGATTGATAAAATATAACAAGTAATTATTTTAATTTTTTTATCTCAAGAAAAGATAAAATATAAGAAAAATGCTACTTGAATCGATAAAAGTAACCGATAAAAGTGATCGATTGAATTTTTTAATTTTTTCACTTAAAGATTAAAGAAGTGATTATTAATGAATTGATATTTTTTATTTTTTAAAAATGTTTAAAAATATATAAAAAATGATTGAAATAAAAGGAAAAAAATTTAAAAAAAAAATGTATTTACACTTATGATCATAATGAGTAAAATCATTCTTTTATCATCGAATCTAAGATCCTCTACTTTTTTCCTAGCATATAGTGTACAAGACTCTCAGCACTTTGCTTTTTAGATTCGGCACTGATGTCAATTTAGACTAACGGACAACTACGGAAAAAAAAAAAGGGATAGAAAAGAAAATAGACAGCGTGATTCTGACAAGGTTTGTAGCCAAGTGCGTGGGCTGCATCACTTTCATCACGACAAGATCTCAAAAGAAAAAATTATGGAAGGAAAATGTAGGCTTCTGGGCTTGGGTCCCATCGTAATGAGCAGTGCTACACCCACCTGTAGCACGAGACGGGTCCCGATAAGGTAAAATAGTTTTTTATTTTTTTTATTCATTTTTTTATAATTTATATCCTTAAATATTTAAAAAAAAATTAAAAATATTATTAAAAAATATTTTCTTAATTATTAAATAAATAAATAAAATTTTATTGGGACCCAATTATAGGTGAGAGTAACATTTTTCCATTGTAATTAGGCATGATGATTTCATTTACACAGTAACGAGCGTTTGCTATTACCCATGGGCCATAGATCCTCAATTCCACCATTGAGCATTCGAATAGAATAAGTTAAAGAATTGGCCAAATTTGCCAAGTGCACGGGTATTGGACTAGCCAAATATTTTTAAGTAAAATTATGAGTTATAGTAAATTTATTGCAAAAGTTATATTTGAAAAATCACTGTTCACCAACCAAAAGCACATTTTATTAAAAAATAAACTAAGAAAGTGGTCTAATTTTTAGTGCAAACCCAAGAGTTTGATATTCTCCATTGTTTTACATTTAGTATCTGTAAGCAACTTTTTACTTTTTAATTACTTGATGTTGGATTTTAAGTTTTCTTGTATTTGTTATTTGATATATACATATATATTTTTTAATTTGACCACAGAATCTCAATTTTATTATTATAAAGTATCAGAAATCGAGATTGGAAAAATGTATTTGTTGGAAAATTAAGTTGGAAAAAAAATAGTTGTAAAACAATAATTTAACTAAAAATTAAATTATTAATTAACATATTGTTAGTATAATTACAGAATTTGGAAAAAAAATTAAATATTAAGAAAATAATATTTTATTATTATTTTGACTAATAGATTGATAATCCAATGAGAAATTATATTTTGAATGAAAAATGGCAAAAAGCAACTCATTTGATTTTAGGCAAATTTTAACTTTGGCTTTGACTAGACCAAACCAATGCTTTATTATGGTCACTGTTTTGACTTTGGATAACCGCATGTTTGGGGTGGTATGAGACATAAAATTATCATCTCATCTCATCATATTTTTCAAATCACTATACAAAATATAATAAATAATTCAACTTTTTTAAATCTCAATTCAACTTTTTTAAATTTCAAAACAATAATAATACTAAAACATAATATTTTAAATACAAAAATAAAATACAAAATTCTCATCTCACTCCCCAATTGGAGTAGCTTCTTTTTGCATTAATTTTTTTCTTTTTTGAATTTTTATCTTTGCCAGTAGGTGTCAAGACTCAAGAGCAAGCCGAGAACTAGAGTTCTTTCAACCCTTTCACCACCCACTTTTGCTCCAGAAAAATAAATAAATGAAGAAGAATTCAACAATTGAAAAAGAAGCAACTAACTGCTAGATTTATTTTGTTAGCAACAACAGAGACAAACGATGAATGGGAAAAAAGAAAGAAAGAAGGAGATGAAGATAAAGATGGGAGGTTCTCCCTCTATGTGGTGCTGGCGAAACAGAGAAGAAAAAAAAAGGGAAAGAAAAAAAGGAGAGAAAACACTAGAGATGAAATGGATGAGAAAAAATATAGAAGGGGCTTTGCATAAATGGAAGCGAAACCGTCGTTAAAAAAAAAAAAAAAAGGATGAAGAAGGGGTCTATGAGTATATGCGAGAGAAGAAAGTAAAGCATTGGCTCTATACTCAAAGAATGCATTTTGCTTATGTTGTTGTGGGTCTTTTGAAGTTTCTCTCTTGGTTCTCGAAAGTTCTTGAAATTGTGTTGATCATATACAGGGTAACGGCGAGGGAGAGGAAGGGGTTTCAGGACAAGGACTTGTAGCAGGCGAGAGAGAGAAAATGTGAGAAATGAATCCAAAGGAAAACAAACATATGTGGTGAGAGTAAAAAATAATAAAATATAACTTGATTGAGCTAAAGTGGTTCTTCAAATTTGTTGAACTATTGTTGTAGCTCACAGTCTGATGACTATGTTGAGTTGAATTGAGTTCTTTATGAATAATAGTGAGTTGAGATGGTGGATTGAGTTCTATGGGACCCACCTAAGATGAGTTTATATGTGTTTGGATGTTAAGATGAGTTTAAAGGTATTTATGGAAAGTTGAAAAAGATTGTGACTCTCACGTGTAAAGAGGCGTTAAGTTAAAAAAGGTTATGAGTCACATATATAAAAAGATTTTGAATTAAGATGAATTTAATAATTTGATAATTGTGTGTTTGAATGTTAGAAGAGTTCTAAATCTGAACCGAACTTAACTCAACTCAGCTAAATTGAGTTCGGTCAAGGAACCAAATGCAGCTTAGTCATTTTAAGGGTTGCACTTCCAGTGCTCCATAAAAGAGAATACGCACAACTTTTAATTGAATTTCGTACAACTTCATTCATTTACAAAATCAGTTTATATACAAAAACAGAGTATGCTATGAATGGAAACTATACAACGTAAAAGTCAATAATTGAAAAACTGATCCGTAATTCTAGCTTGCACAAATCCTGGCATATATCAAGACTATTGTTAGCTGTGAGTTGGCAAATTGATGGCATTTGATTCTTCATTGATACGCCCCCGCAAGAACGGGCTACCATCGGTGAAACCGATCTTGGTCCTTAAATAATATGTTTGTTGTCTTGAAAGTGGTTTTGTGAGTAAATCTGCAAGCTGATCATTTGTATGTACATGGCGAACATTGAGTGCATTTTTTTGAACCAAGTCCCGAACAAAGTGTAAATCAATTTGAATGTGCTTTATTCTTGAATGTTGGACAGGATTGAAGCTAAGATGAGTTGCACCAAGATTGTCGCATAAAAGCATTGGTGGTTTGGGAAGTGAGAACTTCATTTCAGTGAAAAGTGAGAGTATCCACATGGATTTAGAGGCTGATGTTGCAAGAGCTCGGTACTTAGCTTCTGTGGATGATCTCACAATGACACGTTGCTTTTTGGAACTCCAGGAGATAGGATTTGAACCAAGCATTATGAAATATGCTGATGTAAAGCTTCTATTATCCAAGTTTCCCGCCCAATCCGCATCGGAATAACATGTAAGAGATGGACTAACAGTTTTATTGATGGTGATGCCGTACAAAATTGTATTCTTGAGATAACGCAGCAACCTCTTTGTGGTAGTCCAGTGATTTGAAGTTGGACAGTGCATGGATTGTGAGAGTTTGTTAACTGCAAAACTGATGTCAGGCCGAGTGAGTGAGAGATATTGTAAGGCACCAATTACACGACAATATTCGGTAAAGACAACAGCCGCTGATCCATCATCCAACTTCAAGGAAACCGAAGTTGATAGTGGAGTGGTGACATCCTTGGCACCATCCATGCTTGCTCTGGCTAGGAGATCTCTAATGTGTTTATGCTGAGTAAGAAACAGACTGTTGCTGGTATGAATTACCTCAATGCCAAGGAAAAAATGTAAGGGTGTCAAGTCTTTGAGAGAGAATTTTTCCCCAAGTTTTTTTTATGATACTTGCAACAAAAATAGAGTCATTGCCTGTAATGATCAAGTCATCAACATACACCAGAAAATAAGCAATTATTGACCCAGCAATATACACAAATAATGATGAATCAGACTAGGTGTTAACAAAACCAAATTCCAGTAGAGCTTGTTTGAGAGCAAGGTACCAAGCACGTGGTGCCTGTTTAAGGCCATAGATTGCTTTTCTAAGACAGCAAACATGATCAGGTTTTGATGGATCCCAAAAACCTGGAGGTTGTGTCATGTATACTTCCTCTGTAAGATGACCATGTAGAAAAACATTATTAACGTCTAGTTGTCTTAGTGGCCAACCTTGCATCACAACAATGGATAACACTGTTCGGATTGTCACTGGTTTGACTACCGGACTAAAAGTCTGAGTGTAGTCCAACCCAGGTCTTTGATTAAAGCCCTTTGCCACTAGTCTGGCTTTAAATCAATCAATTGAGCCATCAGCAAGTCGTTTGACTCGAAAAACCCATTTACAACCAATAATATTGCATTCTTGTGGAAGAGGTACCAGCTGCCAAGTATCATGACGCATAAGAGCCGTGAGCTTAGATGACATAGCATCGCGCCATTTTGGGTCAGAAAGTGCTTGATTCACTGTGTTTGGTTCCAAAGATGGGGGTATGGGGTGTTTGGTGACCAGAAACAATTTTTTTGGTTTATAAATATTGTTCATTGATCTGGTGACCATATTGTGTGTGCGAGATTCAATATTGATGGGTACCTCAGAGACACGACTTGCACTTGTGTTTTGGGAATGATTTTCGGATGGATCTAACGGAAGAGAAGGAGGCAGACTTACCTGTGAAGGAACCGACGTTGGAGGCGAGTCATCCATAGGTAGCGGAGGATCGGTGATACCCAGTGCTGAAACATCTGGCGCTGGTGGTGGTTCATGAGGTAGCGTCGGCAGAGAGAAGACCACAGATTGCGCCTTGTCCATAGTGGGTGGTTCGATTTTGTGGATTTCTGAGGAAGTGGATTTTGGTTGAGCCAAGGGAAAATTTTTCTCATAAAAAAGCACATGTCAGGAGTAATAGAGCCGATGTGTACTGAGCTCAAGACAAAGGTATGCGTTTTGGGTGAGGGAGTAGCCCACGAAAACATACGACACTAATTTGGGCTGGAGCTTGTGCCTGTTGTAGGGCCGGGTTAAAGGATAACAAAGGCATCCAAACTGCTTCAATTTCATGTAATTAGTAATCTGATGAAAGAGCATCTCAAATGAGGTTTTATTGTTCAACGTGGATGTTGGCATTCGGCTGATTAAGTATGCAGCAACTTGAAAAGCATATGGCCAATAGGAAAGAGGCATATGTGCATCATGGAGGAGTGTAAGTCCGGTTTCAACAAGATGGCGATGTCGTCTTTCAGACATTCTATTTTGTTGTGGGGTGTGGGGAACAGTGGTGCAGTGACCGATGCTGTGAACAGATAAATAATTTTTGGGAGCAATATATTCACCTCCATTATCGGAATATAGCTTTTGATTTTAGCATTGAATCTATTTTCCACAAGATTTCGAAATTAAGGGAATATAGTTTGAACACTGGATTTATGGGACATAGGGTTGAGCCATATATATTTGGTATAGTGGTCAACAAAAATAATGTAGCATTTTAAACCATCAATACCAATATCATGAGAGGGACCCCAAACATCCGTATAGATTAATTGCAGTGGTGCCGTGCTTTTTAAACCATGAGGTTGGAACATTTGGCGATGTGCTTTATTTTGAGAACATGAGACACAAAGAGATGAATGTCCATTTTTATTAATAGGCAAAGAAAAAGTGCGAATAAGATGTTGGACAATTTTTGAAGAAGGATGACCAAGACGCTTATGCCAACCATCTGTCGTAGTACGTTCATGAAAATAAGCAATTGCGGGTTTTGAGACCGTAGCCATTGTTTCCGGCAAAGGGTACACGCGTCCTCACATTCGCCTTTAAGTAGTGTCGCCCCCGTGATCCGATCCTTCACAAAAAAATGAGAAGGGGGAAACTCCAAATAGACATTATTTTGTTTTGTAAAGTGATGAACAGAGATGAGGTTTTTTTAATAGTGGGAACACATAGAGTATCTCGCAAATGAGAAATACGATTGGGAGAGGCAAAAGATAATGATCCAATATGAGATACAAGCAAACCTGATCCATCACCAATCACTACTTTATCAGTACCATCATATTCGGAGTGGATTGAAAGATTTGAGAGATCAATGGTCATATTTTGTGATGCAGCCGAGTCAACTAACCATTTCTGATCTTTGCTTTTTGAGGAGGCAGCACAGTTTGCCGAGAAATCATTGGGAGCATGCTTCGGACAGGTTTTGGCAGTGTGGCCCAATTGATCACATAGCTAACATTTTGGTTTATATTTCCTGAAGCCCGAACCATTGTTGGAGCTTTTGGCATGGTCACGACCTTTATTTGAGGAGGGACGTTGTCCATTTGATCCAGATGAGCCTCCCTTTCGCTGGCTAAGATTTGCAGTGGCAACCAAAGACTGCGTAACTTGTTGATCCAAACGACAGAGATAGCTCTCGTGGCCAACTAGCAGGTCATGGAGCTCCTCGAACCTGAGAGAGTTTTCTCGAGCGTGTATGGGAGCAGTAATCTCTCGATACTCAGGACCCAAACCATTGAGAATATAAAGAGTCAAGTCATCATCGGAGACGAGATGATCAATTATGGCCAGTTCATTGGCGATGAGTTTGATAGCCTATAGAAATTCAGTGACAGTGCGATTGCCACGATTGTTGAGTGTGAGATCCTCCTTCAATTGCATCGAACGGGTGCAAGACTTCCTTGCATAGAGACGAGTTAGTTTGGTCCATGCTTCATGAGATGTTTTACATGAAGCAAGCAACGGTGTGATCGTGGTGGATGTAGAGGCTAGCAGAGCATGGAGGATCAATTTGTCTTGGCAAATCCATCGGGAATTCGCTGCTATGAAAGTGGCTGACTGTTCGACATCAATGGCAGGACATTGAAGGGTGCCGATTACAAAATCCATGAGATCATAGCCAATAAGCAATGCCTCAAACTGTGCTCTCCATTGTGGAAAGGTAGATGGTGTAAGCTTCTCATTGATGGTGGTAGCGGCATTAATGGTTATGATCGGGTTATCAGAGGATGCGAAAGAAGATATGGTCGAGGATGAAGAAAGTTACTCGGTAGAGATTGGCTCTCTTGATACCATAAAAGAGAATACGCATAGCTTTTAATTGAATTTTGTACAACTTCATTCATTTATAAAATCAACTTATATACAATAACAGAGTATGCTATGTATGGAAACTATACAACGTAAAAGTCAAGAATTGAAAAAACTGATCCGTAATTCTAGCTTGCCCAAATCCTGGCATATATCATGACTGTCGTTAGCTGTGAGTTGGCAAATTGATGGCATTTGATTCTTCCTTGATACTCCATTCACTCGTTGAGTCGCTATTTTAAAAAATCAAGTGAGACTCACATTTCTTGTAACCTTGTTTTATAACCTTTTAAAAATAAAATATGTAGACACCACATTTTTCAACACACTCTACAATTATATTTTGAGGAATTCTTGGCATCTGCCTACACTCTCCACACACTGCACTCAAATTTTTTTTTAACTCAATACACTAAGTGTGTTGAGTGTGTGATAAATAGTAGAGTGTGAAGAAGATTTTTTCTTATATTTTAAATAAAAAATAATTATATATAATAATTTATAGAAGTGTTATAATTTTGTAAATTATTATGTAAAAAGTTGTGTCTCTATCCTTGCTTTTTTTTTTAAATGTAGAGAATAGTTGTGCAAACTTGGGATCTACTACTCTTCAGCACAAAATCTTTTGCATTAATATGAGCTAGAGAAATTAATGACTAGCTTCTGGTGAGGTCAAAGGAGGAATGAGCGTAAAATCCATTGGGTTAGCTTGTCCAAGATGTGTGCATCCAAGTCAGAAGGAGGGATAGGCTTTTAAGGATCTAAAAACCTTCAATATTACTCTTCTAGCAAAGCAAGGGTGGTGAATTCTGCAAGAGGAATCATCCCTATTGCATAAAGTCTACAAAGCTAGATATTTTCCTCATGGCCAATTCCTAGATGCAGGCTTAGGACAACACCCTTCCTATGCATGGAGAGGAATATGGGAGGCCAAAAATAAGCTGAAACAAGGATGTATCTGGAGGGTGGACAATGGGATATCAATTAACATATGGTCTGATAACTAGATACTAGGTTTCAAGCCATCGAGCTACAACTTAAGAGAGTCTGAACATTCCCATACGGATGCCACAATTACATATCTCATTGACCAGACTACCAAGTGGTGGGATTTGGAAAAAATTAGAAGGCTATTTCAACCACAGGTAGCAGCAAAGATCTTGAAGATTGGGCTTGGCACAGGAGAACATGCAGACAAACTAGTATGGGGAGCAGCAAAAGATGTCAAATACAGTGTAAGGAGTGCCTATAGGTTCTTCAAAGAAAGGGGTCAAAAAAATAATGAAGGGGAAAGCTCAATTGCAAGTAGACTAAAGGGGGTGTGGAAGGCAATATGGAAGATCTCATCTCCAGAACAGGCACTGAAGCACGCTATCTCACTGCTTAAGCTGCATCAGAAAATGAAGACAAAGCCAGAGAAGAAAGTAAAATCTCCAATTGGATGGGAAAAGCCATCACCGGGAGTGCTGAAACTTAATGTTGATGGGACTATCTTCCAAGACCAACACAGGACAGGGGTGGGCATAATTAATAGGCTGCTAGTAAGAAGGAGTACGTGGTCAATGACCCAGCAGAACTAAAGTTGCTGGCAATGCTAAGAGGACTACGACTGTGCATCCCTTTGGACATCGAGGAACTTATACTGGAAAGTGATTCACTCTTGATGGTAACACAACTGCAAGAGGAAGAAGAGTCATGGTCTCTGCTGGGGAATATCATAAAGGAAACCAAAACCAAATTGCTCATGGCTAGATTAAGATGGTGCACCATTTAACATGTTGGACGTATGGGGAATGAAGCAGCTCATAGGTTAGCTAGACACGCTTGGCATGTAGATGACATTTCAATTTGGTGGGAATCTTGCACAGAGGTCGTACAACAAATTGTATGGTGGATAAATTATTGTAACAGCTTGTCTATTTCAATGAAACTTATTCAATTAAAAAAAAAATGAGCTAGTCTTTCTATTTCTTCTCTAAAAAGAAAAATAAAACGTATTTACAAATTCACTGGTTCACTCACCATATGCAAGATTTGATTTGCCAAAAAAAAAATATTTTTTATCATAAATTTCATCATGTCAACATTGTAACGTATGTGTCATCCACATTTGCTTGTAAATATAGTTTTTTTTAAATGATATTAATGTTTTGACATTTTTATCACTATAATAACTGATAAGTCTGTGTTTATGTACCAATTTATAAGATACCAAAAATCAACTCTGTCTAGTGTATTTGGGTTCATTAATGCCACACATTCACCTTTCAAAATAGACAACTTGGTCCTTTTTCCATTTGCTATAATATAAGTTAGCTTTTGAAATTTAATACGATCGAAAATAAGCTTTTTTATTTTTAAACAAGCATTTCATTAACATAAAATGATAAGGTATACGAGGAGGGGTGAGGTTCCCAACACATACCCCATTACAATAAAAGCATTGCAAAAAAAAAATAATAAATAAAATTTTGGGATAAAAGTTCAATCCCCGCGCATTCTCCACAAAGGGAGTATTGCTTAAATGACGGTTTTTGACAATCTATTGTGCGAACTGTAAAATCGAAAACTAGGTTACTTTCCTCTCCTTTCACCCATCGGTGAATCTCATTTTCATTTTAGTGGATACTTCAAATAAGTAGCATTTATTGTTTACCTAAAGAATTATTGCCACCTTATCATTTTAACTTTTAGGTGTCGTTTGAGTAGTGAGACTAAATTAGATGATTTATGAATAATAATGAAATGATTTGTGAATAATAGTAAAATCTTTTTAGTTGGGATGTTTTATAGAGTTTTGAGAAATGAGAGATAAAAAGTTGAATAAAAATATTATAAAGTTAAGAAATTTTTAGAATATAATTTTTTAGTATAATTTTTATTTAGGAATTCAAAAAGAATGGTGCTACGTCCACCGTTAAAAAGGCTGGGAGTTACCATTAGTATAATTTTTCTTTTTCTTTTTGTTGTCTTTTTTTATATATATTTTTTTTATACTTTTATATATTTTTAAAAAAATAAAAAAATCACAATATTATTAAAAAGTATTTCCTTAATCACTAAGTAAAAAGAATAATTAAAAAATAAAATAAAAAATTTCAGCAATAACATCGAACTGTAAGAATTAATGGTGAGAATATCATTTTCCTAGTTCCTGCTAGTTATTTTCATGTGTTTTTTTTTTACATATATATTTTTTTAATACTTTTAAATATATTTAAAAAAAATTCACAACATCCTTAAAAAAATATTTTCTTAATCACAAAATAAAAATATAAAACAAAAAAAAGTGCAAGTGGTAGCGGGAGCTGGGAGAGGGACGCTTAGCATTTTCCATTTTAAAAAGTTGAATTATTTTTTGTGTTTTGTTTAGAAGTTTGGAAAAGTTGTAATGATTAGATAAAAACTTGAAGATTTGAAATTGAAAAATGTTTGTATTTGTGATTTTTAGAAATTAAGATGAAATGAGATAAGGGACGTTTCCTATCCAAACCAAACCTTAAGCACACCAAGCATGAGGAATTTAGGAAGAGAGCGGCTAAGAACTGGACTCGATGAGTTACCCATTTTTACACCATCCAATATTAGTCTGACACGTGTATTTCTTAGGAAGTTTACAATAGAATTGGGTGTAGAAAAAAACTTCATGGAAGTCTCACTTTACTCTCTGTCCCTCTCTCTCTCTCTCTCTCTCTCTCTCCTCAAGTCGAAGGCCACTATAGATCTCCCTCCCTGAAAGATAGAGCTTGTGATCTCCTTCAGTTGATCTCCTCGAAACCAAACGATAGATCTCATGTACTAAGCGGGCTCTTACAATTAGGGTTACGTCAAAGGCTCAATTAGGGATAAAGGGAGAGGGTTTTGTCTGGAGAGCGGGGGGGAGAGAAGGGAGAAGAGAGGGAGTAAGGAGGAGGAGAAAGGTTGAGAAGGGTTCTGTCGGGGAGCTGGAGGGTTCTGTCGAAGGCTCAATTAGATCTCATTTGGCTATACATATGAGATGAGATGAGATAAAAGTTGAAAGTTAAATAAAATATTGTTAAAATATAACTTTTTACTATTAGTTTTGTTTTGAAATTTAAAAAAATTGAATTGTTTATTATATTTTGTACGTGAATTTAGAAAAATCATAATGATTATATGAAATGAGATGAGATCTCATCTTGGTAACCCAACTAGGCCTGAAGTAAAGCGCACACATAATTTACTGTTGTAAATCGCTTACGTGTCAAAAGATAATTTGAAGGTGTAGAACACATAAAAACAGAAGCTCTGGTTTGAAGATAAACTCATTTAGGAAATGGATATGCCCATGAATAAAGTTGAGGAAAACAACTGTCAATATGTGATGAAGGATTCAAGGATGCTATCCCCTTCAACAGAAATTTGGCTTAAATCACGTCTTTTCAAGTGATCTAAATGAAATCAAGTAATTTATGTCAAGTATCTTGTGAAATTTTGAACTTGACATATTTTAATAATACAATTCAGGTTGAACTCTAGGGTTAAATATTAATTAATTTTTAACTTTTCAATACACGTGCTTTCAACTTCGGTTAATTTACTAATTTTTCTGTTAGTAAATCAATAACAATGTGTTGTTACTTACGCCACGTCAACGCTAATGATGAATTACGACTTAAGCAATATACGATGCAATTGCCTAGGTCCTACCAATGACCACAGCCATAGTTCTTTTTAAAAATTTTAATTTTTTCACACGTGACACTAAGGTCGGGTTTTGTTTCACAAAATTTTAAAATCATCTCATCACGTCTCAATATTTAAATATCATTCAAATACAAATACTTTTCAATTTTAAATTTTTAAATTTTTTATCTAATCATTATAATTTTTCTAAAATTTCAAACAAAATATCAAAAAAATTAAATTTTTTCAAATCCCGAATATAAAAAAATTATATTCTAACCTTCTTTTAGCTTTATAATTTTTTATTTTTAAAAATTCTATAAAAATCTTAAATCAAACAATTTCATTATTATTTACAAATTATTTTATTACTATTCACAAATTTCTCATAACTAAACGAGACGTATGTGATTTCGATATTTAATATTTTAATACTTAACTCTAAATCTTTTTTTTTTTAAATAATAAGTTTGTTACTGTACAAGCATTGACAATATTAATATTTAATACCACAACTATCGTTGTTGTAACCATTATTAATTTATTACCATACCAACCTCACTGAACAACTACAAGCACCAGACATTGATCCCTGCAAATTCAAACCTTATTAAACGTTTTTTCAAATCGTTGGTCCAATCACAACCAAAATAAAATTATAGTTTTACAGCTTTGAGGAAGAGTCAAACACGTGAATCGTGGGGTTTTTGAAGTAACTCCATCTTCCAAGGCCAAATTCCTATAATTGCCTATCGGCGCTCCATGTCATCAATCCCCAACTTGAACTCCACGGCCACCATCTCCAAAAAGCTCTTCTGGCCGTCGGATGTTCATCCCCGCTCGATCCTACGGACAGGAACAGGGCCCCCTCCACCCTGGCAATTGCCTGAGCACTCGCAGCGGTCTCGATAAAACGCTGGTATTGAATTCGGTAAAACTTAAAATTCAAACTTTCAATTATATAAAATTTATTTTCATCTTGATATTTGAAAATTCACTGTTCATAAATCTATTCTATTATTTTATTACAAAATACAGCAGACTGTTAGTTTGAGTTTGAAAATTAGTTTGTAAAATGTGTTTACTGGGTAATTAGGTTGAGAAAAAAAAATTAATTGAAAAACAATAATTTAAGTATCAAATTAAATTATTAATGCACATATAGTTAGTGTAATTATAAAATATGAAAACAAAATTCAATTATTATTATTAAAAAAATAATATTATATTATATTTTGATGAATCCAATGTAAGATTATGGATAGAGAGGTTTTGAATTTATGAAAAATATGTATTTTTCATCAAATTTTAAAGATAACTTTGATGAAGTCAATGCTAATACTTGACCATTAGAACACTCTAGAATAGTTAACTCAAATTCAAGTTTTTAATATGACATGAATTTATCTTTACTTATTTTATTCACATCCACTTCTCATATTAGATTTTCTAAATATTCTTTATATAATAATAACATAATATTAATTTATTTTTAAAAAAAATTATAAATTATTATATTTTATCATTCTATTGATTATATATTAATTAGTAATAATATTATAGTCCTAAAACAACTGCTACAATCAAATCATGGTAGGAAGTAAGGAAGAAAATATTTTTTATTCATTTTGGTCATGTTACAGCAACTATCAAATTTGACACGCAACACTAACTTATTGTAGTAAAAATTATCAATTTTTACATTTACATAATTCAATACATTACATTTTGTGACTCTATTAATCAAACAACCTATTGAATTTGTATTTACATAATTCAATAAGAGTGCTCTTAGTGCGTCACGCAGCACTGGGAAAGGTCTCGTCATTAATTTGTTGGCCCTAGGAATATCATGGCATTGCTATGACTTTTACCAAAATACCCTCGTTAAACTTGGGCGTACTTTTGACCTGAGGTTACATATAACAATGTTTTAAGGTTAATATCTTCCAATAATTATAATTTATTCCCAAACTACCCACTTCTTATATTTTGTTTTTTTGTTTTCTTTTTTTTTTTTTTTATGTTCAAAATATAAGTGATAATTAGGTAGCTTATAATTATTATACTTGGAAGCTTATTATTTTTAGAAATTCTATTTGCAGTCCCCACTTGGAGACTGTATGTGCAGGCCCTTTATTAAATAAGAAAAAACATCATTTTAGGAGGAATAATTTTGTAATTTTAAAAAATTTTAAAGATAAAATTGTCTAGACTTGTATTGCAGTCTCTAAATAGGGACTGTACGTAGTATTGTTCTATTATTTTTCATAAGTTTTAAAGCACACGATAATAATATTAGGATTTATTAATTTTAAATAAATAATAACTTGAATAAATATATTATTAATGATTTAATAATTTTAATTTAAGTGACAATTGATACGAATGTTCATTTATTAATTATAATTTTTGGGTCTGTGCAATTTCTAAGGCATCCCTTCGATCAGTGGAGAGCCTCGACCCTCCCCCTTTCTTCAAAGCGGTTTGGAATCTTTGGATACGTCAAGGTGTTGAGATGAGTTGGAAAATTTATAAATATAATAAAATAATTTATAAATAATAGTGAAATAGTTTGAGTTAAGGTTAATTAAATAATTGATTTTTTTTTTTTTGCATGACTTGACATTTTCATTCATCATGGATGATTTATTTTATGAATTCCTTTAACCATTCACTTTTTATTATGAAAACACTTGCGAATATAATGGAATGAAAATATAGAAACTCATCTTAATGCCGAAAGAAATATTGATCAATGGAATATTGTTGGAGTCTTAAATGTAGGCTTTAGCTAAGCTATGGGGCAGCAAAACCAACAACTTGACTCTTTATTTTATTTTTATTTTTTTTTGGATTCAGGCACTAAGAACTTGACTTTTAAGGCTAATTTATTTTTATGAAATAAAGATAAAAGTTAAAAATTAAATAAAATATTATTATAATATATTTTTTAATATTATTTTTATTTTAAAATTTAAAAAAGTTGAATTGTTTATTTTATTTTATGTGAAAATTTAAAAAAAATTATAATGATTAGATAAGATAAAAATTATTGTAAAAACAAACTAGTCCCAATTGCTAGAAGCCTATAACAGCCTCCAAAAAATTTTTCTATTTTTTTTTTAGTAATGCTAGATACAAGTTTCAAATAGACAAGTCTTATACAAGTCTTTTGTAAAACAATAGGTCTCACTAATAAATAATAATTTTTTTACATTTTTTTAAAATGGGATCTACCTTTTTACAAAAACTTGTATGAGACTTATCTATTTAAAAATTGTACAAATCATTTTTTTTTTTTTAAACACTGCATTAGGAATGTGTCACAGTTTACTACAGGTCGGAGAGCATCCGCATCCAGTCCTCCGTAGCATTTCTTTCCTTAAATTTTAGTACAAATTTTCAACTTTCTGACAAAATTCTTCTCTATCCGGCTGTTTATTTGGAAAATTTTTGGAATTTGAACAGTGACTCGTTAAATAGGAGAGCTATTATTTACCTCTAAATCATTTTTTATAAATATTTTATTCTAATCAATAAAGTAAATTCTTTTTCATTTTTTTCATGCTCATATTTGTTAGTGTTGAAATTTAAAAAAATGTCACTATTGAGATGATTATTTTTTTTAAAAGAAAATTTTAAAAAATATGATTTTTTTTTAAATATTAATATTATGAAAATATTGATTTTAAAAATATCCTCGTTTAGAGATATAAGTAGTTTTAAAAGAAAATTGTTACACATGAAAAACCAAAAAGATGGGTACAACAAATAATTAAATAATTACGAAAATGTGAATTTTTTTTTTTCAGATCTTCTTTCGAGATACAAAAAATAGTAGTTAAAGATGTACAAAGAAATCAGTAGAATAGAAAAAAAAAAATAGGAAGTGTGATGTAGGAGCTTTGGAAGAATTAGTAAAATTTAAAAAAATAAATTTAAAAAAGATGATTTTTAACTAAAATTTAGGAAAAAATCTGTCCATCCATAAATTATTGACCATGGCTAATTATTGTTCGGGTTTAATAATCATGATGGTAAACTACAGAATCCTACTTCTATTGGATGAATTTCATCATGCTATAAATAAGGTACTTCTTCTCGGCCGACACCAAACAATAGAGGGGAAAATGTTTTTTTTTATTTTTATTTTTTTCCTCTTATGAAAGTTATAATTGGGCATTCACAAGACTCACGTCATAAAGTTGTGTCGATGGAGATTACTATGTTCAGCATATCAAGATTTAGGTTCTGTTTAGATAGAGAAATACTCTCAACTCATTTCATCTCTTCTCGTCTAATTATTATAATTTTTTTAAATTCTCATATAAAATATAATAAATAATTCAATTTTTTCAAATCTCAAAACAATAATAATATTAAAAAATAATATTTTATTCAACTCAGCTAAAATCATTTCATCTCACTATCCAAACCAACCCGTTATTAGGTAAAATTTTGAGGCATGTGAAGTTTTTGCAACTTACTATTTTGTTCATTTTAATATTGCACGTACAACCCACCCAACATTTTCATTTTTTTACCTATTTTTCAAGCATCATAGCAATTATACAAGATTGGGTAAAGTTTAATATTTATATTAATGAAGTAATTAATACCTCCTATGGTTTTTGTTAATTTTATTATTTTGAAATTTTCAGCAATGACGTTTTAAGAAATATGGGATATATGCACATTGAGAAAAATACGCGAGTTTGAGCTTTAAATTGAAGAATTTAGGTAAAGTTTTGACTGTAATTTGTAAAACAAATGTTGTAGTTTGAGGTGCGCATTGTTGGTTTTGATAGTTTGAGTGTAACTTGAAAAACTAAGAAAGTTTAGGGATAGAAAATAAAATTTCAATCTTAAAAGAAAGATAGTGATCATATAAAATATAAATGACCTTACAATGGACTTATCTTTTGAAGATATAATCAGTTAATTTACATTATATATAAATTGCCATATGTACTATAGTAATCATTAGTCCAAAGATTATGAGAAAAGGAGTAATAATTAAGCAAAAGAATGAGAGAGTTTTCTTACACCATCGAATAGAAATATAAAAACAAATAAAATTAATAAAATCGAATTATTAATTGTATAGAACGAAATAAATTACTTTTTTAATCTATATTTTTATACTTTTTCTCACGTATTGAATATATAATTTAACGATGAATATTGACAATGTTAGGTCATAATTGTAATATTGGAAACTACTTGTGGTCATTTGCTAGCAAAAACACTTGTATATTATGTTCATTGGTATATATGGTGTATATATATACGGTATTTGAAGAGGTAGATAGGGAAGACAACGTAGTCGGCAAGGGCATTAAAAAGATGCACAGTGCAGCAGAGAAATGCATGTTAAAACGCACCCACCCACCCCGCACTGTCGCGCACACAACTCACGCTTACACAGTCATAACTCACAATGTAAAAAACAAAATAAGAAAAAAATACATAGCCCTTTTAGTTCGGTTTGGATAGTTGAAGTGTTTCGTCTCATCTTATTTTATTTTATTTTATTATTATAATTTTTTTAAATTTTTATATAAAATATAATAAATAATTTATCTTTTTTTAAATCTTAAAACAATAATTATATTAAAAAATTAATATTTTATTTAAATTCTAACTTTTATCTAAAATTATATCTATCTTATTTCTCTATCTAAATCCAACCCAACCTTAGTCAAACCTTTCCATGGCTGCAGCCTGCAGGGATCGAGACTCGACGTTTCTCTCTGCATATTGCCACGTTTCCCCTAATTCTCTGCTCGCTGCTATAAGTACCGCTGCTCTCCTCAAACCCTTCCCCCCACCCCGAATGTCACAGAAAGCCACTGCTTCCCGTTGATGTAAAAAGAAAAGAAAAAAGTAGGGAAGAATCTATTAAGCTCAGGAGGGATAGCGCCATGGAGTAATAGCACTGGCTTTTGATTCTTCTGTTCTGTAGCGCTATCCATCCTGAGTTTCACCGGTTCTTCTTGCTCTCTCTCTCTCTCTCTCTCTCTCTCTATCCGTCCTGGCCTTCTGCAGGTGCAGCAGCAAGCTAGCAGTCTTTCCCAAAGAGATCAACGAGAGAATGTTCATGTGGTAAGCAGTAGTACTGGTACTTCATCTTTTTACATGCCCATTCATGCTTTTTCCTCTTCGATCTAATGTAACATTCCTTCTGTGTTTGGAAAGCTGGCTGGCTAGCTAGCCGGACGAAGTTTTTGTCATTTCTATTTAGTTTGAGAATAAAGGTAAAGAACATATCATGTAGAAAAAAGATCAAATGGGAGTTGGCAGCTTGAGACAAAATGAGATCAAATCGATCAGGGTCTGCGCTTGATCTAATATTCATTGACCAGCTGCCAGTTTTTAAGACCATATTTTTCGTAAATAACAACGATCATGGTCATATTTATAAGATTTAAAGAATGGAAGACATACCCTTTTCACATTTTAGCATATATACAATGATGCCTGGCTAGCTGTTGATCATCGACATCTTGAGTTTTCATGACAAATCAATTTGGGAATCCAAACAGAAAGAGATGGGAAGAGAGAGAGAGAGAGAGAGAGAGAGAGAGAGAGAGAGAGAGATCAAGGAAAAAGTATTGGAATGTCTGTCTGCTAAAGTTTAATTATGTGCATAAAGTATTGGCATGTATCTGTCTGCTAAAGTTTAATTGTGTGCATAAAATATTTATGTTTCTGGACTCGATCGTCCATTAATATCACATGCAATTGCAGGGAGTAAGGGCTATTGTTGACTAAACTTTCCAACTGCGTGGTGTGGCCGGCGTTACATCTTATGCCCCCAAATTCGAGCTTTTCTGATATTTATAATTTTATTCCATCTTCTTCAGGTACTGAGACGTCCACGCTTCCTTTGCCCCTTCCACTAATATTATGACACTCAGCACAGTATCTTCTTCCTCTTCTTATTTTTAATATATATATATATATATATATTGCAGACATATATATTTTATAACAAAAATTTTATCACGCACAGTTATCTTCGTGTACTTTACTGATGTGATTGATTATATATTAAAAAAAAATTTGGCGCAGCCAATCACATCAATGAAGTATACAAGTAGTAAACAAAAATGACTATCTAGCAAAACTCATTTTATAAAAGAAAAAATTCTATTTAGTCCTCTTAATGTTACTGCTCAAAGTTACTGTTTGAATATTTATTTATTTTATTTAGTAATTAAAAAAATGATTATTAGTAAAATTGTATATTTTTTTAATTTTTTTTTAAAATATTAAGAATTATTTTTAAAAAATAATAAGAAAAAACTATAAATTTATGCTAGCTATACGCCAGCGGTAAGTGCTGAGCGGCCGTTAGCACCACCCTTTATAAAAAGGTTTGACCATATATTTGGGATGTATTTTCTGGACTCTCTAGAGTGATCGAATTACCCTTTGGTTTTGAGGAAGCCAATTAACGATTACTCCACAATTTCTAACTTCGGTCCATGGAATTGGAAGCTTCTGCAAATTTCATATGAAAATTCCTGAAATTAATTAATTTTTAAAAAAAAAATAAAAAGAAAGAAAATAAAAGAAAAGAAAAGAAAAGAATTTATGCAAGGGAGTGAGATTATGAGAAACAAATGTACCCGGTCAATTTATTGAGATGGTTGGATTTGGAGATGAGTTAAGATGATTTTATATTAGTTAAAAAAAATATTATTAAAATATTAATTTTAATATTATTATTATTTTAGAATTTGAAATTGTTGAATTATTTTTAATTTATATTTTATGTGAAAATTTGAAAAAATTGTAATAATGAGATAATATGAGTTTATGTGAGTTTCGAATCCATGTGCGCTTTTTCTTTAGATTGAAGTCGACCTGTCAATTTACTTTATTTGTATTACTGGCAAAACCTAAGATTTTGTGGGTTTGACCTTTGATAAATCAATCGAAAGTCCTACCATATAAGACTAAAAAAAAAACCGGAAAGTCCTTGCGAAGATGTATCAATTTTTTTTAAAGGTTTGTGTAAATAATAACTTTAAGATTATTATAAGATAACCCTCCTATTTCTTAAAAAACGCAATCTGATTTTCTTTTTAATCAGAAAATGCAATCTTGATATTAATCACAATGTTGTCCATCAGCCATTACAATAGATTGAATACAAACAGCCACACAATCTTATATCTATTAATTCATTGTCTAACAGCACAACTTTCCTTGATAGTTGATGAGCAACACCATTTAACTCCCTCCTCTCATGCTGAATTTTCTAAGTAGGATTACCAAGAAGAGTTCTTTTGTCAACAAAAGAAGTTAAGCTTCCCTGCCCTGGCCTCCAACGATGAAGCTGCTTGCCACCACCTGACTAAAACTACCTTAAAAAATTAAGTAATCTAGGCCAAGACCTTGACAGAATAAAATAAAAGTGATTAAGCCCATAGCTTCAACAATTGAAGGATCAACACAATAAAACATAGGCTTCATCAAACTTGCAAGAACTAAACCAAAACAATCTCTTAGCACCTGATGTGGGAACTTATTTCACATATTTTCTTAGTCGTAATTGTTTTGATTCAGAGTGTTTTGTATGTAGTCATTGAACTTTGGATATGATTTGAGTATGATTGTATTGAATACCCTTTGTTAATTGCAATTGGATGATTTCGGTTTTCTTTCTTGCAATTTATTGGCCATGAATTGTATGCTTAAGATGTTGAATGAAGTAACAAAAGTTGAAGTTCAATATTAGTTCATGAATTCATCAAACCTTGGCACTATAGTTTAGAAATAAATACACACCCTTGTGACCTACATTCAAGAATTCCACATACCATAATGAATTTATATTAATTTATGTGATCATGACAGTAAACATATGATTAATATAGGTATATGTGTTATAACTTGAAAGAGGATATCACATAAAAAAAGAAGAATGAAATTCAGTCATTGTAATTAGCAAAACATTAATGCAACCAACCAGGTTTAAACTCATTGAATGAATTCAATTGATGAAATCTAAGCCCTAACAACCTTTCATATTTAATTTTTCAGGTTAAAAATTTACAGTCAGTCACATCAATTTGGGATCGTCTAAATCATATAGGAAATTTTATAAATTGGTATTTGAATCTCCTCCTTTTGGAAACAATATTGTTTGTGCCATGTTCTACTTGTCACGACCCATGCACTTGTGGTAGAGTCTAGGGACCACCAAGTTTTTGGCATCATTGCCAGAGAGGATTGTTTTCAATATTAATACAAATAAATTTATGTATTAATTTAGATTGTATTGTTCTGTTTTGTTATTCATTTAGACAGACCCCACCATCTCGAGGCCAAATTCCATTGTTTTCTAGGGCTTTAGGTTGTTTTGTGTTTCTGTTTGTCAATTTATGTTTTCTGTATTTAGTGTATGCCACGTAACTGTGAGCTAATTGAGTTTTTTTTTTTTTTAGAGAACCCTACGTACACTAAGGATAAAACAAAGATTGGAGCTAGAGAAAGAACAAGCAGTAGCCATGGCAGATAACCTAAATCAGAGGGTATTGAGGGACTATGCCGTGACGAATGTCAATGGTGCTCAACCCAGCACTGTGAGACCTATCGTTAATGCTAATAACTTTGAAATTAAGCGTGGTCTCATCTAGATTTTGCAGCAGGAGTAGTTTGGTGGAGGACCTGCTGAGGATCCACATGCACACCTAGCCAATTTCTTGGAGATTTGTGATACAATTAAGATGAATGGAGTTAGTGATGATGCTATTCGGCTCTGACTATTTCCATTTTCTATAAAGGATAAAGTCAAGACTTGGTTGAATTCCAAAGCACCTAACTCTTTCACCACCTGGAATGCTTTGTCACAAGCTTTTCTAAGTAAGTATTTTCCCTCAGGTAAGACTGCCAAACTTTGAAATGATATTACCAGTTTTATTTGGTTGGATGGTGAATCTTTGTGTGAAACCTTGGAGAGACTTAAAGAATTGCAGAGGAAGTGTCCACATCATGGTCTTCCTAATTGGCTGATTGTACATACTTTCTATAATAGATTAACACATTTAGTCAGGATTACCATAGATGCAGCTGCAGAAGGTAATTTAATGAGTAAGTCAACATAAGAGGCATATGAGTTGTTAGAAGAAATGGCCTCTAACAATTATCAGTGGTCTAATGAAATAGGTATGCCTAAGAAAGTTCCATGTATGTATGATGTAGATGGCATAAACATGTTGAATGCCAATGTTGATTATTTGGTGAAAATGTTTGATAAGCTGGGTAATGTGAATTATGTTTCTAGTTCTGTATTGAGTTGTGATTGCTGTAGAGGAGCTTACATGAGTTTTGATTGTATGCAGGTAGAGCAAGCTCAATTTGTGTCTAATTTTAACAGGTAGCAGTAGCAGAACAACCATTATTCCAACACATACAACCCAGGCTGGAGGAATCAATCTAACTTTTCATGGAAAGATCAAGGTAACCAAGGTAGCAATTCTAGACCTTTCCATCTTCCTGGTTTCCAACCAAGACCATTCCAACCAGAAAGTAAGCAGTCTTGGAAGATAGCTATTGAGAAGTTAACCAATGCCATATTAGAGAGACTAGAAGCAAAGTTTGACCAGTTGGCGAGTTCCAACAGAAATGTGGAGATGCAATTGGGATAGTTAGCCAATTCCATCAATTCTCGTGGACAAGGCAATTTTCCTAGTAAGACAAAGGCCAATTTGAAGGAGCATTGCAAGGTAGTCACCTTGAGAAGTGGTAAGCAACTTGGTAAAGTAAGTGGTGAGACTGTAGTTGGTAATGAAGTAGAACATAAAGAGGTGAGCAAGAAGGTCGGTGAAGAAGTTGAGGACCTAGCCAAGACACCATCCCCACTACCATCGTCGAACCTTATGTTCTTCCCATTCCTTTTCCTCAAAGGCTTAAGCAGAATAAAATTGATCAGCAATCTGAGATATTTTTGAAAGTGTTTAGGCAGCTTCACATTAATATTCATTTTGCAGATACCTTAGCACAGATTCCTGCCTATAAAAGTTCCTAAAAGAGATCATGTCTAAGAAAAGGAAATTGGAGAATTTCAAGACCATTGCCTTGACGGAAGAATGCAGTGCCATTATCCAGAATAAGCTCCCACCAAAGCTAAGAGATCCATGGAGTTTTTCTATCCCTTGTACTATAGGTGATGCTAATTTTTCTAAAGGTTTGTGTGATTTAGGTGCTAGTGTTTCACTAATGCCTTTATCTGTGTCTAGGAAGCTTGAATTAAAGGAGTTGAAGCCTACTACCATCTCTTTGCACCTAGCTGACCGATCGGTGAAATATCCTTTGGGTGTTCTTGAGAATGTGTGATCAAGGTAAACAAGTTTATCATTCCAGATAATTTTATTGTGTTGGAGATGGAAGAAGGCACTGAGATCCCTATCATTTTAGGCCACCTTTTCTAATTACAGCTGGGGTTGTCATAGATGTTAAGAATGGTAGGCTAACTTTGAAGGTTGGTGAAGAAGAGGTAGAGTTTAATTTCTTTGAAGTTGCTAAATATCCTTCTTTTACTGATCATGTTTTTTGAGTTGATGTTGTAGATGAGTCGACCAGAGAGACTTTGAGGGCTGAAAATACTAAAGAACCTCTCGAGAACTATTTAGTGAGTGCAGGGACAAGTAAATATGATAATTTGGAGGATGCAAAAGTAGCGTGTGCATTAGAGGTTATATGTCCTAAGCAGAAGCAGATGCGTATTCATTTTGAGGATCTAGGCAAAGGTAAGCCATTCCCTCCTCTTTCTAACGTGTAAGCACTAGTTTTAGAGTTGAAGCCATTACCCTTACATCACATGTATGCCTTTTTATGTGAGAATAATATTTTGCTTGTGATTGTGAGTGCTTTTTTGTCTAATGATCAACTTGACAAATTGATTCATACTTTGAGATTGAGAAAAAAACTATAGGATGGAATATATCAGACCTTGGAGGAATTTGCCCTTCATTGTGTATGCATAGAATTCTAATGGAGGATAACCATAAACCTGTTGTTGAAAATCAGAGACGGTTAAATCTTAACATGAAAGAAGTAGTTAGGGCTGAAGTTCTTAAATGATTAGATGTAGGGATTATTTATCCTATATCTGATAGTTCATGGATTAGTCCAGTGCATGTAGTACCTAAAAAGGGTGGGATGACTGTGGCATATAATGAAAATAATGAATTAATTCCCACTAAGACAGTAACTAGGTGGATAGTTTGCAGAGATTATAAGAAACTTAATAGTGTTACCCGTAAGGATCATTTTCCTTTACCTTTTTCTTGATCAGGTGCTTGAGAGACTTGATGGGTATGCATATTACTATTTTCTAGATGTTATTCGGGGTATAACCAAATTCCTATATCCCTAAAGACCAAGAAAAAGATCACATTCACTTGTCCTTATAGTACTTTGCATTCCGTAGGATGCCTTTTGGTTTGTCTAATGCACCTCATACATTCCATTAACGCTGCATGATGGCTATTTTACCTGATTTTGTTGAAAAGATCATGGAGGTTTTCATGGATGATTTTTCTATTTTTGGATCTTCTTTGGATAGTTGTTTAGATAACTTGTTTTGAATTTTGCAGCGATGTGAGGAGACCAATTTAGTTTTGAATTGAGAGAAATATCATTATATGGTGTAGGAAGGTATTATTTTAGGCCAAAAAAATTTCAGCAAAAGGTATTGAGGTGGACTGAGCAAAAATAGAAATTATTGAAAAATTTCTATCACCTACCAATGTTAAGGGAGTTAGGAGTTTCCATGATCATGTAGGATTTTACCAGCATTTTATTAAAGATTTTTCTAAAATTTCTAAACCTCTTTGTAATTTGTTGAATAAGGATGTTGTGTTTGATTATGATAAGGACTGTTTGAATGCTTTTAACAGGTTGAAGCAAGAGTTGGTGTCAGCACCAATTATAGCAGACCCAGATTGGAGTTTGCCTTTTAAGCTAATGTGTGATGCTAATAATTTCGCTTTGGGAGCTGTTCTCGGCCAGAAAAAAGATAGGAAGTTGCATGTTATATATTATACTAGTAGAGTTTTAAATAATGCACAATTGAATTATGCAACTACTGAAAAAGAATTGCTTGCTATTTTGTTTGCTTTTGACAAGTTTCGATCTTATCTTGTAGGTTCTAAGGTGATTGTATATACAAACCATTCGACAATCAAGTATTTGCTGAAAAAGAAAGATGCTAAACCGCACTTGATTCGGCGGGTGTTGTTGCTTCAAGAATTTGATCTTTAGATTCGAGACAAGAGAGGCATGGAGAATGTGGTGGCAGATCACTTGTCTAGATTAGAGGGGCAATCAAGAGCAGATGAGGTGCCCATTAATGAAAGCTTTCCAGATGAGCAGTTGTGTTTCAGTTATCCCTTGTATGCTGGGTTGGTGAACTATTTGGTCAGTTACAGTGTTCCCCCTTATTTGAGCTATCATCAAAAGAAAAAGTTTTTATGGGATGTGAAACATTATTTTTGGAAAAAATCGCTACTTTATAAACATTGTACATATGAGATGATTAGAAGATGTGTGCCCCAAGATGAGATGCAAGATATCCTTGACCATTGCCATTCCTTGAAGTGTGGTGGATATTTTAGTATGTCCAAGATAGTTGCAAAGGTATGGTAGTCTGGTTTTTACTGGCCAACCATGTATCAAGATGCTAGACAGTATGCAAGCATGTGTGATAGATGTCAGAGGGTTGGCAACATTTCGAAAAAGAATAAGATGCCCTTGACCAATATCCTGGAGGTTGAACTGTTTGATTTGTGGGAAATTGATTTCATGAGCCCATTTCTCTATTCCTTCAACAATCAATACATCTTGTAGTAATGGATTATGTGTCTAAATGGGTTGAAGCTACTGCAACTCAGACTAATGACTCTCGAGTGGTGATGAGATTTGTGAAGAAAAATATTTTTTCAAGATTTGGTGTGCTGAGAGCCATTATTAGTGATTAAGGCTCCCATTTTTGTAATCGGTCATTTGAGGCTTTGTTGAAGAAATACGGGGTTACTCATAAGGTTGGACTTGCCTATAATCCCCAAACAAATGGGTAAGTGGAACTTGCAAATAGGGAATTGAAGCAAATTTTGAAGAAGACTGTGAGCAGTTCAAGGAAGGATTAGGCGAATAAGTTAGATGATGCACTCTGTGCTAATAGGACAGCTTTCAAGACACCTTTGGGTATGTCTCCTTACAGACTTCTCTTTGGAAAGTCTTGTCACTAACTAGTTGAATTGGAACATAGGGTCTATTGGGCATTTAAGGAGTTGGACATGGACTTGAAAGCTGTGAGATTGTTACAGTTGAGTGAGTTGGAGGAGTTTAGGTTGGATGCCTATGAAAATGCTCGGATTTACAAGGAAAATACCAAGCATTGGTATAACAAGCATCTTCAAATTAAAAACTTCAAAATTGGGCACTAGGTGTTACTCTTCAACTCAATTTGGCCCCTGTGTGGATAGTAAAAGTTTTTCATCTCATCTAATCATTACAACTTTTTTAAATTTTTACACAAAATATAATAAACAATTCAACTTTTTCAAATCCCAAAACAATAATAATATTAAAAAAATAATATTCTAATAATATTTTATTCAACTTTCAACTTTCATCTAGAACCATCTCATCTCATCTCACTATCCAAATGGAGCCTTAAGTTATTCCCATGCAAGATTCAGTCTAGGTGATCTGGCCTATTCAAAGTAACAAAAATATCCATAGGGTGCTATTGAGATGCATAGTGAGGCCACTGGTGCATTCAAGGTTAATGGACAACGTTTGAAGCCTTATCTTGTTGGTAATATAGTTCCTAAATGAGTTACTTCTTGAAGAATCCTACCTATGGTTGATGGTGTAGAAGTTAAGCTAATAACTATAAACAAGTGTTTCTTTTGTTTTAGTTTTAGGTTTTATTTAAGTTTTTTTTTTTAATAATGAAGGCTGTGACACCTCTTCTTTGGGTTGTGTTGTATAGGTTCGGAAAAATCAAGCAAGAAGATAGTTGTGTTCAATTCAATTTGACATTTGTTGTGTTCAGCCTTGCTAAAATGGGAGTATTAGTCTTCCATTTTTCTTTCCTTTCACATTGAGGACAATGTGAAAATTAAGTTTGGGGAGTGGATATTTGATTATGCTGAATGCTGGTGCTGGCTATGTTTGTTTGAGAAAGAAAACTTTGTTTCTTTGAAATTCTGGTTTGTTCACATTCATGCAAGTTAATTAGTGATCATATTCATGTCTTCCAAACCAGATTTTTATGTGAAAAATTAGGAGAAATGAACCTACATTTGCACTTATATGAGACTTATTTAGGATCAACATTATACTTTTGGGTTCTTTATTGTGTTAAGCATTGCATTTTTTATTTAGGATATGTGATATCTTATAAAACAAGATTAATCATACTTGTTTTCTTTAGAATTATTGAAGTACACTTTTCCTTGCAAAGTTGTATTAGTTGTGTGTTTATGCATAAAAGATGAGTGTGATGTTTTTCTTATAATTATCCCTTTTGATCTAGTCCTAAAAAGAGTTTAAGTAAATAGAGTGATAATGAATAGACAGTTGAATAAATAAATGTGTACGAAGTTCTATCTACTCTAATGTTTTGAGTTGCTTAGTAACTAGGGGTATTCATTACCAATGTTTATTTTTACGTCAAATGTGTACGAAGTTCTATCTACGTGAATACAAGCATCCATCACAAATGCTTGTATTCGCGTCAAAAAGCGAGTGACAACTTAAAGATAAAGAATAATAATAATAATAATAATAATAATAATAATAGTTTCTATCTTGTTTGTAGTAGTGAGAAAGGATGATTGCAGGTTGAATTGTTACATAATTCAATTGTATTGGTTGCATGATAAATATGATTGAGTTTGGAATTATGTATGGATATTTGAACTAGAGAATGTGAGTATGCTTGGTTTTCCTTTATTTGCAATTATGTACTAAGTTGAAGATTTGATGTTTGCATAATAGGTCCTTTGGGTGTGATGAGTTGAGCCTAACTAGCCTAACTAGGGTTATTTTCCTTTATTTTTATGGTTTTCCTTTTGCTTGAGGACAACAAACATTCAAGTTTGGAGGTATTTGATGTGGGAACTTATTTCACATATTTTCTTAGTCCTAATTGTTTTGATTCAGGGTGTTTTATATCTTTCTTAACTCGTTTGTCTATAATTTTAGGTGTCTTTTACATTTATTTAATTCTTAAAAATTCTTAATATTTTTCAGGTGTTTAATTATTGAATTAGGTTGAAATTGGGCTGATGTGAAGAGGCAGAATTTAGGCTAGGCCTAGAGAGCAAATCCTAATTGGGCTGTTCTAGTAAAAAAAGAACACTTTTCGGTTTTTGAGTTTTAACTGGAGTTACAGACCTCGGTTTCAGGTATTGTTTGGCTCTTTGGAAACCTAAGATGTAGGCCTAAAACTTTTATGAAGAGTACAAAACTCAGTTCTGCCTTTTTGAAGTTCAAAACTTAGCAGAAATGGAGAAGTCCGAATCTGTCCAAAAGTTTATTGTAATCTAGACCCTGTTTTGGTTTTCAGCCTATATCTGGAGTTCTCGAAATCAGAATAAAGCAAGCCTAGCTGCGTTGGAAATCTGAGAATGAGATCTAAAACTTTTGTGAAGGGCCCAACTCCAAAATATGTCGTTTTGATGCTTTAACTCTAGCTGAAAGTCGAGTAATAAAATCAGCTAAGCATTCCGGATTTTAGAAGCAGATATGGGAGAAATATCTTTTTTTCTTAAAAAAAAAAATGAAAGGAGAATCGATTTTGAATTGATTAGATGGCCTTAAGTTATTATTGGTCAAAGATAAGATGCTGAAATTGAAAAAAAGGGCAAGTTGACGTTCAAAACTAGAGAACTAGAGGAATGAATGAAACCAAAAAAGAAAAAAAGATTAAAGGAGGAGCTGTAATTTCGGAGAGGAAGAATGAAGCTCACGATTTCTGCAATTACAAATTTTTTTTTTTTGCTTTCTCTAACTTTTAGTTGCTGAATTGATATTAAGGATGTTGAATTAGAATTTATGTTTGAGAAATAGTTTGATTGTTTTATTAGTTATGATTTGCTAGTTTTCTTATTCTAGGGCTAGGATATAGTTATTGAATTTTGGATATGATTTGAATATGATTGTATTGACTACCCTTTGTTAATTATAATTGGATAATTTCAATTTTCATTCTTACAATTTCCTGACCATGAATTGCATGCTTAAGATGTTGAATGAAGTAACAAAAGTTGAAGTTTAATATTAGTTTGTGAATTCATCAAACCTTGGCATTGTAGTTTAGAAATAAATAAACACCCTTGTGACCTACATTCAAGAATTTCACATAGCATAATGAATTTATATTAATTTCTGTAATCACGATAATAGACATATGATTAATATAGGTATAGGTGTTATACCTTGAAAGCGGATATCACATAAAAAAAAGTAAATTCGGTCAATATAATTAGCAAAACATTAATGCAAGCAACCAGGTTTAAACTCATTGAAGGAATTCAATTGATGAAATCATAGCCTTAGGAACCATTCATATTTGATTTTTCAGGTTAAGAATTTGCAGTCAGTCACATCAAGTTGGGATAGTCTAAATAATATAAGAAATTTTATAAATTGGTAATTGAATCTCCTCCTTGTGGAAACGATATTCTTTATGTCCTGTTCTACTTTTCAAGACCCATGCACTTGTGGTAGAGTCTAGGAACCACTAGCACCACACCAACTCCAATTTTATTATGGTCAGCACAGATAGCCACATCTCAATTTACCTTAACGCAATTAGGAGGAGGGACTTCCCAATGTAATGCAATAGGTTCTGTAATACTTCTAGTCACAGGTTGATGGTGCATTGCATTCTTAAAATTCTCAATAACTTGGATAACTCGTTGATAAACAGAATCAGGAGATTGAAAACAACCTTCATGTATAAAAGTATTCCTTATTAACCATATACATCGAGCTAAGATAGCAAACAATACCAAGTCATGTTGCATCAGTTTATCATACATCTGTTCAAACAAACTTAAAAAGTCTACTGTTGTGATAGCAGCTTTTTGGAGAGCTCGTGAGCCCAGAAGCCACACATCCCCTGCTGGGGGGCATGTCCATAAAATATGGCTTGGGGTCTCATCTTCAGCCAAACACATAGGGCATATAGACTTAGTAGCCACATGTCTCTTGTATAAATTGACTCTAGCAGGCAAAGCTTCAGTGCATGCATGCCATAGGAACATCCTGACAGCATTAGTGGTTTGCAAGGACCAAAGCTTTCTCCATAAACTCCCATCCTGCCCTTGCTTAGAAGATTTACCAATAGACAATGTTAATATTTGTCTATGCAAGTGACAGGCACTCCTTACAGAAAATGAGCCAGTAGCAGTTCCCCTCCATATCAATTTGTCAGCAGAAGGCATCATGCTAACAGGTATCTTAAGAATTTCTTTCAAGTCAGCTTCATTAAAAGTAGCTTGAACTTCTTCCACCACCTAGTATGAAGATTAATGAGGTTAGCAACCATAGCTTTCTCAAGAAGCATAGATAGAGGAGACTGGATTTTGCAAGAAAAATCCCTTCGCAGTCACTTGTCCTTCCAAACTTTGATTTGAGTACCATCACCCACTCTCCAAATCAGACCCTCATTTAATAGAGGAATGGCTTGGAAAATACTTCTCCATATGTAAGAGGGCTTAGAACCTAACTCAGCCTGCAAGAGCATAGTGTGAGAATATTTTGCTTTAAAAATATTTCTTGGAAGGGAATCAGGGTCCATAAGAAATCTCCAAGCTTGCTTGGCTAGAAGAGCTATGTTAAAGCCATGCAAGTCTTTGAAACCATGTCTTCCATAGGTTTTTCCAACACTTGATAGCTCCCAACTTTTTCAATGGATCTTAGATTGATTATCCTAATGACCCCACCATAACTTAGCAAAAAGAGTGTAATTGTCTACAATGAGATTTAGGAAGCAAGAACACATTCATGCTATAAGTTGGAATAGCTTGTAACGCAGCTTTAATAAAAATTTCTTTTCTAGCTTGTGATAGAAACTTATTTTTCCAATTATTAAGCCTCTTACGCACCCTCTCCATAATACCTCTGAAAGCACTCAAACGAAATCTACCAATAAGAGAGGGAAGGCCTAAGTATTTGTTAAGGTTAGAAGAAGCTTTTAATCTTGCCAACTCCATAATGTACTGCTTGGTTGTTGGCTTAGTATTTCTACTGAAAAACAAAGAAGCCTTATCTCTATTAAGTTGTTGTCCTGATGCTTCTTCATAGACACCAATAATCTGGTTTAAATTGGCCCATTTTTGCATATTAGCTTGACAAAATAGAAGTCTATGATATGCAAAAAACAGATGAATCATTTTGATCTTTCCCTTAGCAATTGTAATACCAGTGAGAAGTTTTTGTTGTTCTGTAACACATAGTTGAAAGCTGAATGCTTCAACACAGAATAAATAGGTATGGTGATAATGGACAGGCTTGCCTCAATCCCCTTTGAGGTTTAAACGTTTGCTGAGGAACACCATTCAATAGAACATAAAATGAAGAAGTAGTAACATAATTTAAGATCAGATCTATCCACTTGGATGTAAAACCCAATTTAGCCATCACAACTCTTAGAAATTCCCATTCTATCCTGTCATATACCTTACTCATATCCAATTTCAAAGCCATTTACCCCTTGTTACCATGAAGCTGCGTGTGCATAGTGTGTAAAGTTTCGTAAGCATCTAAAATATTATCTATAATTAATCTACTAGGGACAAAAGCACATTGATTTGGTAAAATAAGTGAAGACAAAACTAATTTTAGTCTTTTAGTAAGCATCTTTATAATAATTTGTATATAACATTATATAGACTAATTGGTCTATATTCAGAAACACTCATTGAATTTTTGATTTTTGGAATCAGCACCAAATATGTGAAGTTGATGGACTCAATAGTAGCATTAGAGTTTAAGAATGAAAGTACAGCATGACAGACCTCACTACCAACCACAAACCAATGATCTTGGTAGAAACATGCACCATACCCATCAAGACCAGGAGCTTAGTGGGGTCCCATTTGAAAGACAACAGCTTTAATTTCTTCCTTAATGAATTCCTATAGCAAAGCATCATTCATTTCCGCAAATACTTTTGGGGTCAAAGCATTTAAACAAGCATCGATCTGAGAAGGATGAGAGGAAGTAAACAAAGATTGATAGAACTTTGTAAAAGCACTGCCTATCTTGATAATATCAGTATGAGTGACCCCATGTTCATCAACCACTTGCAAAACCTTATTTCTCCTTCTTCTTTGACTAGCACATAGATGGTAGAACTTTGTGTTTCTGTCACCGTATTGAAGCCAATGCATTTTAGCACGCTGTTTCCATTTTAGATGTAACCTTTCCTAGAGATAGCTTATTTCTCTTTGAAGTTGTTTTGCTTCTTCCACTAATGAAGATATCAAATTAGTCTGAAAGGCCTCTAACTTTGTGAGTTTTTCTTGCAGAGTTTGATTAGTAACTAGAGCTTTATTACGGACCCACATTTTTAAGGATTTCATACAACTACCAAGTTTTGCTGAAATAGTGGTAAGACTACTAGAAGATAAACATGTTTGTTGCCAAGCATCTTGAACTACTTCTGTGCAATCCTCATAAGTGGACCAATGAGCTTCATATATTCTTGCTCTATAAGCAGGAGCAGAGGGACAAAGTCTTTGTTCCACACCATGCAATAGAGGCCACTGCTTTATCAAGCTTTTTTTTGGTAAAACCACCATATGTCCTATTATTTGACCATGTAAATTTCCCTTTATAAAACCCCAGATCATTAAGCTGACAATCTTGCAAGACATTACTAAATATTGCAATATGTTTATCACTTCTTCTAGCACCACTATACTTCTCACTATGAAATAATATTTCATTGAAATCACCGAGACAAAGCCACATCTGAGGTTGCAAAGAGTGCAGATGATGCAATATATTATAGCATTTCTCTCTCTCTCTCTCTCTCTCTCTCTAGTGATCGGGTGCCCATAAAAGCATGTGAGCATCCATAGGGATTTGGAGGATGTAGTTGCCATCCAACAGTTAATGTGTCTTTGTGAAAAGCTGTGTATCTCAAGTGGAATGTCATCTTTCCATAATAATACTAGACCACCACCATGACCAACACCATCAACGGTAAATATACAATGATAGTCCAAGAAATTTTTCAATTTTTCAAGCTTAGTTCTGTACCTTAGTTAAAATTAAAAATAAAATGCTAGGCTTTTATCCTTAACCATAAGGTTAAGGTTATGAACTGCCAAGCCCTCAGCAGTTCCTACTTAAAAGTCTCATTTCTCCTAGCAGGGTTCGCTGCTAGCCTCCGCCGCTACATTCAAGGATGAGCAAAGAGACCTTTGTTGTTTTGTCATTCTCAGTTTATCAGTATTAAGAAGGGCACTAGTAGGTAAAGATTTCCTTTTACGATAATAATATATGCATGAGAAGGTACAGTCTCAGTACAAACATAATTTTGAACCTTGGTTTTCAACTTTTGCAGGGGAATATGTGGCATTGAAGCCTTCTGATTCAATGATTCCTCCAATGTCTCAAATTCGAACCCCTCATCAGTGATGGGGTTAGTATTAGGATCTGGAGCATCTTACATAACAGGTGGCAGACCAATGTGCAAAGCAGGGACATACAGATCAAATGGAGTAGTTACATCCGTTGCAGTTAGGATAGGTACCTTATTAGAGGAACAACCAATCATATTCACTTGTGTAGGAATATCACCATGCCACTTGTTATTATTCTTGCCAGGAACCAATGAGGCAATCACATAACTATCATGACAGTTTCCAGAAGAATTGGATGGGGATAACTGCTCACCAGAAGGGAGATTGGATGGTTGTTCTAATTGACCACCAAGATGTTTACCTACACCTCCACGTGTAGTAGAAGCCGCAACCCTCAACCAAGAACCATATTGCAAATTAGAAGTGACAGAATCAGAAGAAGGACCAAATATCAAGAATCAACCATGCATGATAACACCACAAAAGAAACAAAAATGCGGCAAATGTTCATATTGAAAAGACACAAAAACTTGGTGTTCCTTTAGAGATAGCATAGTCTCTCGTACAAGAGGTTTCACTAGATCAACATCAACAAGAACCCATAGATACTTGCCCCAACCATTACCAATAGCATCCACATCCATAGTTATAGTTTTACCAATCAAGTTGCCAATCCGAGTCCCAACTAAAGAATTCATACAACCAAATAGCAAATTGTATAATTGAACCCAGAAATGAGAGAGTAAATACCAAATCATTGGGGGAAGTAAAGCCATCAAAGAATTTCAAACATATCAAATGTTGATCAAATAGCCATGATTGACCCTCCCAAACACTATGAAGATCTTGATCAGAACAAAATTTAAAGAGAAACAAATTGGCCCCAACTTCAATGATGTTAACTTCTAGCATAAATTTCCATATATTTATGCATAGTATGTTTAAAGGCCTCTCTGTTAATCTTCTTTTCAGCCATAATCTTACCCACTAGACAAAAGAAGCCTTTGGACATAGTATGTTCAACATCCTTCTCAACTACTACAACACCCTCTTTCTCTGTGTCAGTAAGACACAATTTAGTCCACAAATTCGTAAATTCTTTTGCCACTAAGACAACCAAATGAAAAGATGAAATACATAAGCAAGGGAAGACAACATTTTTGCACAAAACAGCCTTGCCTATGGCAAGAAAAACACCTTCCACTCAAGTGTGAAGGCAGGAAAATTCCTCCTCAAAGAACCAGGGGATAGCCTTGAAAGGAAACGAATATCTAGGTTTTAAGAAAAAAAAGGTCGTGATTATAAAAAAAAATGCAATTTGATTGATGAAGTTTTGTATGATATCTTAGAAATAGCATAGCTGCCATGTTGGCACATTAGTTACATTCTATTGGCTATAACATGTTTTAGTTTTTCTTTGATTTTTTATATAAATACCTCACATGTACATCATAACAGTGGTAAAAAAATACACAGTTTCAACACAACACACGTGTACGAGTTCTCTCTCTTTCTCTCGTCTTCTAAATTTCTCCCATACTCAACTTTATCTCAGAAACCTCTTTGGCAGAATATAGATTTTGTCATGGTATCAAAGAAATCTGACTGGTTGTTCTTGAATTTTCCATGGATCTAACAATGGCTTCATCCTTTCATTCTTCTCAAGTCCCAATCGAAGATCCATCTAGCCCTTATTTTCTCCATCACCTGGTGTTATGCTAGTGATATAACGATTAAATGGAGACAATTATCATTCTTGGGCCAAATCAATGTCTAAAGCCCTAAGTGCAAAGAACACGATGGGTTTCTATCAATGGAACCCTCAAGAAACCCTCGAATGAAGAAGATACGATTTATCAAGCATGTATTAGGTGTAATGATATGGCTATATCATGGATTATTAACTCTGTTGTAAAGAATATCGGTTCAAGCATCCTGTACATTGATGTAACGGAGGTCATGTGGAGAGATTTAAATGAGTGATTTTCACAAGAAGATCGACCACGGATTTTTCAATCGAGGAAAGCAATCAGTTCCCTAAAGCAAGAACATAAATCAGTTAGTGATTATTACACAAAACTAAAATCATATTGGAATGAATTAGCTAATTTCAAGAAAATCACAACAAGAGAAATATGTGATGCAGTTTTTTATGGGATTGAACAAATCTTTCAATAGTTTGAGGAGCCAAATTTTGTTGCTTGTACCCTTTCCATCCATTAACAAAGTTATCGCACTTACACTTTAAGAAGAGAAACAAAGAAATGTGCTTGTCAATTCTATCCTAAATCTTGGAACAATTACTACACCGTTGACAAAAAAAGCACTGAATCTTGAGTCCATTGTTGTGTTAATGACTAAATCTAAAAAACCTTGAAATTCTTCTTCCAAACAACCTAGCTTCAGCAAAGATCGACCTATGTGAAGTCATTATGATACAATGGACATACCTTTGATAAATACTACAAAATACATGGTTTTCCACCAAACTTCAAATCCAAGAGAGCGACAACTCATTTAGCAAATCAAACATCTTCTTCCTTTGGAGGTCAAGGAAGAAACGAGGTTATACTGTTGACATTTGCTCAAGAGCAATGTCAGCAACTTCTTGCAATGCTTAAGCCCTCTGTTGCCATCTCTCACTCTATAAATCAGACCACTTCTCTTTTACAAGAATCAAACTCCACATCTCTTTCAGCATATGGTATTCTTCCAACTCTACAATCTTTTCCTGTGAAAATTTTTCAGGTAAATCCACATCTTCAACATCTTTAATTTCTTCAAACCATACACCTTGGATAATCGACATTGGAGCTACAGACCATAACTCCACTCAATTCTTTTCTTCAATCACTTATGCCATTAAATTTTTAGTAAAGTTACCAAATGGTAATCTTGTCGAAGTCACTTGTATTGAGAAAGTTTCTCTTTCTAAAACAATTGGTCTTACACAATGTTCTTTGTGTTCCATGTTTTTCATTCAATCTTATCTCATCTAACAAGTTAACCTGTGATTCCTTTTGTTATTTCATTTTCATTTCTAACCTCTATTTTTTTCAAGACCTATCTACATGGACAATGATTGGTATGGGTGAGTAAAGAACGGGTTTATATCATTTCTTGCAACAATCTTCGGTTGGTTCTTCTGTTGCTTCCTCAGTTCATCAAGACTATAATTTGTGGCACAGTAGACTAGGCCACATTTCTTTTTCTAGACTGAAATTTCTCAATAAATCTGTATTAGATATACAAATGTTAGATTCTACCACTTCCTTTCCTTATACAATTTGTCCATTAGCTAAACAAAAATGGTTGTCTTTTACACCTAATGATAATATTTCTAAATCTTATTTTGCTCTCATTCATTATGACCTATAGGGTCCATTTTCTATTTCTGCTCTTGATGGCTCTAAATACTTTATAGAGATTAATTTCAAACAGCTTATGGTGTAAATACCCTCTTTAAACTGTTCAATAAGCAACTGCCATGTCGTGGTTCCATAGAAAAAAAAATACAACCCACCTCACTCAATTAAAATACACCCCCTCTCCCCCCCCCCCCCCCCCAAAAAAAAAAAAAAAATAGATCCCCTATCTTGGGATTTTTTTCTCCCCTCTTTTCCTTTCTTTCCTTGAAAGAAAAACTCCCTTCAGTATCTCTCTCTCTCTCTGATCCCTTAAGCTTTTTCCTCTATTTCAATCTATGTTTGGAAGAAATACATTCAAAACTGATTCCTTATGAATTTGGTTCATTTTGATCATCTGCTTTTATTTTCTTGGTAAAAAATTCATAAGGAATCAGAGAGAGATGTTGAAGGGACTTTTTCTTTACAACAGAGAAGGAAAGAGGAGAAAAAGCAAGAGGGAGAGAGGGGGAAAAAAATCCCAGTACGCGGGTGGGTTTGTGGGAGGGGGCAAGTGAGGTGTATTTTAATTGAGTGAGGTGGGTTGTATATTTTTTTCCATGGAACCACGATGTGGCAGTTGATTGGATGGTGTAAACACCCTCTTTACACCATAACTGATCTCTAGCATCTCTCTACTTTCTAAGTATTGTAGATGACTACTCAAAATCTACTAGGTTTACCTCATGCAAAACAAATCTCAAACCAAGACTTATTTGCAATCATTCTTTAATCTAGTGGAAACACAATCTCAAACACCGATTAAATAAATCAGAATAGACAATGGAGTTGAATTTTATATGCCTGAATATTTCTTAAACAATGGTGTGATTCATAAAAGAATTTGTGAAAAAACCTCAACAAAATGGTATAGTTGAGAGAAAACACCAACATCTTTTGAATATTGCCCACTCCTTACGTTTTCAAGCATATCTACCATTAGAATTTTGGGGTGATTGCATCTTAATTGCAACCCACTTGATTAATCTAACTCCAACTCCTTTGTTGTTAGACAAGTCACCCTATGAAATCTTATATTCCACTCCTCCTTCATCTATTCATCTTAGAGTGTTTGATTGCCTTTATTTTGCATCTACCTTAACTAGAAATCGAACAAAATTTGATCCTAGAGCCAAAAAATACATTTTCATTGGGTATTCATTTGCTATCAAAGAATACAAACTATTTGATCTTGAGACTCACACTACTTTCATTTCTCGAGACGGTTTTTTTCATGAAACAAATTTTCCTTTTTCTTCCTCTATTTCTCATTCTTGTCTTCCACAACAATCTTCCTTTGTTTTACCAAAAACTATACTAGATGTTACTGATTCTCTTTTCTACAATCCCTCCTCTTCTAGTACAAATCTTCCTTCTCCTTCTGCTACTTCTCTTCCCATTCGACAATTAACAAGGTTACAAAAATAACCAAGTTATTTGCAAGACTACCATTGTCAAGTGGCTGCTTCTCATCCATTACAATTAGTTTCCTTAGTAGATACTTTCTCAGGTACAAAGTTTTCTCTCTCTAACTTTTTTTCTTGTCATAAACTCTCTCCCTCTCACAAAAACTTTGCTTTAACTATTTCTTAACATAGAGCCTACATTTTTTTTCCCAAGCCATTCATATTCCTGAATGGCAAACAACAATGAATGCTGAAATTAAAGCTCTTGAGGACAATGAAACTTTGACACTTACTCCTTTACCTGTGGGAAAAAAATCTATAGGGTGTAAATGGGTATATAGAATTAAATACAAGGTTGATGGTAGCATAAAAAGATATAAAGCCCGATTGATTACCAAAAGATATACTCAAATTGAAGGTTTAAACTTTCAAAAAACTTTTTCCCCAGTTGAAGCAGAATATAGGGCTATGGCTTTTACAACATGTGAACTCTCTTGGTTACTTGTCTTGTTAAAATATTTTTAGCTCCAACACTCTCAGCCCACACTTCTCTTTTGTAACGACAAAGTTGCTCTTCATATTACAGTCAACCCAATTTTCTAAGAAAGAACCAAACATATTGAGATGGACTGTCATATGGTAAAAAAAAAATTACATGCCAATGTGATCAAAACTCTTCATGTTACTTCTCACCACCACTTGGGTGATCTTTTCACAAAAGCTCTCGGTTTTACTCAGTTTCATTCTTTACTTTACAAGATGTGTGTTTTGGATATACACACTCCATCTTGTGGGGGACTCTAGAAATAGCATAGCTGCCATATTGGCACATTAGTTACATTTTATTGGCTGTAATAAGTCTTAGTTTTACTCTAACTTTTGATATAAATACCTCACATGTACTTCATAATAGTGGTAAAAAAATACTCAATTTTAACACAAAACACATGTTCAAGTTCTCTCTTTTCTCTAGTCTTCTACATTTGTCCTGTACTCAACTTCTCTCTCAAAAACCTCCATGGCAAAATTCAGATTCTATCATGATACCCAGATCACTTTTTCATCATATAAATATCACATAATTCAGAAACATAAAAAATATGCGAGTCTCACGAAAACTTGTGATAAAATTCGAACAAAACATAAAATATAGCTCCATTATTTGGGTTTTTTGTAACATCTTTGTAATAAGATTCAAACAAAGATACATATAGCATATGGATTATTATATACTATCAGATCTTGAAATTTACATGCGTAACAAGCAAAATTTAATCCTTTAGTGTCCATATATTGTGTCTATATCTCTTCGAATTATCAAAACTTCATTCATATATAAAAAATTATAAAGCCAATGTGGCTTAATAATTGTGTTACATTAACGGCTTGCTTTTGTAAAGGTACTAACATGATTTTGTAATAACGTTTTATCAAGTGATCCTAAAAGATGGTGAAGTGCTCCTGAGTTCAAAATTTTGCAGTCACATTCTTGGAGCAACAAATTTGAGGTATTTTCCTTTAAATTGTCGTGAAACTCCTTACTAAAAGTATATGCATCTCTGAGATTAGTTTGAAATTTGTCCTAGACACTCAAATTCAATACCAATAAAATATATTTAGCCTCATTTATTTTTGCAGATGAGATGAATTGAGATGAAAGTTTAAAATTGAATAAAATATTATTTTTTTAAAAATAAAATATTTTTAAAATATATTTTTTTAATATTATTTTTATTTTAAGATTTGAAAAAATTGCATTGTTTATTTTATTTTGTATGAAAATTTAAAAAAATTGTAATGATTAGATAAAATGAATTGTGAAAGCAAACAAGACTAAAAGGGGCATCAATTTTTGTTATGATGCAAAAAGTTGAAATTAGCTGAAAACAAAATTTGTTGGTTAAGGTTATGATGTCTAATTTATTATTATATGGATTGATTAAAGTTTATTTATATTTGACTATCAAAGTTGACAATTTTTATTACAACCAACTATTTTATGGTTGGGTGGGTCTACATCCACCGTTGGGGGTTCCCGCTAGAGCCCCGCTAGGCATTTTAAGTTTTTTTCTTTAAGAATTTTTTTTTATATTATTTTTTAATACTTTTAAATATTTTTTAAAAAGAAAAAAAATTCATAATATTATTAAATAATAATTTCTTAATCACTAAGTAAAAATTAAAAAAAAAATGGATGCAGTGACTTTTAGCAGGATCCCTAACTTTTTCCTTTATGGTTTCCTACAATAACAAATTAACAATTTATTAATATAAACTATCATAATGCCAACAGATTTATAAATAAAATAAATATTTTATTTTATTTTTCTACCTCTTCCCTACTTAGTTTTGACACGTCACATGTGGCACCCAAAGCTATATGATACAAATTAAGAAATGACACATGTCTAACAAAAGAGTAGAATTATATAAAAAATATGAAAGCTAAAAAACATTTGAAATAAAAGTATTTAAATTAAAAAAATTAAAACATAAGGGAAAATAGCCAAACAAACTCAAAAAAACCAAAATTTGAAAATAACAAGAGAAACATACAACTATAAAATTTGAAAACGATGGTTGCCCATCTTAACCAAAAATTAATATTAATCTATTATCTAAACATCTTTTAATTTAAAAACGAAATTTAAATTTTATACAATCATTTGCCGAAATTTCAGACAAAAGTCAAGATAACAAAAATCAAAACAAAATGGCCTTGACAAAATCATACTCGAAGAGTTTCTCATCTTAACCCATCCGCTTTCACAAATCTCAATACAAAAAATAATTAGTAATACTTTTGATATTTTCATTCTATTATAACATGTCATGCCAATTAAAAATTATTAAGATATAAAATAAAAAATAAAATTTATCTCTTTCCATCAACTTAAACTTTTGAGACAAGTGATAATTTCACACGGTATCAAAGTCAGATTCTGAGTTCGAATCCTGACTTTACACTCTATCTCATTTAAGAGAAAAGATATTTACAACCGTGAATTGTGTAACCGTCGCGTAATCGTTTTGAAAAAAATGACTAAAACATGAGACTCATATGAAAAAAATTAATTTTTTAATAGTGAACCTCACTCTTTTTTAAAACGATTATGCGGCGGTTTCACACTTCACGGTTGTATGTAGAATTACTCCTCATTTAATTAAATATTTCACGTATTTTACCACCTACTGAGGGGGAGTTTAATCCATAGGTGAGGGGGAATGTTAAGATATAAAATAAATAATAAAATATATCTCTTCCCATTAACTTAAACTCTTGGGACAAGTAGTGATTTTACAAAAATAATACTTACGTAATAAATTTTTATCTAATTTTGCAAAATCCAATAACAAACTCATCTCAAAATTTTTTTTAAAAAAATAATGAAAATTTCTCAAAAGTTCCTCAAACCAAAGGTTTCCAATTTTTTTAAAAAATAATGTTATATACAATCGTAAAATTTTTTAGTATCTTACAATTTTTTTGAAAACAAAGATAAGATTTACTGTTAAAAATTTAATTACTTTCATATAAATATCATATTTATTTATTTTTTTAAAAATATATTAAATATCTCCACAATTACAAATATATATATTTATTTCCAAGAAAGATTGTACGAGCTTTACTTTATCGGATTTGCTGGACAGGCCGAGCGAGGGTCGTAGTACTGTATAGTACATGTAATGTAAAGGGATTGTATTGTGCATCTCTCGATATTTATGCACTCCCCCTTCCAAATATGTACACACATGATAAATACGTCCTGTAGATAAAACTACTGCTAAAATATATGGTTGCCGGGCTTTCTTCAGTCCCCCTCCCTTCCTCTCTTCGTCTCTCACAATGGCGACTGCTCTCTCGCTTCACCATTTTCTTTGCCTACGCTCGCTGAAGACTAATTGCTTTTCTTCATCTAAATCCCCAACGCTCATCCGGAACCCAATTTGCTCCGTCCGTCTTCGACCCGTGCCCCAATCATCAACTCAGAAGCACGCTGACAGTGGCAGCCCCTCTCTAGAGACTCAAACTCCGCCCCTTGATGACTCAAAACCCGAAGCTTCGCGTAATCCTGTTGACCCGAATCCTCCATCCAACTCGTCCATTCCTTACTCCTTTTCTTCTCTTTTTCTTCGTCTAAGGTGCGCCCGATTTCGAAATGCTTTGAGCGTTGGGTTTCAATTCCAAGGTCTGAGTCTCATTTTGAGGTAGTTTCTTTTGGGGTTTTGCAGAGATGGGATTAAGTTTGATGGGCTCGGGGTGGAGATATTGTCGATTGCATTGCCTGCTGCGTTGGCTTTGGCAGCTGACCCGCTTGCGTCGTTGGTTGATACAGCCTTTGTTGGTCATTTAGGTACTTTTGTTTCGCTTCAGTTTGTGGATGTGGTATATGTGACATCTCTTTGAATGATTGTGAATTCGGATTCTTGTGTTTGAGTCATTTTTTGGGACAATCGGCGGAGTCTTTGAACACGTTAATAGTACTTTTAAGTATTGGAATGTTGCATATCTTATCCAGTTTTGGGACTGTGTTCTGGGATGTCTTGCTTATTAGGAAGTGTGCAATTTCAGTTTCATATTTCCTATACGCACCATATATGATGGCCTGTTTTCGTCTTGCTTATTAGATGACTACCACTAAAAGAAGTTTTTTTTTCCCTCTCATTATCTTTCTCATGTAGGATCTGCTGAACTGGCCGCTGTTGGGGTATCGGTTTCAGTTTTCAATTTGGTGTCAAAATTGTTTAATGTGCCATTGCTCAACGTCACAACGTCCTTTGTTGCCGAAGAGCAGGCCTTGGTTGGTAAAACGGCTGAAGATTCCAATCAAATTGACAAGGGTAATTGTTAAATGTAGTCTAGCATATTATATCAATATTCATTTTGAGTTTCTAGGATTTTGATCTTGTGTCCTTTTGTTTTTAGTCTTATTGGGGTGTTTCGTTTTTTGGTTGTTATTAAGATGGCATGGGTGAGCGCGAAGGCAAGAAACTGCTTCCCTCAGTGTCAACTTCTTTAGCACTTGCTGCTAGCATTGGTCTTGCTGAAGCTGTTGCACTTTCATTCGGCTCTGGTTTCTTAATGAATATCATGGGTATACCTGTCGTACGTAGACTCAACTTAATTATGAATTTAATTACCATTGCTTTATTTGTTATCAAACTATTTATATATGTTTAGAGTCATTGTTAAATTTAATAAATATATGTTGATGGTTCTGTTCATGTAACGAAATTGTTGATGCAAATGTCTCTCCTTTGACATGATAGGTTGTATAGATTTTTTTTTCTTTGAAGAAAAATTTTGGACATCTAGAGTAAAAGATGTAAACTTTTTATAGAAATTTAATGATGAATATGAAAGTGGGTGAGGAATGGATTTAGCAAATCAGGAAACACTGTGAACCAGTTGGACCTTTTTGCAATGAACTCTAGGTGAAAGAATAACCACAAATTTGAGTCTTTTAAGTGAAATTTCTAAATGAGCATCATGTGGGAAATTGTCATAGCCTGTCTTGGAATACCTAAATATGGTAAATCCTATTCATTGGAGCCTCTAGTCTATTGCAATGCAGTGCCTTCTATATTTGGTAGTTTTTGTATGTGATGTGACTTTTTCTTGTATGCTTTTTAATATAATACTGAAGATATTGTTTGGAAAGTGTTAATGAGGTTTGATCGGTTGTAGGACTCACCAATGCGAGTGCCAGCTGAGCAGTTTCTTACCCTTAGGGCGTTTGGTGCTCCACCAATTGTAATTGCACTTGCTGCACAAGGCACTTTTCGTGGATTTATGGACACAAAGACACCACTTTATGCCATTGGCAAGTTGCAGCATGTCTCCTCTCTCTCTCTCTCTCTCTCTCTCTCTCTCTCTCTCTGTGGGTCTGTGTGCACGTGAACAAACATATTTTCATCTGCAGTTGTGGCTTCTGGCTTGCATATATGTTTACGTGAACTCATACATTCAAGTTTATATTCTTTTTGCATTCATGAAAATGAGCTTTGAACAGAATTTCTTACATAATTAATTCTGATACAATTTACTTATAAAAAAAAAAATCTGATACAATTTTATGGATCACAAACTTCTAGAACTTTTGGAACATTTGTTGTGACAGATTGCTTCTACTTATAAAAAAAAAAATTGTGATTGAGCAGTAGCACTTGACCGACCAATCAATTTATTGATTTCAACTAGTTAGGATCATACATAAACCGTATACACACATGCATTAATCAGATTGCCCTTTGGTCACATAAAAGAAGGTTCGACAAGTAGATTTTCTCTTTTTCATGAAGGGATTGCTAGTAGTATACATGATGATGATGGACTCTTGACTATCAGGTGCTGGTAACTTGCTTAATGCACTATTGGATCCAATATTGATTTTTCTTTTTGGTCTTGGCATCAGTGGTGCTGCGATTTCTACTGTGATTTCTGAGTACGTCATAATGTGGTAAACTTTATGATGCTTGATGTTCTGTGAGTTGCATATTGCTTTAATCTTTTCTCTCCTAACAGATTCTTTCATGTCACCCAGATATTTAATTGCTTTTATTCTTCTCTGGAAATTGAGTGGGGAGATTTCGCTTATTTCTCCAAACATTGATGGGAGAAGACTTGCCAGCTATCTAAAGTCCGGTATGCTCACTTCTAGTTTATGGGTGTCTGACTGTTTTGCTATTTAATGTTTGGAAGCCTTATGATGGGAAAATCTAAAGAAGAGAGCTATTGTTTTGAATTGTTGACTGATATAGGCATGTGCCTTTGTCGTGTTTTTGTTGAATTTATGATTGAGTCACAATATTGTTCTCTCAACAGAATCAATGTTATAATCAAAGATTATGGATAGCAGGTCTAGTATCAATTTTTCTGTCATGAGTTTATGCATTTGTATGGAATTTAAATTTTATGGAATGTACTGTAGTTTCCTTTCATGGCTTGTCACTTATCATCAAATCAAATTCAGTTGGCTACCTTATGCTAAGCAAAGTTTTTTAATTAGTAGATACTACACCAAGTGAGTGTACTAGTACTGATTATTGCAATTTTCAGGTGGGCTTCTTATTGGCAGGACCCTAGCTGTGCTTGTAACCATGACATTGGCAACATCCATGGCAGCTAGGGAGGGTCCCATACCTATGGCTGGTTATCAGATTTGTGCACAGGTTTGGTTGGCAGTGTCTTTGCTGACTGATGCTTTAGCACTTGCTGGTCAGGTATACCTCACATATCGACTTATCACTATGTCCCAGATATAATCAAGTTGTGTGCCTTAAAATTGACCAAGTATATCAGGAGTTGCTTGGCAGCTTTTGTGGATCTCTGTCAAATTATTTCTTTGTGACATGCATAAGTTCCCTGGATGATTAGAATCTCATCGCAACCGTTGCAGATGCTTTTGAGGTGTACCTAATTGGTTTATTGCCTGCCTTAGACACCTACTAGTCATGACCAACAAAAGAAACAAAGTTTTGGTAAAACCTTTTTCTATTTTTGGAACATCAGATATATGAATGAATACTAAGTTTGACTTCAGAAGTTCCGATGGACGAAAACCTTGGAAGTGCATTCTGCTTACTACATATCACCTGAAGTTCACACCAATCTTGCCAATTTTTTATTTGAAAACATAACTTCATGCCATTAGGAAACATTTTGAGCTTATTTATATGCAAGAATCCATTTTAAAAAATTGTGGTAAAATTTGCTGAAGACCAAATTGTTGGCTAGTCTGGGGAAGCTTCAGGAAAAGTCTAAAATCAAGAGCTTATCTAAAAAACAAAGTCTAAAATCACCTACAAAAAAAGCAGAGTATAAAAATCAAGATGCACGGATGTGCGCGCGCACATACACAGAGGATGCATTCACAAATGCAGACAGAAGCTGCAACTAAGTGATGCAATAGTTGCATCTTTTTTACATCGTCTTTACATGACATTATTCTTCACAGGCTCTTCTTGCGAGTGGTTACTCCCAAGGAAATTATGGAGAGGCACGTCAAGTAATTTACAGAGTTCTTCAGGTTTATAATAATCTCCTATGATTACCGTTCTGAACTACTTTGATTTTTTTTTTTTATTTGTCCCAAAAGAACAAATATGAGAACTGACATAATAATTTCATGTTATTTTTCTTCTAAATTTACGCAGATTGGTTTAGGAACAGGAATTGTATTGGCTGTCATTTTATTTCTTGGGTTTGGGGCATTTTCTAGCTTGTTCACTACAGATGTGGAAGTTCTGAAAATTGCCTGGTCAGGTATTCTGGTAAGAACCTACAAAATCTGAAACCTTTTCCAGTTGAGCACATTTATATGTTTTGGGTAGATGCTGAAAATGATCTTTTGGTTGCGGTCTTTCGGAGTTATATGCTATGGAGTAAGGGGCAGCATATTTAGTCTTTTCAGGTCCAGTTAAGTTAGAGTGTGAACCCATCAAACCCACTGTAAATTTTGACCTTTTTTGCCCAGGTTATGGACTGTGAAGATAGTATGTGGTACGTAGCTTTAAACAGTATGTTGTAGATTTTAATTTACCTGTGGTGACAGCTTTTGACACTTCCCAGTTTAGATAGGTTATTTTAAATTTTAGTAAATGCGAAAAAGGGCAGGGAGCCTAGGTTGATCCCTCTTTTACCTTGATGATATTGGACAAGAATTATTATTATTTCATTTATTAATTTCTTGTTACAAATGATTCTGTTGAGCATATCCAACATGTCGCTCTTCTGCAGTTTGTAGCTGGATCACAGCCAATTAATGCTTTAGCATTTGTTCTTGACGGGCTCTACTATGGGGTTTCAGACTTCGGATACGCTGCCTACTCTATGGTGCATCCCTATTCCTATTGTAATGACATTTGCTAATTTGATATGTTCTCCTTTCTTAGCTCCCTTATGATAAATAGGTGCTTGTTGGGTTGATCTCCTCAATCTTCCTACTTGTGGCTGCTCCAGTATTTGGTCTTGCTGGAGTCTGGATGGGTTTGTTTCTCTTCATGGCCTTGCGTGTTGTAGCTGGAATTTGGAGGTAATATAATTTCTGATTCATGACTATACAAGGCAATGTCAAGTCATTGCATTGTTATAATTGATGGACAAATCAGGTATCAACTGTTACATGGTGCTGTTTGACGATTACTTCTTCCTTCCTTTTATTTATTCTTTTAAAGGTGGGAGGGGGTGTATCTTGCTTACTTTATCATGATAATTCCAAGCAGATTGGTTATAGCTCATAAGGTCTTTGGCATTCTCAAAATAAGTTTACATTTTGAGCATGAATTTCAGAATAGATGATTTATATTTGGGTATATTCAAATCCACCTTTTATTATCGGACAACTCTTTTCTTCCATCCCTGTAACTCTTTCGATAAAATTTCCCCAGGTTGGGCACTAGAAGTGGACCATGGAAAATGGTCTGGTCAGAGTTGAAACAAGAAACGGAGATATGATCATGTTCTGCGTGCCAAACTTTCTGCCATCTGGTTTCGACTTTGAGTTCCATCAGGATCATAAAACATTATGCTGTTAGAAAGAAATCCTGGCTTTGAAGTCGATCAAGCAACCTTTTACCAGTGCTCAAATCACAAGAGTTTTGGGTCAGGATATTAAACATTTCTGAAGCTACAAGGATTCATTAATCAGAGTGGGTTTTTGTCAGCTGCTAACAACTAAATGGATACGAGTATGGCTGGTTTGACGAGGAGGCAGGTAGTAGGTACAATGTATTATTGGAGGTAGCTAAACATAACAAGGGTTTGAAGGGCGAGTTTTCTCTCTTTTTGGGCTAATATCAGGTTCATATGTCTATCAGAGTTTGTTGTATATTCTTCGAGCTCTTTCTTTACAACCATGTCAGTTGCAAAGTCATAGATATGTATACACATATGTATATTCCGATAATTAAGGTTTTTGTGCAGTAATTTAGGAATATTTATTTGTAACTCAATTGTAAAAGAAATTTTCAGGTTTTTGGAAAGATCTTAGAAGGATTAAGTTTTTTAATATCTGAAAGACTCATTTAATTTAGGGCTCATAAGTCAGATATGAGAATTTTTATTCTGAGAATCATATTATATATTTTTTTTTATAAGGAGGTAGGTGGTTCGAGCCCAGATTTTCTATTTGGAAAACCGGATTATAGGCCATCAACTTTGGTCGGGAATAATATTATATTACTAGTATTTCCAAATATAAATATAAATATAAATTTTTATACTTATAAAAAAAAAATTTAAATTTTTATGCATCGCATTTATCAGAATGTGGACGTGGGATGCCAAATAAAATGTTAGATTCCTTGAACAAAATGGCACGTTACAGCTTTAAATGATCAGATAAAAAAAAAAAGTAATTCTACATATAAAGTGCGTAATTGTCGCGTAATTGCTTAGAAAAAAAATAAAGTCTATTATTAAAAAATTAATTTTTTTCATGTAGGTCTTATTTTTTATTCACTTTTTTTAAAGCAATTACACGGCGGTTGAATTGATTACGCGGCGGTTGCACAATTCACGATTGTAAATATCTTTTCTAAAAAAAAAAAACAACGGAGGAAATTAACAATCTAAGTTTCCTTAAGTACCTCCCTATGGAAAGAAGAATGGGTTAATTTCTGATACAGCTCAAACTTTCCATCAATAAATATAATACAATCTACCTCCTTATGGAAAGAAGAAAGAAGATGTACATATGAGTAAAGGGTGCGACTAACCCTACCTAAATAGATGCAAAGACTCGAGAGAAAATGGAAACTACTGCCTGCTGCTGCTGGTCCTAGTCCTCCAAAACATGAACAAAATTATTGGCAAAGATCTATCATAAAAGCATTTCCAAGTCAGAGTACATTGAATCAAGGAGTTTTTTCTCTTCTACTAAGCAAAAATCATAATCCGGCCTCAAGCTATCCAGATTCACACTCCCTTTTAAATACGGCTGTCCACACTGTTCCAATAAGCCAAAATCACAGTCGTGCCTCAAGACATCAAAGCTTCCATCCGCATCCAAATGTAACTCCCGCATATGATTTGAGTTGCCAGGCAAGTAAGCATCTGGACTCTGCAGCTGGTGAGGAAAATAGTCCTCAGAACAATCATGTTTCTCCTTTAAATGTAGCTCCTGGATTTGATTCGAGCTGCCAGGCAAGTGAGCATCGAGATTCTGCAATTGGTGAGGGACATAGTCCTTAGAGCAATCTAGTTTCTCCTTCAGTTGTAGCACCCGCATACGATTCGAGCTGCTGCTACTAGGTAAGTGAGCATCTTGCTTCTGCACCTGCTGAGGAAAATAGTCCTTAGAGAAATCAGGTTTCTCCTCCACATTGTGGAATACACAATACTGATAACGTTTTGGATTCAGCTTCATTGGTTCCTCAAACACGCAAACCTTAGAACAGCCTTGTTGTTCATTTGATTCCTCATCAGCAACTTCAGAGTAATTGAGCCTGCTTACAGTGGACAGTTGATTAATCATTGATTCCTTAACTTCACCAACCTCAGAATTACCCAATGATGCTTCAAACTCTGTCGGCGAGGTTTTAGATGTATTTGAAGACACTGATTCAGCAATTTGCTCGGGGAAGTTAAGGCGCGACAAAGGACCATACATAGCCCTTGCAGCTTCATCATAAGCAAGAGCTGCTTGAACAGCAGTGTCGAAAGTACCAAGCCAAAGCCGACTTCCCCTTCTCGATGGTACATAAGTCCCATTAAGTGGTTGCCGGATTTCAGCAACCCACTTGCCCCAAGTCCTCTGCCTTACACCTCTATATTTGCAATGTGTGTTTTCAGGGCCACCTTTTCCTCGCATGCACCCCTTTCTCGAGCCCTTGGCTGGAACCTTACGTATCACATCTACTCCATCTTTTCCAGCATCAAGTTCATCGTTTAATTTCTTCCACTTTGCTAGAGTCTCCTCTATCGAATCACACTCAGTGCGTCTCTTCCGCGATCTTCTTTGCCTGCAATCATAGACCAGAAAGATCCGTTAATTAGCCATGTCAAGTCAGCAAGTAACAAGTGCAAAGCTGATTTAGACATCCCTACTCCCCCAACAAAACGAGATAGAGAAATAGTTCTACATGAAGCTTAAAGATTGGATCCTATTAACCTATAATTACTTTTAAGTGCATAATCTGTAATTAAAAATAAAATAAAAGACCATACTAAGGACTAGTTATCAAGTAGACGTTGATAGAATGAATAATCCAAAATGAAAATCTCAGTTACTCAATTACATCAAAGCAAACAGGGGAATGATTAGCTAGAAGGCACAATTATTTTCTCAAAGAGATCTAGTTTTGGTAAACTGATCCTGACATTTAAGGCTCCGTTTGGATCCTAAGAGTATCTCAAATCAGCTGTGAATAGTAGTGAACTGTCTATAAATAGTAGTAAAGTAGTCTAATAACAGTTGTGTTAGCTTAAATAAAAAGACTAATTCAAAGGGACAAGGAATGATTATTTCATGTACCAAACATCTCAGTGATAAAATAAGAAACAAATAAAAAGGAGTAAGCAAGTAAGAGAAAAAAGCACTATTTTGTGTTAGTCTTGGTCCCAGTTTGGATTGAAAACTCACATCAACTGATCTTATCATTACAACTTTCTTAAATTTTCACACAAAATATAATAAACAATTAAACTATTTTACATTTCAAAATAATAATAATATTAAAAAATAATATTATAATAATATTGCATTCTATTATTTAAAAACCATATCAACTCATCTTTAAATCCAAACAGAGAACTCCATATAAGCCTTAAAATCCTAGTATGAACTCACAGCAACACCATCTATTGAGTTATGGGGTGAAAAAAAAATTAACTCCAAGTCATTAAACCCCGCAACATCCATCTCAACAAGTTGCTGCAGTAACTCAGAAGCACCCACCCTTAACAAACCTGGACTGCACTCGATATTTCTCCACTCTCATCGTTCCTAGAGACTTCTCTAGTCCCACCCACCATACGTAAAAGCAAAAAGACCCACCAAGGAAGGAGGACTAGATATGGAATCATGGGAACAACATATCCATATGTACAATATATACATAAGAAAATCAACCACATATAAGAATTAAAGCAGACAAGTACGTTCAAGAAACAGAGATCGGGAGTTGTCTATTTGCCACCCTCACACAAAAACCTAAGAAAAGCAGATCAAAGTCAAACACGAGCAAGTATAGTTAAGTACGCTGATATAAGATAGAAAAATATCAAGAAACGTAGAAAAAAAAAATGGGGGAATAAGTCATGCTACTAAAACTCATGATGAAGAAGAAGCCTCCTAACATCGTAATAACCCAAAAAAGGAAACGGGCCATGACTCACCTGTCAGCCATCTCTCTGACTGGGGACTCGTTCAAAAAGCCTCGGTGGAAGCTCGAGTTCAAAGCTCTGGGTAGGTATATATGATATTTGTTTCTTTGTTGTAGTGTTTTGCAGTGCTTGCTCTGTTTGTCTTGATAACGCTGGTATTGCAACCTTTGCCTTGTAGACGAAGCAACTCTGTCAACCGATCAACAAAGGATATCGAGATATATATATATATATATATATATATATATATATATCATGCCATGAGGCACTCTCTCTGTTGCTGCGATGTTTCCGCGAATGCATATCTATAAAGGCTATATTTATGTACTGTGATCACGTGGCTATCGTATTTATCTTGCCGTGTCATATCCTCGGATAAATTTGAGACACGTGGCTTGTGGCTATTTATCTTGGCATCCAAGCTCTCTTCTGTATTAATTCTTGGTTTCATTTCCATTTTAAGGTGGACATGACGCGTGTGTGTAAAGTGGTTTAGGGTGGAAGAGGATGGAGAAGCTCTTTTTATATATATATATATATATATTTTTTTTAAAAAAAAGAAAAGAAAAAGAAAAAAGTATGGCTATTCTTGCTTTTCAACACGTTGTGTCCAAGCAAGTACGTGTCACGGTGTCAGTAACTAGTCCGGTTAATGTCATCATCCAAAAAGGAATGAAGTTGATCCCATATAATAATGGGCAGTTTTAGACAGAAATAACTATATAAATAAATAAACATAGAAAAAACTTATAAATAGAAAAAACTTAAAAAACTATCCAAAATTATGGGATCCATTGTGATGATAAAATAAAAAGTTAAAACACCAACAAAATCTTGCTACTTGAAAGACTGTCAACATACCATGATTCCCATAACATGGGTGACCACAAGTATTAGTAGTGGACTTAACAAAGTTTGGCTAAAATTTGACTAAATAATTCATATTTATAAATTTAGCTAGTTATTTTTCAACAACACTAAATAACACTCTTCATATCTATCATTATTCTATTAAAATATTAATTTTGATTTTTTTATTTATTTTAACTCTAATTGTAATTTAAATATTTATTTACTATTAAAAAAGCACACATTAATTTTCTAACATTCATATTATTCCTAACGGATATAATTTTTTAATGATCTTTTTTTTTTTTTTTACAACGATCATATTCTTTCAACTGATATATTTTTTCAATGGCCATATATTCACAACAGATATATTTTTCTGCAGTATTTTTACACTAGAGGAATAGCAGACAGCGGGAAGAGAATTGTTTATGGTGAAATAATATTTAGTCAGTCCAAGGAACTGGTCAGATTTGGCTAGTGAATAAATCTTAGACTAAAATTAATGTTCACTTATTGAGTCCATCATAGTAGATTTTTATACAACCTAACTAAACTTTAGCCAGAATTTAGATAAGTTAAAGTTTACTACTAGTGCTCTTACGATAGATAGAAGTAGGACTGTAAATGAACCAGTCTGTTCAATAGCCCGCTCGGTACTCGCTCGGTTAAATTATTTTTTTTTAGTGAGATCCACTTTTTTTTATAAAAAACCTACGTAGAATTTATATATCTAATATAACTCCACGCCGAAACTCATCTTAATTAGTAGAAATGCAGCTAACTAGGGGTACTCGTTGAGTACTTGGCCGTTTGATAATTTTAAGGCCAATACGATTAAAAAATATACACGTACGAATTGGTTTTAATTTTCTTAGTCCCTCGTATCTGATTTTTAGCATAACCAAAAACATCATATATTATCGAATCAAGGCTTAAGTAGGAGTAAGCTAGCATGATATGTTTAGTTCGGACTTCTAAACACCATAGATTAATATTTCATGTCGTTTGGGGGAAAACGACAACCCACTGGCGTTATGCGCCTTGTGCCATGAATAGAATATTGCTCAGACATCTTTTGTCCCACATTGGAAAGTCATGAGAAACTTTTGTAGTTTATATACGAAATGAAAATATAACAGCTTGGCCAAGATCTTCAAAAAAATCATCCAAACACCTCATCTGCCGACCTTGGCCAATATTTTTCTAAATTTTGGTTTTTTTTTTTTTTTTTAATATCAAACTTGCACTAATATTATATATAACCTCAACATCTGTCAACCCTAAGTTCACTGAGATCAAATCGATAGATTATGTACGAATACAAAACTAATAAAAAAAAATTAACGTAGAATTAATAAATAAATCAGAAGAAGATAACGATCGGTGAAGACAACAGACAACAAATTAGAAAGATATGCCGTGACGATAGAAATGTAACTAGAGGCACGCATCTATCGTTTTGATCATGATTTCTCTATCATCCTGAAAATATAATGGGAAAAATGGGTAACGTACCAATTCCTCTCCCTAAATGTTTTATTTGAGCCATTATATGTATTGTTAAGTTTCTTTTTTTTTCGCAATTTTATATTTATTCAATATGAAATATTAAATATGAAAAGAACCTTATATACAGCGTCACCATTCCAAATGAATTGACATTACCCATCAAAATATTAAATTATTTTTAAATAAAACGATACTACGTTCACCGCTCCCAGCAGGAAGCTATCGTTAGACATAATTCGTCTTTTTTGTTTTCTTGTTTTTTTCCATATATTTTTTTAAAACTTTTAAATATTTAAAAAAAAATAAAAATATCACAATATTATTAAAAAATACTTCCTTAATTACTAAGTAAAATAAGAAATTAAAAAATAAAATAAAAAATTCCAACAATAACACCGGCAAAAACCAGTGGTGAGTATCATTTTCTTTTTAAAAATAACTAAGAGATGATCTACGAGTAATGAAAAATGCCAGTTTATATAGTGAAATGAAAGTAAAATAAAAATATAGTATACAACATTACTATACTTAAAGTCATAGATATTCACATTTTGTTCATAAATGAAACAACTAAAATATCTCATATTTTACATTACATAAATACAGTCCATTTAATTAGAAATCATCTTTTTGTATCTTAGGTCTTAGTTACAAATAAAATATTATATATGGACCAAAACGGGGAAAAATTGTTCAGAAGTTCAGATCACTGTCAACAATATTTCCTATATTTATGTTTGGGAGCAAGAAATCTCGAACATGTGAGCACCAAAAATTCCTCGAAACCATTAAGGCATTAAATCAAGAAGGCCCAGGTTGAATGACAACTCTAATCCTCTACAACATGGGCTCCTACGAGATATTCTTTTGGCAGTTAAAAGGCAAGCAGATAAACCAGAACGAATTTCGGAAATTAAAAAAAAAAAAAAAAAAAAAAAAAAAGAAGGAATTTCAACAGCAAAAGACGAACAAAGCAAGGATAACACACATGACTTGACGATATAGGCAAAATTATGCCATCCTTCGTCATAAAAACCACCATAAACCACAACAAAATGACATATAAACTGTGGTTCCGTGGTTATCAGCCATCTTCAGCTCAAATGTCACCCTCAGATCAAACTGCGGGGAGTCTTGCTAGCAGTTCCAGGATCTCTTACCAGTACGCTTCAAGATATAATCATTCATTTTTCCTGTTTTGGTTGATTCCAGAAAAAACAAAAAACAAACAAAAAAACCAAGAAGATAAAGTGAGGCAGTGAAGGTGGCTCGCATCTTCTCAACCTTTTGCTCTCAAAATTCTAGCTCATCATCAAATGAAAACTGCGCATGCTTCCCCCATTTAGCCCACACAAGCATGTAAACAATAATCCCTTGAAAAATAAAATCAGCAAGAGTTGCCCGCAATGTTTGTTGAATTCTAACGCTAAAATAATTGAAGCACAAAATTAAAACTTAAAATGAATGGAAAGAGCAGAGAAGACAAACATCACAACCATGGATGGAAGAATGCGAAAAATCATAAAGTAGAAGCTGAACGCACAAATCCCAACTTTCATACAAATTTTAAGAAAAGGAAATAATGAAAACGGGCATAGCCAGCCACAAAACACATAATGAAAGTAAAAGCAAAGCTACTGACAAGGTTGACTATCTACTTGTTTCTAAGTGATGACCATTATCATAGAAAAACCAAGAGAACTGAAATTCCATTAACTCCACCAATCAGTGCAGTTCCATTTAAGCTGACAAGATCAGAAGGAAGTCCTAATTAGCTTTACCAATGGAAATAAGTGAATTCCAAATTTAGAAGCCTGAATTTGAGTCGAGCAAGTTTGACATTATTTGAAGGAGAAAAACACAAACTTCTAAAGCACTTTTTTTCCCCTCTCACGCATTCAATTTTTATGGTATGGTGGCTTCTCTCTCTGTACCCTCTAATCCCCCCAAAGGGCCCAAATATAGTTTTCAGGCATCAAATACTTACTTTATGGATAAGTCAAAAAAGACCTATTAGCATGAAGGGGGAAACCTCATGTACAAACAATGCGCACACCAATCCCTCCCAAAAAGTCCAATAATACTGAATTACAATAAAAAAGAAAGGAAATAAATAAATCTAAAAAAGAAGTCGCATCAGGATTTCGGGCACCAAATATCACCCTTCGCAAAAATTTTAGATGCAGTGATAGCCCCTTCCCCAAGGAGAGCACGGTTGTTCCACATAGACAATTGCTAGATGCAAAGTAGAACATAAGATAAATCCCAGAAACTGACCAGATTAAGTGGTGATTATGGACCACACACAATATCTGTTTTAGATGTCTTTTCACAACCGGAAAACTGCTCAATCAAGATGATAATCCCTTAATCCAGAACCTAAAACACTGGCATTTTGACTAGATCATCTATGTAGCAGCACGATATTAACACTTTTTGTATCCGAAAACATAGTGACAGGCCTGAAATCAGACATAGTGTATTGTTTAGTTGAATCAAAGCATCGTGTTTAGTATTCTAAACTATAACTTAATCAACACAAAAATTCACCATGTTATTTGGCATAATCAAAGCTGGACTTTGGGATAATGGTCTGTTGAAAATACACTCTGATTTTTGTAAAAGTAAACGAGAATAAAGAAACCTAAATCGCCATCATCCACACTTCCAGGACTGAATAATTTCTTCGCTAATAATTACCCGCTGTTTGACTCAATCATGAAACGAAAACTCAAATAGGAGAAACATAATTACCTCGTATAGAATAATAAAAATAGACGCCAAGGCTATGGAAGTTACTCTGATCCAGCGTACCGAGCTGCTTTCTGCCTCAACTTCCTATTGTGATTTTCCTGCAAGATTCTAATGGTATGATATATTTTGTATGTCGATGATCAAGGTAATTCTCCACAGTTAAGTATATACAACGCCAATAATTCTTTAATTGAGCAATTCTAGTAACGGCATTAATGAAACTGCATCGAAATTCATTTTCATTTTTCAAAATTAGACCGAATTTGTTCGATAATTTACATATCGAAATCTGACCTGCTCAAAAACCTTAGCAGAGCTCAACTCCACTTCCCTCGCCAAGTTCTCGATCTTGGCAAGCATCTTCTCGTACAAATCCTCCAACCCGGTCGTATAATTGGTGGCCTCGGAACCCATCAGCCGACTCAATCTCCCGATCTCGAACCCTTCGGCACACTGATCGAGATGCCTCTGGTCCTCGGCCGCCTGCTTAACCCGACTCGAGCTCTCTTCCTCCTCCTCCTTCTTGTCCTCAACCATGGCTGAACTCCTCAACTCGCAGGCCAATGACGGAAAGTCGGAGTTAGGGCTAAAAGCGCCGTAGTGGCCACGGAACGCGGGGCCGATATTGACGATGTCGACGGACTTGGGGTCGAAGGATTCAGTGGAGGCGCGGAATTGGTAAGCACGGTACTCGTGAGTGTGTATGGCTTGGTCAGGGATCGGAGTGGTGAGGAGGAGGAAAATGCAAGGGGAGAGGGAGGAGGAGGAGTTGTTGATGATGGGGAAGGAAAGGTTGGGCAGAGAGGAGAGAGATTCGGAGACGGAGAATTCGCGCATGGAGGGACGGAGAGGAGATTTGCGGCGAGCAGAGAACCAGCCAAGGAGGGAGGAAGAGGAGGAGGGGGCGAGGTGAGAAGGGTTGACACGGCCGGAGGGGGAGTAGAAGGAGAGGGAGGTGGAGGAGGAGGAGAGGAAGGAGGTGACGGTAGCGATTAGGGTTTCTGAGGAGGAGGAGGTGGTGGTGGAGTCGTCGGAGAGGGTTGAGGGTGTGAGGAGGGAAACGTGGCCGAAGAGGAGACCGTCGATGGGACCTGATGAGGAAGAAAACCGTTGCATCAGGGAGGCTAGGGTTGGGCCCGATATTGCTATCTTCTCTATGGGAAGGTCGTCCATGGCAAAACCAGAGAGAGAGACAGAGAGATGCGATCGAGGAGTGAAGGAACGATTTGATGAGAGCTTCTCAGAAAATTGAAGAACACCTTGTGGCTTAGAATTGAGAGCGTTTTGGCTTAAAATTGAACGACGTGTAGTAGTTCCTTTGTAACAGTTGGAATTAAAACGACTTAAATCCCCGATGTTTTATCAAAAACATACACACACATATCTTTGATTTTTTTTAAAATAAAAATAAAAGTTCTCTTATAAATCAAAATTTGTTAGTGTTAAAAAAGATTTTAGTCCTCATCACAACATATATATATATATATATATATATATATATATATATATATATATAGCATAAATTATAAACTATTGCAGCTTTTATAATTTCATTGAATCTCTAAAATCTTGCTAGTAAAGTGAATTACTTATTATTTTTTCCCTATTTTATGACGTGATATTAAATGATTAGAAACTTATTTATCATGTTTCATTCATCTACTTATCATTTGAGGTCCGATTTTTCACTTGTTCCCAAAAAATATATATAAAAGAATAATAATTTGAAAGAATACATAGTTCAAATTACATGAGAAGAAAAGAAGAAAAGAAGAGCAACTCCTTATTCTCAATCAACACCACATGGGGCTGGTATTTAGATACACTAAAAAAATAATGAGAATTAAAAGAATTTGAGCAGTACCTATCTCTCTCACAGCTTCTATAAACCAAGTTAATAATATAATGATTATAAAAAATAAAAGAAACCCAACTATATATATAAGCCATTTTATTCACTTGCTGATGGGAATTTGTCTCCATCATCGCCTGCTGATGGCACTCCAGCCCCCCCATCATCACCTGAAAATGCAGGCAGCTCTGGCTTAATTTCCTCCAACTGCTCCAGAACTTGCTGAACCTCAGGCCGTGCTGCTGGTGAGGGATCAACACAGTGCAAAGCTAATTTCAGTGTGTTTAACAGTTCATCGCCTATTGATTGCACATCCCTCATCAGTTCCAAATCAAACACTTCGTTTGTCCACTCCTCCTTTACAATTGATGCCACCCACTGGGGCAAATCCATCCCATTCACCCCCTCACCGGGTGATTTCCCTGTCAAGAGCTCCAATATAATGACCCCAAAACTGTATACATCAGTCTTGGTGTTGCCCTTCTTGATCTTTGAGAGCTCTGGTGCATTGTAGCCAAGTGTACCAGCAGTGGCGATCACATTGGTGTTGGCAGCAGCAGTCATGAGGCGAGAGAGGCCATAGTCTGCAATATGGGCGTTTGTCTTCTCGTCGAGTTGTATGTTGCTTGATGTGAGATTCCCATGTATCATGTCCACCTGGGTGTGCAGATGGAGTAAACCGCGTGCAATGCCCTTGGCTATGTTCATCCTTGTAGGCCACTCAATGATGGTTTCTGGCCCGCGTGCTGCATACAAAAAGTAAAGGTTTTAGGTTTGGCATGAACAATAGCAAATTCGTCTAGCTTATGCCTCATTGGGATAGAACATAATATTTGCATATCCCTAACTTTTTCAATATCATTGCAGGGAATTAAAGAGATTGCTGAATCAACTTACCATGGAGAAAAGATGCAAGAGTCCCGTTTGGCATGTAATCGAAAACAAGAAGCTTTTCTCCCTTTGGTCCCACGTAATAGGCTCTGAGGGCTAAGAGATTCGGGTATCGGATTCTGCCTAGTGCAGCAACCTCATTTTCAAACTCCTTGAGACCCTTTGTACTCTTTTCCCTCAGCCTCTTCACTGCAACTTGATTACCATCGTCCAGTGTAGCCTTGTATGCAGTCCCATACGTACTCTTCCCCATAATTTCGGCAGTAGCACACAATAGATCGTCAGCTGTGAAGACAAATGGGCCGTCAAAGTGAACTAATTTTCCACCGGTTTCAGCTCCCGACTCAACTTGAGTGCCAGCAGGGACTGCCTTCTCAGAGCTACTCGCAGCACCCCAGTTGGCGGCTTTACCATTTTTTCCTTTCGAAGCAGCTCTTTTCCTGATCAAACAGCACAGCAAAATGCAGCAAAGAACAAGTAGAGCCGCTAGGAGGGCACCAGCTGCTATGAGAATTATGTCCTTGGTGCTTAGTCTGCGGTGATGGGGTTTCGAATTCCCTTGTGATGCTGGAAGGTTCTGAGGTGGGGGAGAAGGACATTGGGTTGAAGAGCTGTACCCACACAGCTGAATATTCCCAGTAAAAGAGCTTGAATTGAACTTTCTGGAAAGGAGGGATGGGACGGGACCAGACAGATTGTTGTAAGAAACGTTGAAAGAACTGAGGTTTGCTAGCATGGCAAATGAGGCTGGAATTTCTCCAGTAAAATTATTCCCAGAAAAGTCAATTTGTCTAATGCCTGAGATATTCCCAATTGTTGCAGGAATCTGGCCTTCTAATTGATTATTCTTTAGGTTGAGTACTGACAAGTTTTGTAACCTGTCCAGTTCTTCTGGGACCTGGTTTTCAAGGTGGTTGCCCTCTAGGTTCAAGGAAACAAGAGAGGAGAGGTTGGAAAAGCTAGCAGGAAAGCTACCATTGATGGAGTTGTATGAAAAATCGAGCCTTTGGAGCCTTGAGAGGCTCCCTAGCTCACTCGGTATGGTCCCGGCAAGGCGGTTATGGCTAAGAGAAATCTCTTGAAGCCAACTCAACTTGCTAAAAGAAACCGGAATAGTTCCAGAGATAAGATTATGATCAAAAGTCAAGACCTGAAGGTGGTAAGTATTCTTTACTGTTCCACCCCAAGTATTCGGAATAGAACCAGAGATATTGTTGTGCTGGAGAGCAAGGAGTGTCAGAGAAGATGACCGAGTGAGACTACTTGGGATTGAACCAGTCAATGAATTGAAGCTAAGGTTAAGTCTGAATAGCCTGGTTGAGTTGGCAAGACTAGGAGGGATTGTCCCAGTGAGAGCATTGCTACTTAAATCAAGAGTCTGAAGAACAGGACAGTTACCAATTGAAGGAGGAATAGAACCTGAAAGCCGGTTGTTGAAGAGGTAAACCCCTCTAAGATTGGGAAGAAACCCGAGGGACCAAGGGACAGTGCCAGCAAGAACATTGTCGTGCAGGCTGATCTTTCGAAGCGCCGGAAGCTGCCCAATCTTCTCGGAGATTCGGCCTCCCAAACCCTTCCATGGAAGCTGGATGGCAATAACCTGTCCGTTGACGCATTTGATTCCTACCCACCCACCAGAACAAGCTCCATACCCAGTGTCGTTCCAGCTGCGCAATATGCCTTTGAAATCGATTAGCTCATGCTTGAAGGCTCGGAGAGCTTGATAGTCTGCTTGTGTGACAACGATGCCATCCCATTGGTGGCCTGAAACAAGCTGAGAAGTGAAACCAAGAAGTTGAAAAAATAGTAATGTGTAAAGGAAAAACATTTTAGGGTATCCCAATGGGGAATGATACTTCCGTTCATTTTTCTTCCCGTGAATGAAATCTAACCGATCAGAGGTTTCTATTGATGGAAACTGTAATGGGTTTGTGACAAATGGACTCCTAAACTGACAATTAATGTCCATGAACAAGAGAGGGGGGGGAGATAGAGAAAAGAATATGAAGAAAGAGACGGAGGAAGAACTGAGAATTATTATCTCTGATTGCTCTCCCTTTAGTCTCCTTCAACTAGTAGCAAACCTAGATATGAAAGTAGATTGAGGAGAAAGCTAAATAAGTAAGAAGAGATAACTGATACAGAGAGAGAGAGAGGTGGGACTGATAAAGAAAGTGAGAACTGAGGGAAGAGAAGGAGTATTCATTGGGAGAGAGATGGGGTTGGGACACCAATGTCAAAGAAGAATGGGGTCAGAGTTGTTTATCCCAACGGCTAGTTCAGGTTTTGGTACGTTTTCTGCAACGGTTTGGGTAGAAATTGACCAGGTCTTGAGAGAGAGTGAGAGTGAGAGATGCTGCTGCTTCTAACGGCTATATTACATTGGGCCACATGTGCTTGATGTTTTAATGGGCCTGAAAATGGGATGGAACCCCAAAATTTAAAAAAAAAAAAAAAAAAAAACTTATCTACCTGCCGTAATAAGCAGCGAAGTGACCATAACAGCCCTGAAATTGACCAAAAGTCATTCATCATGACATCAGCTGGTTCCGGTCCGGTTTGGAAGACGGGTAGCTAGTAACCTTAAAGTAAACAACATCCTGTTAATTACCATGCCCAAAAGGGTTTATATAAAGCAATTGAGAAATTAAAGGAGAAATTATCTTTTACATCATTAAATGGTACTATTTCTCAAATCATTTATATAAGAGCGGTGCTACTCTGCCGTCCCGCTCAGACTTACTATTAGTTGCTTTTATAATTTTTTTTTTTCTATTTACATTTTTTTAATATATTTAAATATTTTTAAAAAAATAAAAAAAAATACATCAATACATTTAAAATTACTTCCTTAAGTACTAAGTAAAAAAAAATTATCAAACGGTACATTTGGGGAGGCAAAATAGCTTCTCTCTTTATATAATTATCAAAACTCTCAATTTGCACCCTAAACTACGAGATCTTAATAATTTGCACTCTCTATTAAAATCTTATCATTAAGAGCGTCTCATCTATCTTATTTTTCACTAATATGAACAATTGAATTTTAACCAATTATCAAAATTTGATAATTTAAATTAATAAGTTGAAAGTTATGACAATTTAAGGTAAAATTAAGGAAAAAAGGGGTGAAGGGTACAAAATTTAGTAACCTAAAAATAAAAATGAGAAGTATTTTTCAAACAACTTAACAAGAAATGATCTGAACTCCTTGTCTGTTGATGATATGGTTTAGGGGTGTACACCGATAGTTTCGGCGCAAAACCGAGACCCCACCGATGTTGAGAAAGAGAGCTCAGCACCGACCGAAACCGCTCGATTGAGGAGAGAAAATCGATATTATCGGTCTTGACGCGGCGTAGTTCGATTCTTTGGTCTGTCGTCGGCGTCTCTGTGATAGAGGAGGGATGCCGCGTCCATTGTCGAGTGAGAGTATAAGCTTAGGGTTTAGAGTTGCAAAGGAAGAAGAAGACGTGGGAGGAAGAAGAAGACGCGAGGAAAAAGAGGAGGGGGGGTTAATGAAACCTAATTCAAAACGGCGCCGTTCTATATGTTTTTTTTTAACTTCCACTCTTAAAAACGACGTCGTTTCATTCATTTAAGTGAAACGACGCCGTTTTATATACATATATTCAAAAAAAAGAAATGATCGGCCGGTTCAACAGTTTCCCAAGGGTTCAAATCGGCTTTGAACCGCCGACATTGGTTTTCCCTCAAATCCTCTCGCTCGCCGACCGGTTCTTCACCGGTTTCAGCCGGTTCCTGAATCCGAAGGCCAGTTCGTGTCGGAGACGGTCGATCCAGCCAATTCCTATACAACCCTAATATGGTTATGAGAAGAAGGCAATGAGCATGGATTATGTGAACGGGCATGAGTCCCACCCACCCTTTTAAAAGTAGTTCTAATTCAATACCCTTCCATTGCAATTGTTATTAGGGAAAATAATCAACTTACCACTCTTTTATAATTACTTTATAATTTAAATGAATTATTACTCTCTTGCAAAATAGTTATAAAGAAGTTGTAAGTGAATTATTACTCTATATTTCAAGTACTAGAGATAATACATTGTGAATAGACAATAGGTCTACTAGGCGAGCCCTCGCATGGGGCAAGGTGGGTAATCTACCCATTTCATTCGGGTGAGCTGGTGGACTACTCAATTGTTTTTATATGCGGGGCATGGACTAGGTGGGTTCTCCACCCGCCCGCTCATATTCATCTTATAAAAGAAAATTAACCTACATAAATTTTAGAAGTTGCCCAACACAGACTCTCTCTCCTCTCCTTCACGCTCGGTTCATCTCCTCCTCCTCCAATTCTCCTCACATACCTCTATGCAGACCCACAACCAAGATTGATCATGGATCTCTGAGCAAACCAACGGCCAATCGCGGCCGCTAGTCACCGTTGTGATTCTCTCGTAAACTAACGGAACACGGCACAACCATGTTTCTGTATACATTTCTTTGGCTTAATATGTTTTTTTATTGAATCTATGTATTATTCTCTTGAAATGATGTATTTGGGGCTTAATCTATAGATTTGGATGTTGAATTAGTTGATTTGGAAGGTTAGATCTGTTAACTTGGTGGTTGAAAATTAATGATAAAAAAAAAAATTGGTGGTTGAAAATATATTTGGTCTCTGTTTGGCAAATTCCGAATGGCCTGTCCAACCACTCGACGACTGAACTGGGGTATCCACATATGCGGGACAGTGCAGGGTGTAGGGCTAGCAAGTGGGGAGCGAATTGGGCAGCTGCCTGCCCACACAGTGCTGGTAGCAGCCCTAATACACAATGAAAAAATATGCTCAACTACCGGTCCATTATCACACACCACACACATTCACGTGGTGAACCGGTCTATAGCCCCACGTCACGGTTCTTTCCTCTCACCCAACACTCCCCCAAGCTTCCCTCAACCATCCTCTTCTTCCCTTAGACTCGAGCATTCTTCATTCCTCAATCCTTACCCACGTCCCCTTCTCAGCTGCTGGAGTCCAGACCCATTTCTCACAAACTCTCTCTTTCCTAAGGCCCCATCTTCCAGATCTCTCTTGTTTTCTCTCTATTTTTTTCTCCGTTACTAAACGAGGCTACCTCCTGCCTTTTCGCGTTGCCGTCTCGCCAAGCTTCCATGAAGAACAACCGCAACACTCTTCCTTTGCCAGTCTAAACCTCTGTTCCGTCAAGTTTCGATGACAACCAAACGCAATCGCCTAGAAAACTCAAGACACACATTGAAAACAACTACTGTTGCAGTTGGTTCTAACCATTTTTGGGATCTGCTGAGAGTTTCTTTACAAAGTGTAAGCATTTGTGAGATCTGTTGAGTATTTATTTATAGATTGTGTTTGGATCTATATTTTTTTCAATTTCTTATCTTTTCAATTTTACAGATTGTATTTTCAATTTTACAGATTATTTTTAATTTTATGCAGATCACAATCTGTTATTTGCTTAGAGATTCTATTTTCAATTTCTACAACTTCAATTTCTACAAGAAGAGATACTAGTTTTTTGTTTTTTTTTGGTGTGAAATTGTTCAAATCGGATCTCATTTGTCAACCTTCATGACTTGGGCAGCTTTAGCTTTTGACGAGGCTGTTAATTTGGTCTTCACTTTTCTCTTTCCCAAATTGAAACCCACTTCCACTTTTTTTTCTTGTCACCACTATCGACTTTCATCTTATTCTTCATTGCTTGAAGCTTTATCTTTTTCTCCCTTTGGAGATCGAATTCGTGCTACCTTTTTCGGCGGGCAAGATTATTCTTCTTCGGTATTTTGATCTCTCTCGCACAGTTTATCGGCCCACAACCTTGGCCAAGAGATACTGGGGTTATTCATACCCAACGTTGAATGGGGGGGGGGGGGGGAAGGATGCAACAACGTAAGCCTGGGAGGAGGAGGCAGGACAACGTACGCAAGAAGGGGGGCGAGTGACGCAGGGAGGAAAAATAAAAGGAAAAATATTTATATCTGCCCCACACCGGCACACACTCAACGTATTAAGTGTAAAAAAAAAAAAAAAAAAAAAAAAAAAGTGATGTGAAGTGTGTGCCGGTGTGGGGCAGATGTATAGCATTTCCCTTCTCAAAATAAAATCAGATGGGTCCTTGTATCAAAACGCGGAAACGTAAGCGGTGTGTGGAAGTTGTGTGAATATTAGGAAGATGTATAGCTTTACTCATAGACAATATGGCATAATTTCGTTTTCTTCCACTGCTAAAAGTTAGCCAATAGCCCACATGTCAATTTAAAGAAGAAAAAGGAATTTCGCTAAAAAGTACATAAGATGCAATTCAAGTACAACAAGCACCTTTGTCCAATTCTCATGATTAAGATTGATGAAAAAAATAATATGACACGATCTTGATCAGGTCTTAGCACCCAGTGCACATAACCTTTTGATAATTCAAGACTTCAATATACACCTTTGAAAGTAATTAAACTGGCTTCTAAACAAAAGCATGCAAATGAAATTAACATCTAGCAGTGTAGCAGCAAAATCATTCTACATAATATATATTCCAACTGAATAATATTAGCTTCCACAATGGCACGATATCATGTATAAACCTGTTCAATTTGACAGAAAAGATTTTTCTAGGAAGAAAAATCCCACCGACATTAAATGGTTGAATTGTACCATCAAAACCGGATTTGGAATCCATCAAACCCCAGGACCATGGAGCCTAATGGCAACACTCGGATGAACTCAGCTCCAGCATTTCCACATATTCAATAGCATAATAAACGTTATCCCAGGACCTCTATAATGCAAAAAAGATTAATATGTTCAAGTGTAACACATCTAGCAATCACTACCACCACCATTACCTCAATGTCAAAGCAACAATCACTACATAACATTAACATTCTTCATAACAACTCATATAGAGTTGAGCGACATCAGTATTTGATGTGTTGTTAAAACCTATTGTTATTGAACTAGGTAATTCAGCAAAACAAGTCGCCATTTCTTACCTGTGATGAGTTTTCCAAGATTTGGGCAATCGAATGTACAAGAATCAGCACTATGCCGTCAGTAATGAAATATTTATATTAGTATATTATCATATGAATAGCAAGTTTTGACTATATTAATGGGGGGGAAATAAACAGTAGGTTAGCTAAAGTAGTTGCAATAGTCGATCATCATTGAACACCCATCAACACAAATACACATTATGGTGTAGTTTATTGACACAGAAATAATTTTGAAGCTAAAGTGTGTAATGCAGGAGGGTAAGGTTCCACTCTCACTTGCAAAACAACTTGCCATTTCTTACCTGATTTCCAAGATTTGGACAATCAATTGTAATGAATCAGCCTATGCTGTCAATTAATTTTTTGATGACAATGAATCCCAGAAACCATGAAACACAGCATGTCTTTTACCCAGTTAAACTCTGGACATATGAATGGCATGTTTTGACTAGATTAATGAGGGGATATTAGACATTAGGTTAGCTAAAGTAGTTGCAATAATCAATCAAAAAGAGAAAAAGAGGAAAAAAAAAAAAACCTTCTGACATGCACAATGGTCACTGAACTGCACATTTTCCCGAAAAATAACAAAGGATTTCTCATTAGTAACCTATCCGATAACAAAGCTAATTGAGCATGCTAAACTCAGGAAACAAAAGACTCTATGCAATACCCTCATCTTTAAGACGATTCAACACTCTGCCCTAACGTTCTATTTTTTAACCATGGTGTGTGATGGATCCAAATGGCAAACAAAGAAGAAAGATTTCACTGGTGCCACAAACCCAGCACAAGGAGAAATCCTAACTATTGATGTTTGTTTCCTCATGGTCTTGGTGGATCCAATTCACAAACCACCAACAAAGATTTTATTTGTTCTGCAAGTGTTTGCATTATCGAAAAGTTGACTAAAAATCTGTGTTCATATAGACATAAACAGCGCAGAAATGATAGTCTTGCACAGGCATAGCACCAAATTATTCACAGATCTGATTTTTTTTAGTTCTTAATAAACGGCTGCAAAATGTCAGCTTGCAGATTGAAAGTTGGAATGAAGAAAGTACATATTATCTATGAACAAACTGACATGTAACTTGAATTTAGAAATTCATACCCAAAAATCTGAAACATTAAATTCGAATCACATTGAATCGTTTAAAAGAAATATAAAGAAGTTACAGATCCACCACCAAAAGTTTCACATTCTATCAAAAAATTGAATAAACGTTCGGAGATACAGTGTGTATGGAATTTCGTCAAAATCAAATAAAAGAATTGAAACTTCGTATTTATAATTCTGTGTACCAAACGATTGAACTCTATATAGATCCGGATCTATCGAATCACACCCGTGCGGCGGCAACGGCGGCGTTGGAGGCGGCACCACTGAGGAAGGAGAGGAACCCGGAGGCAGGATTCTCCTGCTGGTCAAGGAAAAGGTCCTCGGGAACCCTAAAGGCGCCGTGGACGCAGACAACACCGACACCGACTAGGAGAGCGGAGATGAGGAGTGATCCGACGGTAGTGAGGAAGATGACGAAAATACTTGTGACGGTCAAGAGGCCGAGGGTTTCTTTTTCTGAGAATGTGCGGCCGAAAAGAACGAGGGGCTGGTCGGAGGGGCGGAAGAGGTAGAGGAAGAGCCAGGAGGAGAGGAGGCCGAGGAGGACGAGGAGAGAGAAGGGATGGGAGAGGAGAGAGAAGGCGAGGGTGAGGGCAATGACAGAGAGGTAGTTGACACGGAAGTAGGAGTAGTTCTTGCGGATGCGGAGGGCGGCATCGGAGAAGGAGTCGGGCTTAGAGAAGGCGGAACGGTCGGCGAGCTCGGTCCAGGGGCGGCGCTGGGAGAGACCGTGGCGGAGAGACTCGGAAAGGTGGTTGATGAAAGCGCGGAAGGCAGGGGTGGCAATAGGGGGTTGGGATTCGGAGTTGGAGCTGGAGATTGGGAGGAGTATGGGCGGAGATGTTGCAGATGGCATGGTCGCCGGTAATTGCAGAGGGATATGAGATGCCGGATTTTGGAAAAAATAATCAGATTCAGATTTAAGCTGGTGGTGAGGTGAGACGATTTTTTTCAGATCGAAGCTTCAATTCCTCCTTTTACGCTGTGGTTATTACACAAACACTCAACTCATATAAAGTCAATAAAGTAAACTCACTGCTTTTTCAGTTTTTTATTTAAAAAAAAAAAAAAGGTAAATTTACCTGAACTTATTTTATATATTTTAATTTAAAAAATTAAGTTCATTTCAACCTAAAAACATTAAGGACACTACTAGAGTAACTACCAAATATACAAACTAGTATAAATAAGTTTTTTTTTTCTTTAAGCATGTTTTAAACATCCTTAACTATTAAGAAAATATATAAGTTTGTTAATAGTCACTTTCTTAACCATTAGAAAAATAAAAATATATGAGTTGGCACATTTGGTGGATATATTTGGTAGTCATACTATCATTTTCCAAAAGTTAAATTTATCTCAATGGAACTCACAAAATATTATTATTCACAACTCATCTCAACATCCAAATGTAGCCGAGCATTAGTAGTGAGATAACCATAGTTAAATTTTGGCCAAAATTTAACAAAGTTGCTTAAAAACCACATACACCAAACTGGCCAAATGTACAATAAATTTCACCAGTCCAAATAATTTTTCATCCATAAAAAATTGATTCCTCCTTGTGACCTTTAGGATAAGCTTGGGGAGTAAAATGAGATGAGAATTTTGTGAATAGTAGTAAGATAGTTTGTGAATAGTAGTGAAATAGTTTGAGTTTTATGAGATTTTGAAAAATAAGAGAGAGAAAGTTGAATAAAAAATATTATAAAGTTAAAATATTATTAGAATATAATTTTTTAATATAATTTTTGTTTGAGAATTTGAAAAAGTTGAATTGCATTTCATTTTTTGTTTGAAAGTTTAGAAAAGTTGTAATGATTAGTTTGAAAAAATTGTATTTGAGTGATTTTTGGAAAGAAAATTAGATGACATAAGATAAAATGATAATTTTGGGATGGAGATTTTTTCCTAACAAGCCCTTCAACTTATTACAGTTCACTTCCTTGTATGAAATTTTTCAGTATGTCTTGATTTATAGTAATAAAACTTTGGTTTCTCATGTAAGACTCAGTCCACTACCAGGCCCAGGCCCGTGGAAGCATCTCCAGAATTTACGTTGCAGAGTTTCATGTTCACCTTCCATTTTCATGCATGTTCCTTCATCCTTTTTCCTCTAGGTTTTATCTCTTTATCATTTATAGCTCATATATATGTTAAGCTTTTCTCAACTCTAGATTTATTGCCTCTGTTTTTCTCTTCACACCTCAGCCACCCAAGCTGTTTTGTCATCCACTCTCCATTGTGAATCTTTGGCCAGACCTAACCACCGTGCTTAGCCACACGAAGTTGCCGCCAAGCGCCGCCGTAGCCTCTGTTTGCAAGCCTCGAAATCCCTTGTTTTTGTTATCCAAAACAGAGCATCATTCAGCCACCTTAAGCTGCTGCTATCACCCTCCACCGAAAGCTCATCCGCGTGGTGACCCTCACAGAAACTGTCGGCGAGTACTTCCCATCACCCCAGTTCGCCGCACGCCGCCTCAAGTCCCTCGGTAAGCTCACGCCACTTCCGGTTGGTTGTTCTTCTCTCTCGGCCTCTCCCTCATTCTCTCACTATGTGCCTCTCTTGCTCGTCGCTCCCTCTTTCTCTCTCAGCTAGTGACCAGGCGCCACCCCCATCCACCGTAGCCAACTGCCAGCTTCACGTCGTCGTGCTCCCACAATGTCGCTGCCTCGATTTTTTTTTTCTTTCCGTGGGTATGTCCCTGCTGTCGCTCACGTTTTCCTCTATTGGTTTTTATTTTTGTTGTTGATAATAGTTACTTAAAAAGGAAATTGTGTGTGTCTCGGGTAACTGAAGGGTGTTATTACCCTTTTGCCCTTTTTGTTTAGAACATCTACTGATTTTGTATTTTTGCAATTGAAACGTGGGCTACATGTGATTTTTATTTGTTTATGTTTTTGACTTAGGCACATGTGGGTTTATTTTGTTAAGTTAGTATTTTTAAAAGACTGATATTTTTATCATAATGGTTATTAAGTAAATACTGATGAATTTTTGGAATGATCAGTAAGTGTAAAATCTTATTTTAAATCCTTTTAAAAGAATATATATATTTTTTAATTTTTTTTATTTAAACAAAAGTATGATTTTCTACGTATAATGATTTCGATATAGTTATGTTATTTAGTACTATAAATTATAGTAAGATCTCAATCGTAAATAGGTTAGAATTTAATGTTTTAGTCGGAGTTACTAAGTTGAATATTGATGAGTTTAGACAATGATGTTGGTATTTTAAGAATGATAAAAATTTTGAGTTTTGAGGAATTAAAAATATGTTATTTTAGAAGTTTAGGCTTGAATATCGAAATACGAGATTGATTGGACATTTATGAAAAATTTACATGATTATCTTATAGGTGACGATTAATTTTTGTTCGAAATTGTTGAGGAAGTTTTCAGAAAGCTAAGAAGTCCAGGCAAGCGGGGTTCCTATGCTAGATTTGCATAAAAAGAAATGAACTGAGGTTGGTTTGTAAAAATGTGCATGTTATTTTAAAAAGAAAATGTGAAAAACAACCTCAGTATATATTTTGCATTCACTCATGAGATACGTATGAAAGCAAAAAGAAATATTTTTGACATGAAATGTGTAGACATGAACAATATTTGACATGTTTCTGAAATGTGCAAAAGAGTGAATACGGTATCTGTGAATTTTTGTACATATGATATGAAAATGATTTGGGTTTGTTTATGATCAAATAGAAATGATATGAATATGTTCAGAACGTGGTTTGATATGATATGGATATGAAAAACCTTTGGCATATTTATCTGTTCTGATTCTGAATATGGTTCTGATATGATGATACTGGTTCATGTGATATGGTTGGTACTAATATGATATGATATGATATGAGTACACCCACTTTGGAAACAAAGTGATCTTTTATGTGTTCTTTCCTATGTGCACACTCGGGACTCTAAGATTGAAAAATGAGAAATTTCACAACATAATACTGCCTGGTTCGGCCACCGGGGATAGTACAATCCTACCACGGGGGTTAAACATGATATATGACATGATACGATACGATATGATATAATAAGATGAGAATGTGCAGTTATGTTATGCTAAAGCGGTTTTTGAATATGAAAATGGTTTATGAATATGAAAATATTGAAAATTCGTTCTGATTTTTCTGATAACACGTTTCGAGATGTGCATATGAAAATGAAATGTTTTATTTCTGCATACCAAACTTTCTAAAAATGGCTCATGTTTACATACTAGTATATGTTTTCTGCTTACTGAGTTGTGGATAACTCACCCATTATCTTCATATATTTTCAGATGACATTGATTACCCAACTGGGGATGAGGAATAGAAATTAGAGCTATGGATGGAAGGTCGAGTACCTAAGAGTTCCATTGTTAGTAAAAGGATTTAACTTGAGTATTTGAAGTACTTTATGTTGTTTGGACCTATTGAGATCTAAAGATGTATCGTTTTATCTCGTCGAGATTATTGGGAGATTGTGGACCCCCCTTTGGTTTATGTTATTTTGTAATGATGACTTATAAAGTTTGTATTATGGTTATTTAGAAAATATGAGATTGTGTACTATTTATGAAGTCCTTGGAGTTTTAGATGTTTGGAGAGACAGGTTTGTAAGTGACAGGTGGTAATTCACCGACCCTTCCGGGTACGGGGCGTTACATCTCATGCCAGGTGTTGATTTCAAGGTGAAATATGTCAACATTGATTTCAAGATACGTTCGAAAAATATATCCATTCAAAATTATATCCGTTGAAAAAATTATATCAGTTGAAATAATATGGACGTTAGAAAATTAATGTGCACTTTTTTAATAATTATAAATATTCCAATTGCAATTAGAATTAAAATAAATGAAAAGTCTAAAATTAATATTTTAATAGAATAGTAATAAATTTTAAGAGTATGTTATTTGATAGTGTTGAAAAGTGACTAGATAAATCTATAAAAATAGATTTCTTAGTCAGAATTTGACCAAAATTTAACTATTTCATTACTAGTGCTCTAAGGTTTCGGTTTGGCCAGCCAACAAACTAGAAGGGTAAAATAAGTGAACAAAATAGCCGGTAACCGATTGTAGCCGAAAATTTCTACCCGACCCGAAAAAAATTGGATTGGAATTCGGAATCTTCCATAATTGTTCTAGAAAAACGGTTCGAAATCGAGTTATTAACCGATTTCATTTTCGTTCTGTACACATCTGTCTCTTTCTTTCTCTCTGCTATTGTTTTTTGGGATTTATCATTTCGGTATTTTGTTTTGGTTTTGAGAAATGAATCCGAGTATCGGGAAGGGATCTATTTCAACGGCTAGTTCAAACGGAGCTTGGAAAGCCAGCAATGTTGTTCCAAACCAGATCTCGGCGAGGCGGTGTGTTGGTCGTCGATGATGACCCCACATGTCTTGAGGTTTTAGAGAAGATGCTCTAGGCTTGTCATGGGCCTGGGTTGGGCCTTGGACTTGGAAACCTTCTGATAAACTTAATTGACTTAGTCTATTCTGTTAACAGTGGGGTTCATGTGTTGCCCGAGTCTTGGGGTATTTTATTATAGTTTGGGCTATGCGGATAGTGGATTGTTTTCCATTGGGCTGTTAAGACTGAGTCTTTATACAGTAGTTGTTATTTGTGGGTTGTTAATTGTTACTTAATTTCAGTAAGTTAGTGGCTTGTTGGTTATTTGTCAGGTTATTTAAGTTGTTTTTATTAATGAAAATCTATCTAGAATTTTATCCAATACTCGTATTAGGAGGACTCAGCCCCCTCGAAGAGGCTATCTACTTATTTTCTGTTAACCAACCCCTTACAAGTGGTATATAGAGTCGTTCGACCCATGGCTGAAGGGCACAATACACGTTATTCCCACCTTGCCGACTCCTTGGCTACAGTTCAACAAACTCAAGAAATTCAACACCAAAATCAAGAGGTCTTGCAACAGGCGGTTGAAGGCTTGACAACACAATTACAACTTGCGGTGACTAATGTGGAGACCTTGGTCCGTCAGCAAGGGAAGCATAAGGAAGACTCTCAATTTGGGTCAACATCTCAAATTGGGAATCCTTTGTTTGATGAGCATGGTGGGTAAAGCCCTCTCTTGGTTTCAGGATTTGGAGGCTTCGGGTGGGATTACAAGTTGGGACGGTTTCATTCAGTCATTGCTCACCAAATTTGGTCCTTCCATTTTGGATGATCCGATGGAGGCTCTTACATGGCTAAGGCAAAATACAACAGTGGAGGCTTACAAATCCCAATTTGAGGTCTTATCTAATTGGCTGAAAGGGTTGGCGGAACCGTACAAGCTCTTTTGTTTTTTAAGCGGCTTACGAGAGGATATTCGATTCATGGTTCGTATGCTTAACCCCTCTAACCTTACAATGGCTTTTGGTATGGCGAAAATGCAGGAGAAAAATGTCGCCGCCTTCAGGCGGGGTTCACGAGTAAGCTCTATTCCCACACGACTATTTAGCAATCCCCAAGCATCAGATACAAGGGCGATTGTTCCGGTCCAACGTTTATCCCTGTTACAAATGAAGGAAAGGAGGTCGAAGGGCTTATGTTACAATTGTGACGAAAAATAGGAGCCAGACCACAAATGCAAATCAACTTGTTTATTTATCATGGAATGTGCTGACTCGGAGGAGGAGGAGCCTTAATCAGTTCAACAACCACCACTTCTAGAAGGAACCGAATGCCCATCGGGAGGTGATGAGGTGCAGCCAAAACCTGCTTCTGAGATTTCCATCCATGCTCTAGCAGGTTTGCCAAGTCCCAAAACCATGCACATTCTGGGGCATGTCAACAGTTGTGCTGTCATGATTCTCATCAACACCGGAAGCACCCATAATTTCATGGACCCCTCAATTCAGAACCGAGCGCATCTACATTCACAATCAACAGCAGGACTCTTGGTTAGAGTAGCCAATGGAGACACTTTGCTTAGTACGGGCGAATGTGTGGATGTTCAGTTTCACATGCAGGGTAACAATTATCACACAGATTTTTATGTTTTGACTTTGAGTGGATGTGATATTGTGTTAGGAGTTCAATGGCTTAGTACCTTGGGGCCTATTTTATGGGATTTTGTTCAATTGCATATGGAATTTAATCTCTTGGGTTCTAAGCATGTTTTACAGGGCATTACCCCAACTGAGGTCTCCTTGATGGATGGGGCTCAGTTTGGAAAGGCTATGAAGCAAGACAAGTGGGGTTTGGTATTTTAGCTTCTTCATCCTATGGAATTTAGCATTTCTACTCTAGAAACTGACCCAGTTCTTACAAAATTGCTTGAACAATTTCAAGAAATTTTTCAGGAACCCACGGGACTCCCACCAAACCGTGACCACAACCACAATAGTCCTTCATCCTAATTCTAAACCCATTTGTGTTGGTCCATATTGATATCCCTATTTTCAAAAAACTGAGATCGAAAAACTTATTCATGACATGCTTGCCTTAGGTATTATTCGTCCTAGCCATAGTCCTTTTTCTTCTCTGATTCTTTTAGTTTGTAAATAGGATGGTAGTTGGCATCTTTGTGTTGATTATTGAGCTTTAAATAAAGAAACTGTTAAGGCCAAATTTACAATTCCAATTGTTGATGAACTCCTAGATGAATTGCATGGGGCAACTATTTTCAGCAAGTTGGACTTACGTTCCAGGTATCATCAAATTTGTGTTAATCCTGATGATGTCCCAAAAACTGCATTTCATCCTCATGAAGGCCATTACGAATTTCTCATAATGTCCTTTGGCCTTATGAATGCACGAGCTACTTTTCAAACTCTCATGAATCATATTTTTAAACCATTCTTACGGAAATTCATCTTAGTTTTCTTTGATGATATTCTTATCTATAGCACCACCCTTGAAGAGCATAGGCATCATTTGACCATGGTACTGGAAATTTTACAACAACACCATCTTTTTGCAAAAAAATCAAAGTGTGCTTTTGGATGTCATGAGATTGAATATCTTGGTCATTTAATCTCAAGCAATGGAGTCCGGGTTGACCCTAAAAAAATTGAATCAATGCTAAACTGGCCTTTTCCTTCAACCCTTAAATCCTTAAGGGGCTTCTTAGGTCTTACGGGGTATTCTCGCAAATTCATAAAGCGATATGGATCTATTGCTGCTCTTTTGACTTCTCTACTTCGAAAAAATTCATTTGAATGGAATCTTGCTGCCAAAGAAGCCTTCACTGCCCTTAAAGAAGCTGTGACCAATCCCCCTGTTTTAATTCTTCCTGACTTCACTAACCCATTTACTATTCAATGTGATGCTTCTGGTTGTGGTGTAGGTGCTATATCAATGCAACAGAACAGGCCCATTGCCTTTATGAGCCAAGCAATTCATGGAAAGGCGTTGCACCTCTCCACGTATGAAAATGAATTAATGGTTTTAGTGTTGGCAATAAAGAAATGGAGTTCTTATGTTTTGGGGCAGACTTTTAAAGTGCAGACAGACCATCAAAGCCTTAAATACCTACTTGAACAAAAGGTTGGAGCACCAATGCAACAAAAATGGCTTACTAAACTGTTGGGATTTGATTTTGAGGTTGAATACAGGAAGGGAAAAGAGAATCTGGTAGCAGATGCTCTATCCAGGAAATTTGAAGATGCACCAGCCCAGTTGGCTGCAGTGTCCTTTCCTTCTCCTAGTTGGATTTCAGATCTGCATATATCCTATTATGAGGATCCTAAAATACAGAAACTAATCTTTGATTTTGCAGTTAAACTCCTGGATGAGTCTAAATTTCACATGAAGGATGGTCAGTTGTTTTACAGGGGTAGGCTGTATATTAGTGATTCTGCTATTATAAAAAAGCAGCTGCTCAATCTAGCTCATGGAAGTCCCTCAAGCAGGCCACTCGGGACTTCATAAAACTCTTCATCGAGCTCGAGCCAATTATTACTGGAAGGGTATGAAAGAAGATGTCAAGAAATTCATTAAGGAGAGTGATGTGTGTTAGCGCAACAAAACTGAAAATATTCACTCAGCGGGACTCCTCCAACCGTTGCTTATTCCTACTAAAGTATGGTCAGATATTTCCTTAGACTTTATTGAAGGGCTGCCTCTTTCTAACAAATTCAGTGTGATTTTGGTCGTGGTCGATAGGCTTAGTAAATATGCGCATTTCATTCCAGTGGTGCACCCTTACTCAGCTTCTAAAATTGCGCATGATTTTTATTGCCAACGTTTTTAAATTACATGACATGCCTAGTTCTATTATCAGTGACACGGATCCAGTGTTCACTAGCCTATTTTGGAAAGAATTGTTCAAGTTGTATGGGACTGAGCTCAAATTTTCTTCAGCTTATCATCCACAAACGGATGGTCAAACAGAAATCGTTAACAAGTGTTTGGAGCAGTATTTACATTGTTTTTCAGGTGATAAACCAAAATATTAGTCTCGGTGGTTGCCTATTGTCGAGTGGTGGTATAATACAATCATTCATACATCCACAAAAATAACACCATTTGAGGCAGTTTACGGATACCCACCTCCAACTTTGTTGGCGCATTCATCGGGAACAGCTGTAGTTCAGTCGGTGGAGGACACATTGAGGAGTCGGGATGGATTTTGCACCTTTTTCGGGGGAACCTACAAGTGGCACAAGAACGAATGAAGCGTTTTGCTGATTTAAAAAGAACTGAAAGGAATTTCGAAATAGGTGACTGGGTCTACCTACGTCTCCAACAGTACAAGCAACATTCGGTCATGTAGCGCAAGAATTTGAAGCTTTCACCCAGATTTTACGGTTCTTATCAGATCGTGGAGCGAACTGGTAGTGTTGCTTACCGATTGGATCTTCCCTCCACCTCCCTCCTTCATCCCGTGTTTCATGTATCGTGTTTAAAGAGGAAGTTGGGCGCTCAAAACGTGTTGGTGACGAGCATTCCTCCGATGGCTGTTGATGGTGGGCCGCAAGCTGAGCCTGAGGAAATTTTGCAGCAGCGCTTGAAGAAGAAGAAAGGACGAGCTGTGAGTGAACTGCTTGTCAAATGGAAGGGGCTAGGGCTCGAAGACGCATCCTGGGTTGAATTTCAGCAGCTGCAAAAAGACTTCCTTGACCTTGAGGGCAAGGTCTTCTGATGGGGGAAGGATTGTCATGGGCCTGGGTTGGGCCTTGGACTTGGAAGCCTTCTGATAAGCTTAATTGACTTAGTCTATTGGGTTCATGTGTTGCCCGAGTCTTGGGGTATTTTATTATAGTTTGGGTTATGCGAATAGTGGATTGTTTTCGTTGGGTTGTTAAGATTGAGTCTTTATGCAGTAGTTGTTATTTGTGGATTGTTAATTGTTGCTTAATTTCAATAAGTTAGTGGATTGTTAGTTATTTTCCAGATTATTTAAATTGTTGTTATTAATGAAAATCTATCCAGAATTTTATCCAATACTCGTATTAGGAGGACTCAGCCCCCTCGAAGAGGCTACCTGCTTATTTTCTGTTAACCAGCCCCTTACAGGGCTTGTCTTTATGAATGTTTTCTTCTTTAATTTCTCTTTCTCATTCTTTAATGATTCTTCTCTGTCTCTCATCATGCTTTTGTTTCCTAGCATTTCTCCATTTATTTTTTTGTTAAGAAGACGATTCTGGTGTGTTTGGCTAATTTCTATATATATATATATATATATATATATATATATATATATATATCTTCTATATATATAAGTGGCTATTTAACGCCATCAAACGGAATTTCTTATTTTCCGTTATTCTTCTGTTAAATCATCGTTAGGTATATACAGTAGCTTTGGAAGCAGTTATTTTAGTCAGTTTCCAGTTTTTCACGTATTTATCCATTGAGCTTTCACATCTTTACTATACCTCACAGCTGATTCCACTGATTATTGTTACCGCAGTCTGAGAATGGTGATCTCTGTTCGCACTTTACAAATTTTATCCATTTATTTTGTTTGTTTATCCTTTTTTATCCTTCACTTGATTTTGTTTTATTCACATTTTTATCCCTCCCCTTCATCGGTCAATTCATTCATTTCTGACATAACACCTAAAAAGTATGAAAGAGAAAAGATAAAAAAAAAGACTAATAGATGAGGAAATAGATAAAATTGAGGGAAAAGACGACTTTTCTTTCGTGGGTGACTATTCAGTGCATAGGGAAGAGATAATTTTACTTATGTCAGTGATTTTGTGTCTGCTTGTGTAAGTGAATTTTTTTTTATTTACTGTTATTTCTCTTCGTTTTATTATTTCTGAGTGCAAATCACTCTCTCTCATTCCCGATTCCATTTCTCATTTGAGTTCTCTCTCAACCTTGAACCTAACGTCATCTCTTCTCTCTCTCTCTCCATCTCACGGCCAGCAACCACGGAGCACGGCAGTCCTAGCGATGTTGTGCGTCGCCTCCAGCCACCAGATGCAACCTCCCTCATCCCATAGAGATATGGGTTTCAAATTTCAAAACTCTTAATTTTTTTTCTCAGCAGCAAACACGGCGTCAAGATGGGGATTATTAGCATGATTTTATTGTACGTATGTGTTTTCAGTTTGATGTCCATGCTTGTCTGATGTGCATGTTTTCATCTTCAGGTTTGTGGTGTTCAATTTGTGTTGATCGACTGCATCTTCAGTTTGGTGGGTGTCCAGATCTGACTGGTTTTGACAACCTAGAGTTTTTTTTCCTTTCATTTCGTTGAAGCTGATTTTTTTTTGCTTGTCTGATGTGCATGTTTTCATCTTCAGGTTTGTGGTGTTCGATTTATGTTGATCGACTGCATCTTCAGTTTCGTGGGGGTCCAGATCTGACTGGTTTTGACAACCTCAGAGCTATGATTGAGGCCAAGGCTTTGACTGGTTTTGACAACCGCAGCAAATGAAAGGAGTTTTGTTCTGCATTTGTTGCTTTTATGAGTAAGGTAAAGCATTCTTACAACTATTTAGTTTTTATATTTTACCCATTTTCTCAGTGCTCGGCGAAGGAGAAGGCAGAGGAAAGAAAAAGAACGAAGGAAAAGGAATAAGGGGCAGTGCCGGTTGCGCCCCAGTTTATCTTTTATAGACATTTGAGCACCTACATCTGAGCATCACCATAGCTTCACTATGAGAATCTCTCATAGATTTCATTTTTTCTCTCTCTGAACCCATCTTTGCCACGAACCAGGAGCTACCCTGCGAGGGAGAGAAATGAAGTCGTTGTTCGGAATCTGAATTTTCAAGTGAGAAGGAAAGCAAGGAGCAAAAATGGCAAAGAATGTGGGAATTCTCGCCGTGGAGATCTACTTCCCTCCCACCTGTATTCAACAGGTGACCACTTTGTCTGTCTCTGTACCTCATTATTTCAGTTTTTGTTTGGATGTTGAGAAACGTGGGAAATGAAAAGAAAGTCTAATTTGTAGTTTTTTTTTTCCCTGGCAATCTTTTTTTTTAAAAAAAAATTGGTCATTTACGCTGGTTGTTTTGGATTAAAGAAAAAAAGATGTAAAGTTGGGTTCAACTATTTGGATAGTTCAATTTAAGTTCGGTGAAGTGGAGGGGGAGATTTGTTTTGGCATGCATCTGAAATGATAAGTAGAAGCAGCATTGTGGGAAAAAATATTAATATATTTTGAAATTGACGATGAATTTATTTGAAGAATCTAACTTTTGAATTCTAGATGATATAGGCACGCTTTGGTCAGCGTTTTCATAAGGCGTCCTCCAAAATCTCTAGTTTTTGTTCAGGATGCGGATTGAGGAAATTAGAAATATTTGAGACATTGCCCAATGACACGATCTGACTCTCAAACATCTCGACTTTCTAGGTGTGAAAGTCCATCTGATCTCTAGTCTTGAGTAATAATCTCTTCTTCTTTTTTTCAACTCTTAAATAGATAAGTTGGATTTCTTTATTTAAATTTTCATGGCATGAGATGCTAAATGATTATTCGAAAAAACGTAAAAGAGTAGCCAGATGATTCCTCTTCTGAGCAAGTTGATATATTCTCAATGCGCACACAAACATGCCATCTTAATGGATCAATTCATAACTATTACAATGCTTGGTGATAATTCAATGAAATTTGAGGTATCTATTAAATCTATTCCACATTTGTTAGTCATTTTTATAAATGAGATAAATTTCCTTTGATGCATTAATGATGTTGTGAATTGATGCCAAAGTTGTCTTATATTAGATTACTTTGTTGATGAATCATTGATCAATTTATGGTCTCTCTCTCTCTCTCTTGCAATTTTACTGTATGCCAGATATGTATTACAACAAGCACTTCTGCTGGTCTTGAGCAGACTTTACCTTTGATCTTTTATCATAAGGTGATTGGAGTTTCAATAGTTTTCCCTTTTGTGGAAGGAAAGGCTGCCTCCGCAAATGTATCTAAAGTCTTGGAAACAATTCCAGTGAAGTCTTCTGCTTCGTGTATTACATTTACCAGTCAATACCTCGTTGTATTTGATGTCTGCAATTTCTCTCTTAAATTCCCTCCTTGTTTTGAATTTCTTAATTTCTTTTATTATGGGTTACAGATTTTTTATTTTTATTTTTCAGGGAGTTAAACATATATTCAGAACAAGAGAATTAGAGGAGCAGCAAGCTAAAAGGTTTTATTTAGATTTCTTTTTTAGAACACTATAATGGATGGTAGCATAGATATGTTCTTTTAGTTTTAGTTTTTAGGACTTTATTAATGTTTGCTCTTTGTTCCAATAAAATTTTATTTTACTTATATAAAAAAGCGTAGGTGTATCTATTGAATGACTCCCTTGTACTTAGATTGCACCTTTTTTGGCTCATCAATAAAATTATCTCAGTTGAAATATTTATTCTTTCAAAAGTGGTCAGTGATGTTGTCAGCCAATATTTATTAGTGGAGACTGTTAGTTTGTTTTTACTTTGTGAAATTTCACTAATACGAGTCTAATTATTTATGCTTCAATTTCCGTTATTGCAAGTTTGCAACTATGTGACTAGCCGGATCTGGAATGAGACTTGGTTGGCAAGCTTCTTCTACAAATCATGTAATTATGAGTTGTTTGTGAAGCAATCTCTAAATATGGAAATGGCGATTGTCATGGCAAGGGTAAGGTTACTGAATTTTTATCTGTTGTATGACATGCTTATTATATTTTCTTTTATCTGTTGTATGACATGCTTATTATAGTTTCATAATGTAATAAGAGGCTATTCGTCAAGTGTTATTCCTTTACTTTCCCGAGAATCAAACAGAACTTTCTTTTTCTCCTTAACTTCCCTGCACGTAAATGAATGAATTGTAAAAATATGTTTACGTTTTATGTATAGTGGTTTTAGGCGGCTCCGATGAGGGGTATTTTTACCTATATTTTGATCCAAATTTGGTGGAATTGTTTTTAACATCTCTAATATGTATATCCATATAATTTAGTCAAAACTCTAATCCCATGGGGGTGGTCAACCACCACCAATAGACTCCAAAGGCATTGTTAAATTACACTTAATTGCCGAATGATAATGTTTTAAATTATGATCGTTTTGTTTTATAATAGATGAACAAATTGATGGGTGCAATTATTCAAGATAAGAATTGAGACTGGTAAGAGTTGTGATGTGAACAGCTTCTTAAAAGAAAACATTTTGTGAAATTTAATTCTTTCTTTATCTGCGTTTCTTAAACGATAAACGGAATAGGAATAACCAACATTAATTAAATGTACCTAGGGAAGAACCAAGCAGTACGTTTTCTTCCTTTTCTTCGTGTGGGTTCGCGTGCTTTTCTTTTTCTTTATTTTATTTTAGTCTGGCCAAAGACATTGCCGAGCAAGAGTTTTTTTATTTTTTGGTTCCCCAAGCCGCAGGTTCGTCCAAACGAAATTCTCGATGTTTGGCCAAGCTCTGCAATATTGGATATTGTCATGATTTGAGATCTTCAATGACAGAGACATTAAAAATGGTAAAATTTATTGGGAGGGAAAGGTAAGGGTTGGATGTTGTCTGTGGTGGGACTGTCCAAGAGAGAACCCATTAATAATAATAAAAAGATATATTATTGGGAGGGAAAGGGAAAGGGAAATGGAATTAACAGAACATGAATATCACTATCAGACTTTCATGTAATAATATTTTCTACCTTTTAATCACTTTGAATAATGAAAAGAATGACGGTACAAAGCATGGGGCCGGGCTGCCGAGGCCACAATATTAATATGTGATGCTATTATCTTATATTACGTAATTAAACTTATTTTATTAGTCGATATAATTTGCATGATAGTACTATGTTTAGATGTTAGGTGATATCAAATGATTTTTGATATGTGAACAATATTGTTTTATAAATTTTATTGAGATATATTTAAATGTAAATAAGTTGATATATGTGTAGATAAATTTAATCTTTTTTATAAGTTGATATAATATTTGTTCATCATTATCCAATTTTAGGGAATATCTAATACGATTTAATCAAGTGTCTCACCCAGATAATCTACAATAAACAATATCACACATGTACATATATGATCTATGAACGACAAGATATTATGTGATAAGGGGTAAAAGTGATTTTTTCTTTTCTTATGTCTTCGTCAACTCTGAAAATGGCAGCATTGATCAATATTGATCTATTGGACCATTCTCTCTAATTATTATACTTTTTATTTCTATATTTGCTAAAATTTATTTATTTTTCAATCATTAAATTATTCATTAATTCTTTTTTTTAAACCATATTATTTTTGTAAAAAAAAAATTGTTTCACTCAACTAAGCAACGTGCTTTGCATGTTGCTCCCGACCTAGTATATATATAATATATATATTCCTTCATACTTTCATTTGTTCTGTTGTTAATTTTTTTTTTTTTTTTTGTGTGGAAATGGAGATTTCTAGGAGAAAGAGGAAGACAGTCTCTAAAATTTTAAACTGCAATTAGATTGTTATTTTTTACCATGCCAAGCACATCTAATTTGGTTTAACAGCAGTAGAAACTTCTCTTGCTTTCGAGTTATTTGCCTTGTTCAGAGATCGGGATGACTTTCTATGATTAAATTTGTGCATTTAGGTATCTGTATTATTGCTTTCTAGGAAATCGTTAGCCTTTGCAAACTTGCAGTTCGATGTTGTACGAAAAGGTATCTTTAAAATTTAAAAAAAAAATTTAAAAAAAAAAAAAAGGGTCAGTAAACGGATCATGTTCGGAATTAGTTTCAAAACGAAAATTCAGTTAAAAATCACGGATTGGAAGTGATTATATTCGAACCATTTCACTCAAACCATTTCATTATTCACAAATTTCCGAACCGGTCTTATTCTTTATTATATCTACAAAAACTCTATTTAAAAGTCTGAAAATTTATACATTAGATAATTTATTGATATATCAATTAATATAACAATATTTTTATTCTTTAAAAAATATTGATAGAATACGGAGTCTGAATTTGAATTCAAATATGGATTCATCTTAGATTATTAGTATTAATAATTTAAAAATTCATTTGAGTTTTTTAGTAAGACTGGATCTTCCTGACTAGTTTTGAGTGAGTAGAATGCTATACCATATAATCACGCTTATGGATATCTTGTCTTCAATTGTGCTGTATGTATGGTCATTTTATACCCTCTCACCCTAAACTCCATTCGCTTACCCTTGCTGCAGAGGAATATAGATTTAAAAGCCCACCGTTCGTTCCTCCGCAAATCAGAACAGCCCTTCCAAAATGCATATCAAACATCTCATATTACCAACGATCAAAGCCAACAAACATCATATTTGATCAAAGATCTTAGCTTTTTGTAGACCCATGGCAATGTTGTATTCTTACCCACAATACAATATTCTATTGTTCAATTCAAAGACCCACAACATTCTTTTAAAAAGGAATAAGAAGAAGAAAACGTAAAAGAGGGTTGATTAGAGGAGTTTGTACTTGTGTGTGTACTGTGTAGGGTGGAATATATGGGCGGGCGGGTTAAACAGGCGCCCAACATCCTAGCACTAACACGAATAGAATCAAATCCTTCCTTCAGGTAAAAGGGTAAGAGACTCTTTAAGAATTGGTGAGAAGCCCCTCTCTCATTCAGGATGGATTACTACGTATCAGTGGATTGATTGAGACTTGTCCTCAATCATACCATGGGCCACTGATCTAGACAACCACCCCCTTCCCTGTACATATACTAGAAGACGCCTCCTAATTCGACAACTAACCAGCAAAAGGCCATGGGCCACTGATCTAGACACTTGGACCACTAACAACTTTAACAATCAATTAAAATAAAACATAACACTGGGTTGGAAGCCCATCAAACCCGACCCAATGTAATTGGGTTCATACCAATTTCCCCCCTTTTAAAGAACCTTGTCCTCAAGGTTGAAATTTTGATGCTCAAATTGCCTTGCCCCAACTTCTATGGTACTCACTTCCGTCTGATGTGTATATCCTTGAAATGGTGGAACTAAGACATGTCTGTTTTGCTCTTGAGGCAATGTAAGTGCTGAAACCAAGAAGTGATACTGATAAGGTCTTATTCAAATGGATTTTCAAGGAATATAATAGGGTCTCGGCCACAATGGGCTGGTGCAGATTTGCTAGAGCATCCCCCAATGCACTGAGTAGAGCTAAAGAAACTTTATCAAAATAGATCCTGAATTTTGAAAAGTAACTATGCCTCTCCTTCATGCTCCACCACAATAACATTGTCTCAAAAGAGATGCCATCAATCTTTTCAAATATATGAAACATATCAGATGTGTACACTAGCTACTTGGACATGACCATAGATACCTGGATCTCAAAAGCAGTGTCTCGAACCTGATCATTAATTGGACCATATACGTCAATGGCCGATCCAGTAGCTGTGGTACTCAGAGCATTCCAAAGTCAGCCATAGCAATACCAGGCATAGTAGCAAAACTGAAACTAATGTAGGTGCTAACAGCAATTGAAAAGATACGAATATTGATAGATTTGTAACCACTGCAATGCCAAAAATGGCCTTAATAGCAACTCCAGTCGGGTAGGAATCAACAACATCCTTCACTCGATTGTATGCATTGCTAGAGTAGCACTCAGTTACAACTCCAATAATAAGTCCAGCCCAACTACCAACACCTACGCACCAAAAGAGTTCCCAATTTTTTACAACTCGTTCAACACCACCATAGCAAGGCTTAAAAAATTTAAAGGCAATGTAAAGAAACGAAAGACCACTTGCAACAAGGAGAGAACCCCACTTATTGTGTTCTGCAACAAGCCAAGGCTCAAAGGTTGAAAGTAGTAGAGATGTGGAAAATGCTGTGATACCAAGAGACACAACATACTGCAAAAGAGGCACAGTTTGCCCGTCCTCCATTTGTACGGTAAAAGAGAACATAAGGCAGCCTATTGGAGAATCCCATACATTCTTTGACAGACCTCGTCCTCTTGACTGAACATCGGCAACACAAACCGTACCGATTAGAAGCTCACAAAAATTGCGAGAAACAACATCGTGCATGGAAGGCAACCCTGGAGACCAAATGAGGAATTTGCCAAACTGATTAGTCGAAAGAAAATTCATGAAGGAATCGATGCTAAAAGAGTATTCGTCTTCTTTCAATGGTCTCTCCAGTTCCAATTGCAAAAGAATTGAAACCTCGCAATTTTCAGGCAGCTTTAGAGCGTTAGTACTTTTTATAGATTTAGCGATCTCATTTTCGGCCGTCGACTTTCCACCTAGAACCGGTGTATGAGATGAATTGAAATCCATAGCGGGATTCATATAGATCGAATTGAGAGAGGTAAGAGTCACCGGCCCTGAGCATCAGTTGAGCACCGAGCTCTGAATCAGTCTCCAGCAGAGAATGAGAAGGAGCTTCCTTCATGTATTGCTGCACCACAGCTGAGGAACTGCCTTCCTTTGAAGATCCAATCCAGAAAATCAACTCGAGCTGCCTTCCGTTGAAGATGAGGCGCTCCTGGTCGGGTGAGCTACCTTGCAGGTCTTGGCCCTCAGCCTGCACATGGGCAATGGTGCTGATTTGGAGGTCGTGGAACTGGTTTGGATGGGGTTGGATCAATGTAACATAGTCTCCCGTGAGGTTAGAGATGGGAGATGCTGTAGGGAATTTTCCTCTCACCAGGAAAATGCTCCAGCCACATGCTTTTAGAGAGTCTCGATAGATTAATGGGTAAAACATGTGGAAAGAAATTAAGAGATCGGAGAATATATGTTTGTTTCATGAGAAAGTGTAGGAAAAGAGATGACTCTGCGCTTCCCTCATAGGCCCAAAAATTGGTTGAGGAAACAAAAAACGGAGACAACGGAAATAAATTCCGCCTGGGTCAATCTCCCACCTGGTGTCGCCCTTCATCCCGAATGTTGGCTCTCCTCCTTTAACAACCACAGCGTGGTTTTTGTTAAGTGCGACCATTGAAGGAGAATAGAGATCTGAAAGTAAAAGTGAAAGCAAAATTAATTTTGGATTTCTGAGAGCAGAGGGAAGAGGGATTTCTTTGAGAACTACTTCCCTGGGCACTGCTATTATCTCTTCCACCTCTACTGTATTTATTTTTCCTTCCTCCATGATTTCATCTTCATCCTTCGCACCATTTTCCTCATGCCATGCGGATTTTTGTGTTTCTTCAGTTGAATCCGTAACTGACTTTTCTACTCCCTCCTCTATTTTTTTTTTAGCCGAATTCTTCCTCCTCATATCCAGAAGAAGATGACCAGTTCTCAATATTTTTGTGTCTGTTAACTCAACCTCATCTTCCAGAAGAACATCTACATCCTTCAATATTTGTTCTTCCAATGGATAGATATGTCTTCCATGTGCGTATTCAATGTTCAGCTTCACATAATAAATTGTAAAGGAAGGTTTAACTAAGATTTTTAAATTTTTTCTGTTTGAACATTTCACTGTAATGACCATTTCTCCAGGATCTCTATACAATTCATCATAGAGTGCACGGTGATAATTTTGAAAACATACTTGAAGTTCTACATTACTCAACTCCATGGCAAGATCATGGGCTCTAGATACCACTTGTAATGAACCTCCTTGTAAACCTCTGTAAATTCTACTCAATCTGCTGTGATGTAAAAAGGATAGCTGCGGAATGTAATGGATTGATTGCAGAAGAATTAATAAACGCAGGGAAAGTGTTTGATAAAGAGTCGCATAGACTCATATGCATTGATAAGGAAAACTTCGAGGGTCTCCAACCTCCATACACAAATCAAATCTTCACAAAGGATCCAGAATATTTTCCAGATCCCCAACAACCACCCCCTTCCCTGTACATATACTAGAAGACGCCTCCTAATTCGACAACTACCAGCAAAAGGACATGGGCCACTAATCTAGACCCGTGGACCACTAACAACTTTAACAATCAATTAAAATAAAACATACCATTGGGTTGGAGGCCCATCAAACCCGGCCCAATGTAATTGGGTTCATAACAACCTGTTGGTGAATCACAGGAGGTAAGCTAAATCCTTTGGTGAATCCGATTCCCGCACTTACTAAGAAGCCGGCCAATCGTTAATATAGAAAGGGTGACAATCCAATAACAAAAACATCAGATTTTAAGTACCATAACATCACATAACATTCATTGGCCATTGCCAAATAAGTTTTCTCCAGGTAGCATATAAGAAAGACAACTGTTTTGCATTATCAAACCTAACAACACACTGAAAAGAAATGATTATATGTCTTCCCCAACAATTACTGAGATACCTATGATACCAAATACATTATTGATAACAAAGTTGTCCTGAATTCAGAGTATTGAGTCGTTTAGGAATTCAAGACACTGGTTTAGATCTTACCCAGAATTTAGAAGGTAGAGCCATTCCATCCAAAGTTGGAACCCTGCAAAAGAAATATACATAGAGGAAAAGAAAATAGCCTTATGACCTGAAGGAGTGGTGAAGCATGGGCCGATAAGGAAAAGCTAGAAAGAGTTTTAATCATGGTTTTAAACAGTAAAGATTTATTTACGTGATCTAACTCTGGTGTAAAGCATGCAAACACTGAGCATATGCTTGGGTTTGGCGTGCCTAAACAAAAATGAGAAATGCAATGAGAAGAAAAAAATGCACAGCAATGACCCTTCTTCATGACAACTTGGGAATTTGAGATAGCTTGCCTTAGAGTCATAGAATTTGAGGAAGTATCTAGACTTGGGCACTTTCAACTTGCTCTCAAGAATTGTGGCAATTGCAGCACTCAGTTTCTTGTTCACATCAGGGTTAAGACCACCGATGGACACCAACTCACCATAGGCTGCTGGCTGCTCAGTCCCCCCAAATGACATGGGTACTGATCCCTTCAGCACAATCATCACATACTGCATGGTAAAAGATACCAAATAATTAAAAGTTGAGAAAAGGTACCACAACAAAGTACGATCTAGGTTGACAATACCACCGTTGTGCTTAGTTATTAGTTAAGAGAACTTGTGTAATCAACTAAAAATGACAAAACTGAAACGGTAATCTACATATAATAAAAGATATTAAAAAAAAATCCAAAAGAGAACACTTGGTCTGGCATAAGAACAAGTTTATTGAGAGCATGATCAAATCACACAAACAAGATCTGACTTAGTTCACGATATCAGGTTTTCACCATTCTAAATAAAACCATCCTTATCCTAAATGGAGAACTGAGTTTTGTCCACACTAACACAAGTGAACAGGGCATGTTCAGTATGAAGTATAGCTGTCTGCAAAATGATTATAAGTTGCGCAGGCACATAAATTGGTGAAGTCCAAGATGGAGTATTCATGACCTTTTATCCTAGTGCAATATCCATTAATCAATTTAATGTTTAAGATGTGCATAATTTTTTTTTTTATAGGTATTTTAAGTGTTAACATTATAATGGAATTGTTGGAGTTCATCTTCTGTCGTAGGGGAAGATAATTGTCCACATATGACATTAAGTAACTGGGAAGTTAGGGAAGATATTCTGAAATTGGAGGGAGTAGACTTCAGTTTATGATGGAGGCTAGACATGGATGCTCTTAGTAATTTAATGACTTTGTAAACAGTAAACATAATAATTAAATAGCAACATAATATTTACACAGGTAAACAATAAACAAATAAGGATAATACTAGTCCTACCGAGAAAACCCACCGAGAGTGGGTACCAATTGTTTTTTTTTTGTTTTTACTTAATAGTTAAGGAAGTGTTTTTTAATGAGTTTGTATTTTTTTTTTTTAAATGTTTAAAGGGATTAAAAAAATGTTTGAAAAAAACAACCAAAAAAAAAATTACACGTTCGGTACCCACTCTTGGTGGGTATTTTCGGTGAGCGTAGCATTGTCCAACAAATAAATATACTTAAATTGCACTTTTATTTAAAATAGCAAGATTACTTACAACCTTAAGCTTTACTTGAATTCATCACTTCAAAGATTAACTTAGGTTTCGACGAATAGGGATACATCAAGAAAATAAGGGAGCAGTTTCTCTCTGATTAACTTTGTTTGTTGGGGGATGGGGATTGGGCTGGGCCCAGAACCGCCTGGAATTTCCCCCGTCTGCCAGGCCCAAAATAATATATATATATATATATATATTAAAAAAAATTGTAAGTATAAAACGACGTCGTTTTGGAAAAACCCCTTTGGTGTTTGATTGCGTACTATATAAAGAAAGCTACAAAATCCTAACTCAATGTTATTCTCTCCTCTCCTCTCTTCTCTCTCTCTCCCTCTATCGTTCTATAACTTTGTTCTACCTCCAGGCTCCCCTCTCTCTTCTTCTGTTCACCTCTTCCTCCTCTTCTCCTCCTCCTCCCTCCTCCACTTTTTCTTCTTGAAGCTTGTGATTGTGAGACACCCACGGCCACGGCGTGGTCATGGGTCTGAGGCCACGAATGGCCATGGGTTTGCGAAGAGACCAACAGCCATTCATGGCCGTGGTTCTTTGCTCAAACTTACAGCCAAGCCGGGGTCTTGCCAGAGTAGAAGGTTGCGATTTTTTTAAGATGATTTTTTTCAATCTGTTTTTGTAACTTTGTGTATTTGTTGTTGGATGATGGATCTGTGGATTTTAGCAATAGATATGTGGATTTGGTGAAAAATCTGGGTTGGTTTTAGATTTTGTCATTGTTTTTTGGTTGGTGTTGGATTTTGTTGTTGTTTTCCGGTTGTTTCGCTGTGGGTGGGCAATGGGCAGGGTGGGGCGGACGGCAGTGGGGGCCAATCCACCCCCTGGCATCCGGACGAGAGCACAGGGCCCAACTCTCCCCCCCTGGCCCATGCAGGGGCGGGAATAGGGTGGCCCCCCATCCGCGGGGTGCGGGTAGCACCCTTACCTAGTAGCAGGTAGGACAAAGACTACAAGCTAACTGCTCATTTCTCACCGATCACACTCAATCACTAAGGACACAAACAAACAGACTGTTGGTCCTTTGATCTAGATATAACCATATCAATGCTCCCTAACACTGATTTTATAAGAGAATAGAATCCATCGACTAGCAGTTACCACCAAGAATACTGGGTAAACAATGTGCATCGCTTTCGCCATACTGTCATCTGAGCCATCCAATACTCCCAATTCACATTATACAAGGAAATCGTAATGATACTGAAGATAGATAAGAAAAATAAACATTACTTATCACCAAAAAAAAAAAAAAAAGATAAGAAAAATAAACATTAGGAAGTAAACCTAAACCCTAAACAGAAGACGCTAGAAAAAATGTTCAAGAGCTAAAGCGCCTCTAAATTGAGTCAAATCGGAGAGAGAAAAAAGTAATATCTTAATCCGAAAAGAAAAGGAAAGAAAATCAAAGGCACAAAAGAGTCGACAAAAAAAAAAACCAGAAAGAGAGCGTACGGCTTCAGGTTTGCCGACGAGTTTAGCGACGATGGAGGTGGCTTCCGAAAGGATGGAGGAGGTATCAACGCCTTCGAGGCTTACGTTCGTCGAAATATTCAGGCACGGCATCGTGTCTCTCACTCTCTCGCTAATTCTCAACCTCTCGGGTTTTGCTCACCGCTACTAACACTGAAATCCCTCGCTCCTGTAAAAGAATTTATCCCATTTATCATTAAAAAATTAAAAATTTAGGCCAAATTTGTTTTCGGGTGAGAAAATGAAAATTGAAAATTAATAAAATATTATTAAAAAATATTTTTTAAATATTATTTTTACTTCAAGATTTTAAAAAGTTGAATTGATTATTTTATTTTATATAGAAATTTAAAAAAATTATTATGATTATATGAGATGAGATGAGATGAGTTAAGTTGTGAAAACAAATGAGACCTTATTCTCATTTATTTTCATTCGGGCTGTATGGTTATATACAGATGAGATGAGTTGAAAATTAGAATTTAGATAAAATAATTATTTTTTCATATTATTTTTATTTTAAAATTCAAAATAATTGAATTATTTTTTATATTTTATTTAAAAGTTTAAAAAATTATAATAATTAAATAAGATTAGATGGTTTGTAAAAATAAACAGACCTTAATAAAAAAATAAATCGAGACTCTAACAATCTAATAAAAATAGTGATTAAAATTAAGATTAGATATTAAAAAATTACTTACAGAGATTAGTCCTTGATTTATTTTTAAAAATTTCACTTTCTCAGCTCTCAATTTTGATCAACTCATTTATTTAATCACTTTTGCATTAATCAACCTTAGAAACATCACTCCATCATCAGCGGTGAGTATTTAACACCAAATACTTGCTTGCTTTATTTTTTTAATTTCACTTTATTGACAAATTGAGTTTATTTATTGTTATTTTTTAATTACTTGTTTTTATTTTTTAATACTTTAGTTTATTTTTGTTACTTTTTTGCTTTTAATACTGTCTTTATTTTTTAAAAGATTTACATGTGGCGAAGTGTCAAACACTCATTATAGGTTTACTACCCTCTTATTACCCATTTATTACTTATAGTGTATTTGAAATTTTTTATTTTTTATTTTTATCATTTTTTAAAGTATTTTTTAACATTCTTAATCATTAAGAAAAAATTAAAATATATATATAATTTTACTAATAGTCACTTCCTTAACTATTAAATAAAATAAAAAATAAAAATCAAATACAAAAGAATAGTAAATGGATAGTAGAATAATAGTAACCCTATCATTATCCTTGTGGTGAAACGGCCGAAGAGTACTGATATGGCTGATTTGATCCAAGTTAAGTAGAATTAATTCATTTCCCTATACCACATCAATGTGCTGAGATGTTGAGGCGCTAAACTAGAAGTGACTTGCAAAATAAGAGACTTGAAGATTTTATTGCCCAGGTATTATATTATGTTGGAAGGTGGTGCAAGATTCACTGAAATGATAGACCTGAACAAGAATGACAACAACTACGATGAACTATCGCAAGAATTTTACCATAAACTTGCTAAGGGGCTTTTGGAAAACTGTACAGAGGTACTAATAATGGTGAGTATGTTGCTATCAAGATCTTGGAGAGGCCAAAACATATCATCCAGAAAAGGCACAGCTGATGGAGCAACAATTTCAGCAGGAAGTTATGATGCCGGCCACATTGAAGCATGTAAATATAGTTCGGTTTATTGGTGACTGTCGGAAACCAATGGTTGGTCTTGGTATGCTTTTGTTTTACAAGCATTTTATTCCAGTTTATGGGTTTGAATAGTTGTTGTTTTGGGAGCTGTTGGGTTTTGCCTAGGATTTCTTATACATGTAGTTCGTAATTGGTTTCGGGATGAGGAAGAAGTATCTAATTAAAATGAAATTATTAATTAATATATGAAGTGTATTTACAAAATATTAAAAAAAATTGTCAAATATTATTATTTTGATTTTAATATAATTAGTCCAATATAGATTCATCTAGTCAAAAATTAATGTTATAACTAAAAATTGAGATTATAGCTAAACTTTGCTTACCTAGCTCTAACTGGTTCAAAAGGCAAACAACGAAGACTAGACTGGCCCATGAGACACCAGTAGGCTGTCTTATTCTAGCAATTTTAAAAAATGGACTTCAGTGGAGCCCAAACTGAGACTTTGATTAGAACATAAAATCTCTTGGGCCTGTATTTCGAGGTCAGATTGGACTAAACTAGCCCCACCTTGGCCGTGAAAAGCATCAAAGCCCATTAACAAGCTTGAATGTGGGCTCTATCCATTTCCTAGCAAAATGAATTAATTTATCTCGTATTTTTCTCTTTTCTTGTAAACATTCTTCTGTTCCAACTAAGGGTGCTGCCTGTATGGTGCGGGACGGGGTGTACCCATGTGAGGTGGGGGTAGGGCAGACGGAGGAGGGGTAGCTGGGGGCAGGCCCCGCTGCCCATCCCTAGTTCCAACAGGAGTTTTAGAAAGAGAGAAAAAAAAGAAAAAAAGTAAGAATTATAAGTCAATTTAATTGCTCATAAATTCCAATATTTCTTTGCACTTCTTGAGATGTAAAGCTCGAGCTGTTTATAAATGAATTGTTCAACTCAATAATGCAGGGATCCTTTAATTTTGTGGAAACCATATGCATTAATGATTGTTTAGAAAACACAGTACGTACATGGATACTAAACGACAATAATAATTGCATTGGATGATAAAACTGAATAGCGTAATTAGGTTCACGAATTGTAAAAATGGTGAGCATGATGTCATGATCACAACATGAATTAATGATCATATTTTGGAATAATTGCGCCCAGCAGTTGTATCGTAGACTTTGAGGAAGAATCGGGTCCTGGGAATACACAGCTTGGACTCTAAAATTGTGCCAATGGTGGCAATCAGTTTCTTCTTCACTTCTGAATTGATGCCACCCATTGACACTATCTCACCATATGCAGCTGGTTCTTTGTTCCCCTCAAAGGATATCTCCAACGATCCTTTTAATATCACCATCACATACTGCATGCGCATGCCAAAAAATAAAAATAAAAATAAAATTAGAATTACATGCATTGAAATTAATAGTATTAAGCAAAACACTACTGCACCAAGAAAGAACGATAAAGAAAGTAAGATCTAAATGATACAATATTATGATCCTGAAGGTTAAAAGTTAACCAAATAAATATCCAATAGTCTTAAGAATTTTAGATCAATGGTTGAGTTTTTAACAATTGATATCAAAGCAGTAATCACATCACGAGTTCAAGTCACAAAGGGGGCGACCTATAGGCTGGATTAAAATCTATTTGTGCTATATATGAGCATAATGTTAAGTCATTGAATACTGATAGATGACTGAAGCTGCCAAAAGGGAAAGGGCTGCCACTAGGTTAATGTCGATAGAGTGGGCCGTCGTGGATATCGGATTCAGAAGCGTGGTAAAATGTTATGATTTTGAGATCATAACATACTACTGTTGTGATCCCAAATTTTCTTCATCCTAAATTTTGTTACCCTTGTTACACTTGTTACACTTACTATGTGGCATATTTTAAGTAGCTGATAGAAGCAATCACTTGACATGTGTGACTAAGAATCACAATATCTACATTACTTTTAATAGAAAAAGAGATATAAAATATGTCATATCAATCGGACTAATCAAAGATGACAAAATGCAAGACCTAGAAGTCTAAATATTCACACAATGTATGCTTTGGTCTATGAATGTGATAACGTTTCCAGATAGGATCAGACCGAGCTGTAATGGTTTTGGGATTGAGATAACAAAAACAAACAAAAAGTTACAATAATAAAATAATGGATTTGCTAAGTACAAGCGGTTTAGTATATCAAATTGTATACTAATACTTACATATTTTTTTAATTATAAAAATAAATTAAAAAATATATCTTATATTTAATATTAAAACGTGGTTTGATGTATGAAATTGCTTGTGAAAAGATTTTTCCATAAAGGAATTGTGGTGTGAAGAGGCGTAGTTGTTTTAAGTTGATGGTGACGTATGCAAGTTGGCAGGCACCCCAAGGCCCAAAGACTGGATGGTGTGAAAGGAGAGGGCGACTCATCTGTGGCCATGAGTCTCGTCTTCCCCCCACTACTAAAACTTGGATTGTGGTCCTTTTAAAAACATTGAAACTTTACAATTTTTTTTAAATTATTTTTTCTAGTAATTTTATTAATTATTCAGAGAGGTTTGAATTTATATATGAGTTGAAATAGGTTGAGATGGTTTGTAAATAGTAGAATAAAAGTTAAATTATTTATTATATTTGGTATAGAAATTTGAGAAAATTGTTTTGAGATTTAAAAAAGTTGAATTGTTTATTATATTTTGTGTGTAAATTTAAAAAAGTTATAATGATGAGATGAGTTGAAGTGAGTTTTAAATCCAAACATCTCCTATATGAGTATAAGTATTCATAGTGGATACGGCAAATCAATCAACCTAACTCTTCATGGTATACATCTTATATTTTATTTGACACAAAATATCCACTGGATTTTGTCTCTTGAAAATGTTTTTATTTTTGCCAGTGACGGCCACGTTCTCTGTAAGTGGGTGCAATTGCCACCACTGAAATTTTAAAAAGCTTTTTAAAAGCTCCCCTAATATATTTTAATTTTTCTAAAAATGTAAAAGAATTACTGGTGCATGCACTAAACAATGTCGGGTCAATTAAGAACCCTTTATAAAAATCGTACGTGTTCTCATACGTATAAAACAAATGTGAGAGATTTATTTACCTATATAAAAATATTACTAATATGTCATAAATTGATTTCATATCCCCATTTAAAATTTATATTTTTAACCAAATGATATTTTATATATATATATGGAATTAAGGATACGTTTTTAATAGAATTAGTGATAAAATAATTCCAAAATATGAAAAAACCCAGAGAGAAAAATGATTTCGTATTAATTTTCATTTATTTATTTTAATTATTTGCACACTCAGAAAAATCCAACTGCTTTTAGCCATTATACACGCACACAATTATACAGTACTCTGTTGAAGCATTAATTGAAGGTTGAGTTTGAATGTTGAGCTGAAATTTAGATGAATTGAGTTTTTTTATGAATAGTAATGAGTTGAGATGGTGGTGTAAGTTTTGTGTGGCTTATTTAAGATGAGTTTAGATGCATTTAGATGTTAAAATGAGTTTAGATATATTTATGAAAATTTAAAAAAAATTGTGAGTCTCACGTGTAAAGAGGTGTTGAGCTGAAAAAGATTGTGAATTTCACGTGTAAAGAGATTTTGAATTGTGATGAATTTAATGATTTGAAAGTTGAGTGTTTAAATATTAGACTTAGTTTAAAATTAAATTCAACTGAGTTGATATTCCGTTTGTTAGAGTAATTCTGCGAGAGCAGAAAACATGGACGGTAATTCAAGGAGAAAGAGTTAGAAGCATTCTCGTGATAAGATAACAGTAACAGTCATTTCGTATGAACAGCTTGTTAGGACAACAACTCACAAGAACGCCGGTATAATCATAACAACTGCAGCGGCAAGAAGAAGAAGAAGATCATACTACGGAGCTACGATATATAACCACCAGAATTATATAATACCCAGATGATTTTAATCGCTTTGAGGAGAAAGAAAACGATTAGGAAAAAAAAAAGGAAAAAGAAGGAGAGAACAAGGATGAGGTCTGGAGGGTAGGAGAAGATCAACAGATTCTGCAGCAGTTAGAGTCTCTGTGATTCATCCCTCCTAAAATTCGATCAGAAACTATGTTGTCTTGTCCATAAATAGACAACTCTTGTTTAAAGCAGATATAAATTTGGAACGCATGCATTTAAGGCTAAAACAAACTTGAGAATACAGAAAGAGAAGACTGAAAAAGGACGGGAGGAGAGCATACATTTTCAGGTTTACCGATGATGTTAGAGATGGCTTTGGTGGCTTCAGAAAAGATGGGATTGGTGTCAACTCCATCGAGGCTCACGTTGGTGGAGATGTAAAGACAAGGCATCTTTGCTGCTGCTGCTGCTGTCACGGCTCACCGGATCAGCCCCTTCACTAATTTCCCTTTACCTTTCCCTTTCCCTGCTCGATCGCTAGCGTGAAGAATGAGTGCAGTATTTAATGTTATAAAATTTTAGTGATCGAGAAGGCTTAAAAAGGGCACCAATGATTGATGATTCTCTGGCCTTAATTTCTTTTTCACCGGACTTACGCTAGCTATCCTATTCTCGTCCGTTTTATTTACACACAATATTTTTTATAATATTTTACATAATTATATTTTAAATAAACGATATTTTTATAAAACATCTTATAAAAATATAATTTACACATCTTATAAAAATATTCTCATTCTATAATATTATTGTAAAATGTATTGTGAAGTGAGTATATAGTAATTGAATAGTGTTACAGAGCAGTCACTGTAGTTGTGCACACATTACACACACTATATGACTGCTTCTGGTTTCTCTCTCTCTCTCTCTCTCCTCTAGCCCGATTCACCTTTAGCCCAGCCCGATACCGCCGTGCACTGTCCAGCCTCACCGCCACCACCGATGACTCCCCCTCACGCCGGCGACCAAGCCAGCCACCATCGATTTCCCCCAAGTGGAGCTCTCTCTCTCCTCTGCGGTAACTCAACCAAAATGAGTTTCACCCATTTCTCTCCACTTGCACCGCCGTACGCGGCCACCCAGGCCACCGCACCTCCACCACCTCACACCAACGATCACCTCTCGCATACCCAGCCACCACGAACCTCCATCTCCGTCGCACACACGCAAACTACCTATAAAATGGGTTTTACACGAGCTCGGGGCCATCGACGGCCCTATCGCCGCCGTGCGTCGGTTCAAGCCCCACCTAGCAGCTCCTCTGACCATTGTGACTTCTCTCCGAGTACCTCCGAGCCAGCCAAGCCCTCCACCTCTCTCTCGGTCTCTCTGTCTCGCCCGGTTCTAGCCCCATCAGCTCTCTCTCTCTCTCAGTCTAGTTTAAATGATGTGTAGAAAATATGTGATTTAAATGATGTCACGTCATGTATGTAATGAATGCAGCAAAACAATGAATTCTACTAAGATTTTTGACTCTTTCAAATACCACCAACCCCACAAATTTTATATTCTACACTTTGATCTTGTCGTTATCATGTCATAAACACGTTTTCAATGACCCGACCGGGTACCATTAATCTCTCATGTAAAACAATAAATAAAAAATCAAAAGGAATGGAACAGCAGACTCGGAGATCAGCAAGAGATGGAGTGGGTAGGTACCAATTATATATATTTCTAGTATAAAACATTGATATATGATATTATATAAGTTTTAGATATTATGTTTATCATTTTAAAGGATGTATTTGGAAGATAATATTTTTTAGATTTATTATTTTTTTAACTTTTCATAAAACACTAAAAATCATCTCAACTTACTTAATATATATATATATATCACTATAACAAATTTTAGTTTTAAGGACGAAATTGTTTAGGAACAAACTAAATTTCATCCCTAAAAATAATTATTGGATGACTTTATAAAAACGTTCGAATGATATCTTCTGTAATGAGTTAGGTCGTCTCAAAAAGTCAAACCCGTTCGAATGATAAAAATTCCGTTCGAACATAGAATTAATGTTTGTTCGAATGGTTTATAATTTATTTGAATAGTAATCTTGGCGGGAAAGTAATTTATTTTGTCGGAGAAAGTTCAAATTCGTTCGAACCTCAATTTGTTTGTTCGAACGGAAAAGATTTGGTGGGAAAATTTGGCGTGAAGGTTGCAAAATTGTTCGAACTACACATATTGCGTTCGAACAATACACTGTGAGCATTTGAACGGATCATTTGATGGGAAATTAAATTAAAATTGGTGGGGATTTTTTTAAACCTTTTTCGAACGGAACATAAAATATTTACGAATTCATAAATTAATTTTATGTAATTAATGTAAAAATATTTTAGTGATTTATTTTATGTTAAACAAGATTTTTAGTTAAATAAATATTACTTATAGTGTCATCTTTTATATTATCGTAAACGGTAAGTAAAATGAAAAAAAAAACATAATTAACAATAAACAAGCTAGCAAACACTAAAAATAAAAACCATACATTAATTGCATTCCAACAATATAATGTATGGTGAGAATATAATGTATGACTATTTGAATATTTAAATTAATTATACAAAATACAAATAGTCATGATTGTCAATACAAAAAAAACATATTTAATGCAAATAAAAGATATACATTATTGGGCCAGATCGTGTAGCACCACCTTGATTCTAGCAAGGTGTGTCTTAATATCAATCACTCAAGGCATGAGCTTTGACTTAGTCTCTGTGAGTGTGACCTGGACTGCATCAATGATCTCTGATGTCTGTGCGCGCATCTCTGCACGCACTATATCTGCAATCTCCTCATGAGTAGCACTTCGTGATGCACCCTGGGTAGATGTCTCACCAGATACTCCCTGTGCACCTTCCTGAGTGTCGACTGCCTCTATAGTGGGTGCATGAATATGAGATCTAGAGTGTCCAGTACTACGAGACAATGTCATTGAGTTGATCGGTCCAATCAGTTCCCGAACACACTCAAACGCATCTAGCCTAACTCCTTTCGCTAAAAGAAATCATGTGAGCAAGACTCCAAACGACAATATATCTGTCATAAATTTTTTTTGATAAATAAAAGTATTATATATATCAAAATGAGTAACCAAGTACACTAAATAAAATAAAACTCTACCTATCGTAATATAGGTGGCCTCTGATTGAATCCTAGCGAATATATATCTCGCTAGGTCGATAGGTATCCCACGAGCGACCCGTAACATAAATCGTGCCCGGTCCATGCTCACCTCAGTCTTGTGCAGTCACGGATCGATATTGTTGGCTATTATAATGTTCATGATCTTGAAAAAGTTAGATAAGTCCACCTGTTTGATACTTTTGCTCCCATAATAGGAATGAGCATCTGGACCCACAACCACCTGATGAACCTCATGATCAGCGAGGCCATCGATCTCATCAAGTATTAAGTATAATTTTCCTCTGCAGTTTCCTCTGCAGTTTCCCCATTGCCTGCAGGTGTAGACTCTCTAGGCACCACGTTAGGATATGCAGTGGGCAGTCGAGGGATACCAAGAAAATCAACAACTGCATCAACTGAAAATTATACTGAGAAGTCTCGAACGAAGAAGGTGTATGCGTCATCCTCCTGGTTGGCACGACCAAGTTCTCTATAGAACTCAGATACAATATTGATGTAGGAAACTATCTTGTCTGTCATTTTGTCCTTCTGATCGATGATCGGTGTCCAACCACGATCAAGAAAGACAGATGCGAGAGAATGTCTCTCCCAAAGAAGGTCCCTAAAATCATCTATCTTCACCTGACGCTCCAATAAAATAGTCCTCTCTCAGACTTCTTCGCTAGATGATTTCCTTGACACGACCCGCTTCTTTCCCCGATAAACTATTAGAATGACGCTAAATTTAATTTATAAAAATAAGGACAATAATTACAAAATATGATAATTATAATTAGATCAAGGTAATTATATCTAACAAAAAATTAAAATAAGAAATATACCTTTTGAATGACTAACAACACGTTCCAACGGTATTACAGTGCGTTCGATCTGTAATAAATAGCCGTTCGAACGCTAATAGATTTCCGTTCGAACCTTGTATTTGTTGTTCGAACGATCACCATTCGTTTTTCCTCCCACAACAACAATGAAAGGCCGGGATGACCATAGAGCTATCTCATCCTACATTTCCAGCCAATTACGGGATTGAAATAGAGTTTTTTTCAAAACCCCATTTTCAAACCATTTAAAATAAGTTTTAGGAGAAATTAATCGGTAAAAATATTGGGGAGAGAACATACTTGTTGAGGGTTGGAGAGTGGTGGTGGACGGTGACTTTGACGGCGACGTTTGGCACTGGAGCGGCGGAGTTTGATGGGATTTTTGTGTTCTAATGGCGTAGGGTCTGGACATGATGGCTAATATTTATTTTTTACCGTTCGAACGGCTAGTTATGACGTTTGAATGATTTACATAAATATTTTATCCGTTCAAACGTCTTATGAATACCATTCCAACGGGAAAAAAATATTGCGTTAGTTATTATTATATTTTTTTTATATAATATAGTATATATACTTATACTACTTATATATATATACTTAATAATAATAATATAACAATAATTAGAGATGCAGGTGGAGAAGGTTGAGTTTGAAGAGAACAATGGATCTCAGAGAGAATAATTGAATCGATATCTACTAATATGAATTCATAAAAATGTTGGGTTTTCTTAATATTTTGTGGAACATTTGTTCCAAGGACCAATTTATTTTAATTTTTATCCTAATTATTCTCTTTCATTATTTGATACTAATATCTTACGTGCTTTAACATTAATATTAAAACAAACGGTTATCATACGATGAAATGATCACATCATTTAACAATAGTATATAGGATCCATTATAAACTGATGAAAACAACATTAGAACCATAAGCTCTTATTACCAGTCCAGAATGATATACATTATTATTACAATATAGTAAACAAAACTCTAGTATACAAATTCCTAAAAAAATTAATTGGAATCAAATTACTCTCCCTAATGAATGGCAATTAGAGAACATTTCTCCATTACCTAAGATAGAAAATAATTCCAAGGATGATCTTGAATACATAGATCAAAAAAATTTATAACTATCATATAATATAGTATATACTTATGCTAATACTATATGGTATACTTATATATAATATACTCTTATATAATATACTTATAATACTTATATGGGTGTACTATATAATTATATAGTCTTGTATACTACTATATCTTTATCTTCTACTATATATTTAGACTTATATATATTCTTAATTTATATTATATTTATTAACTTATACTTATATATATTCTTAACATAAATATTATACTTATATATACCTATACGTTTATATATATAGTAATAAAATTTTATATATATATATATATATATATATATATTGTACGTTCAAATCGGCTATTATGACTGTTTGAATAGTTTAGTTACTCGTTTGAATGACAATTTACAGGGTTTGAACTTATATAATATTTTGGAGCTATTGATAAGCTGTGGCGGGATCAATTTGCACCATATTACACTTTCAATTATCAATTCGAACGTCTATAATTGACGTTCGAACGGGTGTGAGCTGAATTGATCCATGCAGGAAATATTTTCCGCTTCCTTGTTTTCAAGTTCGAACGGTTAGTAAATTATGTTTGAACGAGAAAATAAGAAATAAGACGTCCAGAAGCACAAACGTGCTGGACATTTGGGAAATTTTTTCTTGAGATACAGAGAGCGTGAGCGTGGGAAATAAATCTTTTCTTTATTTCTCTTCAATTTGGTAAGTTTTTTTACTTTGATATTCTATTTTCATGGAATTGTTTTATTAAAAAACTCAAATTTATGTTCTCTTAAACTCAAATTAGTGCTTTTCTCTTCTATTTTTGAATAAAAGATTAATGTTAGTATGATTTATTTGTGTTTGAATGTGAGAAACATATAAATATATGTGTTTGGATGTGAGAATATATTTGTATTTTTGAACCAATATGAAAATATATTTGTGTTTGGATGTGAGAATATGAAAATATATTTGTGTTTGTACAATATTTGTGAAATATGCATATGATAAGTTTGTGTTTATCCCATGAATGTGTTCTTTGAGATTGTGTTTGTCTCTGTTTCGTGTCGTTGAAGCTGTTTGAACACAATAATTTCTCATTCGAACGCGTTATCCTGTTTGAACAGCTCTTGAAGTGTTCGAACGGTTGTACTCCTATGTTGTAATACTTAAATTCAAATATAAAACTTAAAGATAGTTATTAAAAACTATAAGGTATAATTAAAAAATATGTAAATTTACATTATAACTAATACTTAAAAAATAAGAAACATAGGATTTATTAATACTTAAATTAGAATTAATACTTAAAAAATAATTTATTAAAAACTATAAGGTATAATTAAAAAATAAGTAAATTTCAATTATAATTAGTACTTAAAAAATAAGAAACATATGAATGATCTCCCACATAAATAATTATTTATAATTATAATTTGTTACAATTTCAAACATATATGCCTCACAAACGTAAAGCAATACGTGAGCTACCCCCATCCATTACCGACTCCCTGTGTGGTTCACCTGTCATCAATAGTGGGCCAACATCACTAGATCCAGAATAAGGCATTTTATCAAATTAAATATCACATTTTATGCTTAATTTAAGTAATATATATCTATAAAATAAAATAATTTAATTAAAATATATGCTTTAATTACTGTATATATAGTTGTTGTAAGCTAGCACCGAGGTTAAGATACTAAAAGGGGTGTCTGCATAGAAAAAATAAGGAAAGTGGATAAAATTAAAGTTGATATTCTTGATTATCACACCGGTGGCTCCGGAGATTCGGAAGCATGGCTTGCTTCTTATGTTGGTACACTTACTCACATGTATGCACCGATGACTATATTCTCCTGGTCTAAAGTTTCTCAATATGTGAAAGACTATATAAAAAATCATTGATTGATAATAAGCTACATCCCAAGCAACTAAGTATATAACATGTTAATTTAAAATTACTATATATTTATACTAATTGTTTATAATTTTTGAAATGACGAGTTTGAACTTAATTTTGGCTGACGAGAGAATCGATTAACGGTTGAGGAACTGATGTCGAATAAATTCTGGAGGTACAAAGGTCGATGACATGCACACTATAAGAAGTTCAATACTACAATAAAGGCACGCCAAAATCAATTCCAAGCAATGCCACCAAACGAATGGGAAAATGTTTGTTGAAAATCCTGCTTATCAGGTAATTTCGCAGCTATCTTTTTTTAATAGTATATGATAGACGTATTAAACATAGAAAGATAATTTTTTTTTAGCAACGAAGTACTGTGAACCAAGCAAATAGATCAAAATTAACGATACACCATCATGCGAGTTCTCGATCTTTTCATTGTTTATCTAAAAAAATGGTAAGTTTATTTTCGTCCCCGTTAAATATTAACATATAATACACTTTTATGATTTAAGTTCTAATATAGATTTTCCTTTTACAAGAAGAATAAAGTCTTACTGACTATGATTTGACCCAATTGTATGCTAAAACACATAAAAATTGTGATGGTATTTGGACCAGTTCTGAAGCAGAGGCAAATTATGTAAGTTTAAATTTCTTTAATTCTATTTTTTAATAATATTTTTGTTATTTATACTAACTTTAATGTTTTTGTTTTTGTTTTTGTAGGACAAAATGATATCTCTTAAGGAAACTGCTGCGAATCTATTTGAGATTAAAAGAAAAAGAGTTGCTGACCCAATTAGATCAAGCAGTGGATTTAGAGGCGAGATTAGAAGAGAACATGCAGAAGAAACTAAGGATGGAGGTATAAAAAGCTGTGTTTGAACAGTTGCAGTCAATGAAGTCCCAAAACTCTATGTCACCACCACAATCTTAAAATTTATTTTTTCTTTAATTGTCTTTATATTATGATGTTCCAAAACATTTGAATAATTGATGTTTGAATTACACAAACTTTGTGTGATATTAGTATGATATTATTCATTAAATTATGTTCTGTATGATTAATACCGTTTGAACGGTAAATTACCATTTATAAATCTATTCGAACAAAAAAGCTGACTCATTCGAATAAAAACTAATCCATTCTAACGACAACAGAGAAATACAGTCTGTACGGCCGTTCGAACAATAAAATATTGGTTTAAACAATATTGATATGCAAAACCCCGTTCGAAGGGAAATCATTTCAAGAATAAACAGTCTATTCGAATGGACATAATTTATGTTCGAACACAAGTCATTTGAGAAATTTATTGGTTCGAACGCATAAAATCTATTTGAACACTTTGTCCGTTCGGACAGGATAAAATATGGTCATTCCTTTGAATGAACATTTCTTATAGTTCGAACGGTAAGTGTCGGTTCGAACTGATATTATGCCATTCGAACGTATTCTTGTGACGAAAAGTTTTTGTCTAAAAAAAACTTACCTGTTCGAACAGTTTCAATTGATTCTGCTCAATTTTGTCCCTAAAAATGATTTTTTGATATGAAAATAAATATTTTGAAACGGTCTTTCCGAAATAAAATAGAGACAAAATTTTTTCATCTCCAAAAATATTTTGGAAAGAAATTTGAGTTTTTTGAGACAAAATTTTGTGTCTCAAAAAATCCAATCTCTTGTAGTGTATATATATATAGCAAACATATGTTTAAAGTTAAGTTTTTGGATATTTTACAGCTAGAGCTAGCTAGCTTTAATCGACGTGAACGATCGATCGAGGGACATGCATACAGGTGATCCAAGTAGTATTGGCTGGGCATGCATGCACAGTATTGCATATAACGAACGAACGACAGGATCATATATTCAACTCCTAATTAGTCTTAGTGATGGAGAAGCGAGCCTCTTTATTGAAAAGTCAGTGGAGATGAGATACCCTAATTTACAGTACTAATGACATGATATGTTGGACGTAATTAATAATTAAAGAGAAGAAAATCAAGAAAGTGTGGGAAAACATGCATGGAAAAGCTGATGCACGATTTGATTATGAAGTTGAGAGAAACAAAAAAGGATGGAAAATACAAATTAAGCACCTTAATTGCTTGCATGCTAACTCCACAATTAATCAAAAGACGTCTATATTAATTCATCTAAGTTGAGCATTGAATTACTATTCAAATCGGTCCCCTCTGGACTGATTAGCTAGTGAGCTATCCAATTTTGAATAATATTAATGCATGTCTATTCATGTCTAACTAAAACAAGCGTGCAGATACAAACATCTGATTAAAAGGGACATGACATATTGATGACTTGCATGCATGTTCAAGCATATATATTTATTTTACTTTTAAAATGTAAGTTCTATGCATGCACTCTTGAGTCAATTTGGTTTGGTGATGATCAATTATGTTCGATCGGTTATCGATAGTTGAAGTAAGAAAATAAGAAGCGAATTCTATAATATTTATTGAGAATTAATTAGTAATATTTGCAAAATTTATATTATCAGCAATAAATGTTATATATATATATATATATATGACCGATTTCATATGTCTAGGCGCTATCTTTGTCGGCAGGTTTTAAAAAAAGTTCCAAGAAATGTCGTTTTCTAAAAATTCACTCCAAAAAAAAAGGTTGTTTAATTTCAATATTATATAGGAAAGAAAAATATATAGCACGTACGGAAAAAGAAATCAATTAAATTTGATATTATTAAAATCAACCAAGGCCATGATGATCAATTAAAATATTTTTCAATTAAGTAATCACATTGAGTTTCGAATATTTATGAACTTGAAAATCGATTGCCATTTATTTATGATGGTGGATCTTAATTTCCTTGATCTGTCCAATCATAAGCTGGGTTCTTTGTTTTTTTTCCTGTCTATCCTGATCGATGATCATGTCTATACATACCGCAAAAGGAAAATGATAGTACCACCGCCGGTGACTCCGTTGAGAGTTATCGCTGGTTCTATTATGTGTTTTTTTATGTTTTTTTTTTTAATTATTTTTATAAAAATGTTTTTAACAATTTTAAATATTAAAAAATAAATAAAAAAATTATAATATTATTAAAAAATACTTTCTTAATTATGAAGTAAAAAAAAATTATTTTTTTATTTTATTTCGTGACTAAGGAAGTATTTTTTAATAATCTTTTTTTACTTCATGATTAAGGAAGTGTTTTTTAATAATATTATAAATTTATCTTATTTTTTTAAAATATTTAAAATTGTTAAAAACCTTTATATAAAAATAATTGTAAAAAAAACACACAAAAAAATACATGTTAGAGCCAGTGATGACTTCCAGCGGAAGCCACCTGCGGCGATTTTAGCATCACTTTACCGCAAATTAAGTGAATGGATGAGTTTTCAATGCCTTAAGTGCATGGTAGTCGTGTAACGTGTTCCATCAACCTACTCTCTCAACATACTACACATTTGCTATCACAATTATTGCTCGATAGAACTAATTACATGTCTTCCATAATTTGTAATGGTAATGAAAAGAATAAAGACGTGAGTTCTGATTTTTATAGATGCGTTCTCTCTTTAATTATAATAAGAGAGCGAGTACTATCAAGAGTCATGGGGGTAAATGGTCTTTGAGTTTGAGACTTTTATGGTCTCGTTTGTTTTCGCAGATCAGATTAGTTAAGATAAAAGTTAAAAATTGAATAAAATATTGTTAAAATATTAATATTATTATTGTTTGAAATTTGAAAAAGTTGAATTGTTTATTTTATTTTATGTGAAAATTTAAAAAAATTGTAATGCTGAAATGAGATAAAATGTGTTGTGAAAACAAACGAGACCTTAAGTATTAGCCATTTAGAAATTTATTGAATTTCTTAATAAGGTTGGAGTACTCTAAATTATAGCTCAAATTCGACTTGAAGGATCGGCGTCAGCAGCTTTTTGTAGTTTGGGTAGTGAGAAGTGTTGAGAAGTTGTGAATATTAGTGAAAAATTAATGAAAAATTAATAATACAATATTGAATAGTAGTCAAAAGTAATAAATAATAGTAAAAATATATGAAAAATAATAATAAAGTAATGAATAATAGTGGAGTATTATGATAATACCTAGAGTATTCTTGATACCCAAACCTATTATTATGATCACCGACCGTTAAGAATAAGGATGCTGAAGAAGCCAAATGAGTTTAAAAGTGCAATTCCATAAGACTTTGTTATTTAGATTAGACTTTGTTCTGTTATCAATTACTATCTTAGAGTTTGTTATAGGGGTGGGCAGCGGGGCCCCGCCCCCGCTGCCCCGCCCCGCTTCCGCCCCGCCTCCGTTAGGCTGGGCGGATCACCCCGCCCGTCAGATGCGGGCGGCGGGGCCACCCGCCCGCATCTGGGGCAACATCCGGGGGTGGGGCGGGCTGGGGTGACCCCCGCCCCGGATATACCCCGCCCTGCCCCGCCCAAATATATTATATATATATAATTATATATAATTATATTATATACGTTATTTACATATATATTAAAAAAAAAAAACCCAGGCATGAAACGACGTCGTTTCATGCCTGGGTTTAAAATTAAAAATGAAACCCAAATGGCCCAAAAACGAATTCTGGGCCCAAAGTGGCCCAAAAACCGATTCTGGGCCATTTAGGGCCCAGAAAAATGTACTGGGCCGAAGGCCCAGTATGGGGGCGGGGGGTGCGGACGGGTGGGGGTCCACCCCCGCACCCCGGCCCAACGGACGGGGGATCCCGCCCCCGCCATGCGGGGGCGGGGGGCGGGGAAGGGGTGGCCCCACCCCGTAGGGGGCGGGTATCACACCTAGTTTGTTATGAGTTTTACTACTACTACATTTGTATCAAATATTTTCTCTATTAATAAGATAGTCCACACGCACCGGAGGTGTGGTTGATATTTTCCTCAACACCGATAGACGGAGAACCTATCTCCAGCTGTCCATTCATACTCTTTCACATTTAGTAAAAAATAAATAAATAAAATAAATAAAAAGAAGTTAAAAAGATTGTGAATGTAATCATCACAAATAGTGTGTAGTGTTGTAAAAGAAAATTACAAAAAATTAAAAAAAGGTATCAAAGTTTCCATATATTAAGAATATAGATCATTTTGTATGACAAATTAAACAAAAATCATAAATATTAAAAAAAAAAAAAAAACTTTAACAAACATGTGAATCACTTTTTTTGCATTTGAAACCAAACACAAGTTACGTATTCTTTCCAAGTGATTGACTTAAAATATGTGAAAGCAAGCCCACCTGTTTTTTGGTTTCGGTGGAAATTGAAGACAGCAGAATCCCCTTCTCCTTTGTCTGCACCACCAACCCCACCACAGCTACATGTTCATGAAAAATCTAACCTCGGGTTGATGGTCGAGTAGATTCTTCGGTCATAGAAACCTTAATATCTACAACTTTGTTGCAAATCACAACAAAAAAGTTCGACAAGGCTTTCGACTTTTTTTTAAAGTAGATCTCTTTTTTCTTTAAAGAAAATTTTCATATTTTCATCGTACATGATATCATTAAGACATGACATTGAAAATTATATCTCACTTATTTTTACCAATTTTTATTCAACTTAACAATCATCAGCCTCATTGAGCCTATCAGAAAGAGGTTGAATGTTGAGAAACTAATTAAAGAGTAGTATCTTTCCTCAGATCGGGATAGCTGATAAAACTCTGAGAATAGTCCTTAGCCCTGGGATGCAGGAAGACGAATTGACTTGGAAAATGGAGAGGAATGGGGATTATTTCCTTGTGAAGAGTGCATACTTTCTGATTTGAAGATACGGGGAAGAGGGTGAAGAAGTAGAGAGTTCGGAGGCCTACGACAAGAGGAAGTTTTGGAAGAAAATGTGAAATTTTGAAAATGCCTAATAAAGGTTAAAAACATAGTAATTTGGAGGGCTTGCAATGATATCCTCCCCACTAAATCAAATTTAAAGAAATAGACACGGATTGGGAATGATGACAAATAGTATAATATATAGTATTGGTATATATTAATATATCATAAGAGTTATAGGATTATAACATAATGTATGTATAATAGTTTAGTATTAATATCACTATAAGTTATAACTATATATACCTAATAGGTTTATAGGTTAATACAATGATTTATTAATCATTACAAATTTATTGTTTTCTTTTATTATTGTATTTTTCAAGATCAAGTTTTTTTTTTATATAGTATTTTTACCTAAAAAATGTACAAAATTTAAAGTGGGCCGAAAATAATTGAAATTGGGCAAAAAAAAAAAAAACCCAGATTTAGATGGGCTGAATAGCCCATTTGGGGCATGTCCAGACTGAATGGACAGACCCTGGATCGAACCAGACCGAAATGGACCGGACCGGACCGGTCCTATATATACTCGGTCCGGTCCGGTCCACAAAACTGCCTAAGATTGGACCGGACTAGACCGATATTACTTTTAATCTCATCTCATCTCACTATCCAAACCATCCCTAAATGATATTTTGTAAAAACATTTCTCTGATTTTTCTAACTAGAATTAAAAGATTTATAACAATAAAACTCATATTCCTATTTTTTTTTTCTAATTTTATATTAATTTATTATCATTTTTAGATGATTTATTTATAAATATTTTTAATAAGATTTCAAATAGGAAAAAATAACCCTACCTCTCTATTTCTTCTTCTCTCGATACCGACACTTTCGTTTCACTCATCTCTCTCTCTTAAGAAGCAGATTCTAGAGGCTTCTTCATTCTCATGGTTTTTTATTTCTCCATCCTCTCTCTATCTCACATCCACACCACCACGGCACACACAATGGTTTTGCCTTCCTCTCAGCCACATGATATTTTTATTTTTTTCCATTCTCTCTCTCTCTCAAGCTCTTTTTTTGAGCTCCATGTTTTTGATCCTCGAACAAACAACAGAAAGATGGGATCCGCTGGGTGTCGATGTATATGGGCAAAACTTTCTTCCTTGTTTGTCTAAAGTTCAACAGATCTACTTTCTTTGTCATGTATATGTCTATTTTGTTATGAACTTATGTAAATATCTTTTAGATATAAGTACTATTAGATCTAGTATCAAAGTGCAAACTTTTTATCAACTCGATTAAGGTGCAATTTTTTTATTTTTTTATTTTCTAGCTGTAATTTCTAGTTTTTTTAACATGCATATGCCAATGAGCTATTTCATGAAAGCATTGAGAAATTCATATTTAACTGAAAAACAATAAATATCTATTTATATTTTACATGTAAATATTAGGTCCGAAGATATGAAAATTAGAAGTTCTTGGTGACTAATCTGTTTAGACTTAATTTTTTTACTTTACCTGTAATTTCTACTTTCTTTCTCATACATATGTCTATTATGTTATGAACTTATGTAAATATCTTTTGGATGTAAGTATTAGGTCTGAAAGTATCAAAATCCAAAGATTTTATCAACTCTATTTAGGTGCAATTGTTTTTTACTACCTGTAATTTATAACTTCTTAACATGCATATGCGTATGAGCTATTTGATGAAAGCATAGAAGAAAAAAAAGGGTAAAATTGTAAAAATGTGTCAGAAGATAACAAAAATCAAGGATAGAATGGGAAAATAAATATAAATCGAATGGCAAAATCAGTATAAATGTTAAAACTAAGGGACAGAAACGGAAAAAAATATAAAATGAAAGAAAAAATTGGCATAAAAGAGTTCAACCACACCTACTTGTTTATTGGTATTTATTATGTATAAGATATAAAATATCACAGGTTGATTATGATACAATAGATTGATGCGCCGTTGTAATTGAGATTGTTTTGTTTTTGGCAATAGAGTTTATTTATTTTTATTAAAAAAAAAAGTATATTCACAAATTGCTACTGAGATATTATAAATGTTTTAGATTTTATTTTTGTGGATTTATGTTTTGGATTTGATTATCAAGCCAGCGTACAAGCGCGCGTTCCTTTTAACTAAACGACTTGTAGCTACGGACGCCGACGGTCTGGATCGGTTCTCGTGAAGTTATTGTTCCCCAAACAAGTTTCAGAGCAAGAAGCTCCTTCTGCCCTGCTCTGTTTCGATTCGATGGATCGAGACTTGCCAAGCTCCTGCGAACAATCAATCAGAAGCCCCTCGGAAAACCCCGCTGAAGACTCTCTCTCCCCCGAAACCCTTGCTTCCCTCAGATCCCTTGTCATTACACCCTCCACTCCGGACACCACCATTTCCTCCATCTTCCAAACCCTAACCCGCTCTCTCCAACTCAGTCGCGATCCGCTCGTTCTACACCACACCCTAAAGCTCCTCTCCGACCTTGCCTCCCACCGCCCCAGCCTCTCTTCTTCGGTCTCCGAATTGGTCCGTTCCCACGCGCTCCTCTCCTCCGACTCGACCCGCCTCGCCGCCGAGTCTCTCGATGTGCTCGCCTCGATCGCCGAACGGGGTGGAACCCCAGTAGACCTCGATGACCGATCATTCGTCTCTCTTTGCTTCGGTCCTTCCGTGTCCGTACGGTCATGGCTTCTCAGAAATGCCGAGCGATTCCGAATTGGGCCGCATGTGTTGCTCACTATGTTTTTAGGGTTTACTAGGGATCCTTACCCGTACGTGAGGAAAATCGCTCTGGACGGGCTCGTTGGTTTGAGCAAGCCAGGTGTTGTCGAGGATCTTGACATGATTCAGGGCTGTTATTGCCGTGCCGTCGACCTTCTTCTCGACACGGAAGACTATGTAAGATCCGCTGCAGTTCGCGCGGTAAGATATTGGTCTGTAAATTTTCTCTTTTTTCTGTTTAAAATGTTTTGGTCTTTATAACTGTAGCCATAGAAAAATTTTTGCTTGAAATGTTTGTTGGTAGCGATGGCGATCTAAAAATGCTCGACTTGATGGAAATGTGCTTTACCTATAAAAAAAGTGCCATATAATAATGTGGTATTGTATCTATATTTTATCTTTGTTGTGAATTCAGGTAAGTGCATGGGGTCTGATCCTTGTAGCATTCAACCTGGAGACAAAACTGTACTGGTCAGATAACTTATTTGTTATGGTATTGCTCAATACTTTGCCATATAATTTATTTTTCATTGTTGCCCTTTCTGATTTCTGATGTATGCAGTACATTTTATCATATTATTGTTCCTGGCGAATCAACTGGTAAATGTTTATGTAGCATTTTTTCACTAATTATTCTTTTGAAATTACATCTAACTCTCTTTGTTCATAATGCTGCTGTAGTTCTATCATGCTTCTTGGACTTGATAACTTGTTTATTTTTTTTCGCAATGTAGATTAATTCACAATTTGACCTTCTGTTTCCATCAAATAACCTTATAAAAACTTGAATAAATAAATAATCCTTGTCTCGGGGCAGGTTGATGGGAAGGAACTGTCCGTGGTGCTTCTTATTTTATGAACTTGAACTTGACCCATAGTTTGTGTGCTCAAGTTTTGTCTTAGGCATCTTATGAATTCACCTGTTATTTTTTTTTTATAAGTAAGAAAACTATATTACTCAAAGAATAGGCCTAGCCCAGTATGTACAATAGGGAGCCCTGGCTAAGAGGGCGCAAGAGAGAGCAGGTTCACCTGTTATTCTACTATGATGTTAACATGCTCCCCCCATTTCTTATCTGCTGTGATAGGATGTCCTTAAAAACTATCACATACTTCCAATTTTGGATTGTTACTCAAATCTGCTTGAGTCAAATTTTGCATAGGATATCTTCAAGGAAATAATTTTTTTTTTTATGAATAAGAAAATTGTATTGAGACAAGTAACATGGCAAAGCCAAGTACACAAGAAGTATACAAATACTAAACTTAGTTACAAGTCGGGAACTAGAAAAAGAAACAAGAAAATCAAGGGCACTAGTTCCATTAAAGACAATAGCCGAAGCCCACTGAAATTAAGTTTTAAAGAAAAAACATCTAAGTTCATCCACTGAGCGTTCCTTATCTTCAAAGCATCGATCATTCCTCTCGACCCATATACACCACACAAGGCATAAAGGGATCATGTTCCAAACATCGGCAATTTGCAAATTTCCCCTTAAACCTCTCCAACAAGCAAAAAACCCACCACCCTCCTAGGCATAACCCAAGCCATTCCGCTCCTACTAAACACTTCATACCATAACACCCTAGCCAACTAACCCCTAGGGGTTGGCTCAAGTGGTAAAGGCCTTGGACTTGAGGGTATGCTTCCCCCAGGTTTAAGATTTAAATACCCTTGGGTGCAAACAATCTCTAGGGGCCATCGAACTGAGAGATTTTCTCCTTGAATTACCCAATGTGCACTTGCGGGAAACTCTTTGTCGAGGGCATGTGCACTCCCGGGATTAGTTGGGACACTGTTCCTGGACACCCGGTGCCAATAAAAATGATCCACCGATTCTCCAGATTTTTTACATAAGAAATACCAATCCATAACAATTAAACCACACTTACTGAGATTGTCCAAAGTTAGAATTTTCCCTAAAGAAGCAGACCAACCAAAGAACGCAACCTTTGAAGGCACCTTGCACTTCCAAATACTCTTCCAAGGAAAAGATTGCACCATATTCGTCCTGGACAGCATCATGTACAAAGAACGAACTGAAAACTTCTTATTATCGGTATGAATCCAGACCATCTTATCACTCACATGACTCTCAAGCTGTGTAGCGTACAATAAGCCAAACAAATCAGAAACTTCATCCCTTTCCCAGTCATTCAAGGAAATAAATTAGAACCTCTTACCTTGCATCAAGTAAGGGCTGGTTTGCTTTCAAGACTAAAATTCAAAACTTTGAAAACTCTCATCTCATTATTACAACTTTCCCAAATTTCCACACAAAATAAAATAAACAATTCAACTTTTTCAAATTCCAAAACAAAAATAATATTAAAAAATATATTCTAACAATATTTTATTCAACTTTTTAACTTTAATCTCAACTCATCTCATCTCATCTCTAAAAACAAACGAGGCCTAAATGGTCGGATATCCCATTTCTGTCACATTGTCTTAATGTGGGGTTATTGATCCAAATATTCGATCATTTGTTGTGCATGTAACGTGATATCTCATGCATTGTATATGCTTGCAGCTCTGTTCGATGGGAAGAGATATGAGCATGGAGGTACGAGTTGAAGCTTTTGATGCCCTTGGGAAGATAGAAATAGTGTCTGCGGATATTCTTTTACAAACCTTATCTAAGAGAGTCTCAGGTACGACAAAAGGAATGGGATCTTTTGGTCAGTGTCCTGCTGCAGAAGTTGAAAGTTCAGCATCGAGTGTGGCTGGAGTTTTGGTGCATGGGCTGGAGGATGAATTCTATGAGGTAACTTTTGGTGCCCTCAACTCAAATTTATGTATTACCATAACCAAGATGAAGCTTTGATATGGCCGTTCCTTTTTTTTTTCAATTGAAAACCTCCAACCGTACCCTTCTAGATATGCATATATCATCATGCTTTGATGCTTTATAAGAATGTTGTCCACCTTGTTTTTATTATTGTATATGTAAATAAATTCTATTCTAAGAGCATTAGCAATGGTGTAGGCAAAGACAAAGGTAAAATTTTGCTAAAATCACATGTTTTGCCTTTTGCCTTTGCCATTCAAGAGAGATTCCTACATTGGATTATCCATCTACCAGCTAAAATAATAATAAAATATTATTTTTTAATAATAATAATAATTTTTTTCTAATTTTTTTTTTCATATTTTGCAATTTTACTGACCATATGTTAATTGATAATTTAATAATTTAACTTTTAATTAAATTATTGTTTTGCCTTCTGTCGAGGGAGAGTGAGTGGGAGGATAGAGAAATAAATGATAAAATAATCAATAGATGGTGAACAGTACCTATCCAAATATAGAGAGACACTATAGCTTGTAAGCAAAAAATTTGCATTTGGCTCTTCCAATATAGTAGATTTAATGGTGTTAGCTAAATTTTGGTTTGCATTGGTGACCATAGCTAGTGCTCTAATACACTGTAATTTTGTTGGTTTGTGGTTTTACATTTTATGCAATTATGGTTACTATCATATATATATATATATATATATATGTATGTATGATTTTTAGATATGTTACTTTAGGAAACATGATGATTTTTTAGATTTGTTAGTTTTAGGGACATGTGCAGAGATATTTTTTGAATTTGACTGTATTCATTCTATATGGATTAGATCCACTATCTCATACACATATATTTTATTTTATTATGCTGTTTGTGCTAAATCTGAAGGTTAGGAAGTCCACTTGTCATTCCTTGCGTACACTTACCATCATCTCTGCTGAGTTTTCTGAAAAAGCATTAAACTTGTTAATGGATGTACTAAACGATGATTCAATGTTTGTCCGGTTACAAGCATTGGAAACTATGCTGCATATGGCAACCTGCGGCCTTCTAAAGGTGCAAGGAACACACATGCACATGGTAAGTTTCTTATTCTTCCATTATTTTCCGAAATGATTGATTATATTGTCCCTTTTGGTATATCATGTTTAACATTTGTTTGGTTGGCATTAACAAATTCCAACTTGTTTGTTGTAATTTGTGATCAGTCCATCCATACTTGTTTTGGAAACCATGTAGCTCATTGAGGAGGTGAGTAGCTTACTGTCTGATCATTAAACCTAATTTGATTTTTGCAGTTTCTTGGCTCTCTAATGGACGGTAATATGTCCATAAGATCTGCTACAAGGAAAATACTTAAATTAGCAAAGCTGCCAAATATAGAAACGTTTAAATTATCTGTTGATGGCATCATTGATAATTTGGAAAGACATCCACAGGTTTGTTTTGTTGGACACACTGCATTTTTCCTCTTCTTTTCTTTTACTTCTATGGCTGATTTTTATCACTTCTTTCCAGGATGAAGCTGACATATTCTCTGTATTGTTTCACATTGGTCGTAACCATGGGAAATTTGGGATGTCCATCATCAATGAGGTTTTTGAGGAGGTTAGAATGGTTTCTATATGCTATTACTGAACAGGAGACCCTGGGGTTTAAACTGGATTCTGCCTTGTCATGAATAAAAAGTGTCCAGCTGGTGTTTTCAGAAGACAATGATTCAAAGGAAGTTTGCATGTGCTTATGCCTTTAAGAATTGAATTTCACTTGTCCAATGTACAAGTATTATCACTTTCATATTAAAAGCATGGGATGATTTCCTGTTCTTCTGGGGCTACATCACTTTGAGTTAGTGAGGATGATACAAGTATTGAATGAGTAATGATATACCTACAACTCTCATACAACCCATTTCACAATCAACCAATGCAAGCATGCCACTTCATTAAAAATGAATTTCAATATTACAAAACTACCCTTCATTTAATATAGAGTTATAGTTTAGTTATGGATGATTCAATTTTTTTTTAACCAGATAATTTACATCTGATTAGGTTACTGTTGTGAGGGCATGACATTAAAAACCTAGATATCGGGCAAATTATATTTGAAAGCACACGGCCAGATTTAAATTGTGATACTTTTATGTGCTGGTTACTTCTGAAGAGCCAGCTCAGCTATGAATACAACATATTCTATCCTTTTTTTTTTATAAATGTAATACCATTCTTTCCAATTGGTTGAATTCTCAAGCAATATCTTTTTTTTGTGATCCCTTTGTAGCTCAACTATAATTTAATCATCTATGAGATCAACCTGATTTATTGGTCCTTTTCTCTGACTTCCCATTCAATTTCAGATGGAGCTAGCTTCTGAAGGCAAGTTGGGGTTTGATACTGCAAGAGTAGCTGCATTGCTGATTCTGGCCATTTCAGCTCCGCTCTCTCATGGTCAGCATGCCTGCAATATTCCACCTATAATATTTTCTTATGCAGTTACATTGCTTGGAAGGATCTCTGTTGCATTGACTGATATTATGAATCAAGACGCTCTTCTGGCTTACTTGTCTCAATGCAGTAGATCAACAAGATTCTCTACCATGGAGTTTAACCTCAGAGAGGACAAGCCACGCTTGCCTGCAGTTACTATTGCGAGCTCAAGTCACAGTAGCAATGAGATCAATGGTACTGTTGGGTCACCTTTTCAGCAAGGAGAAGATGGGGCCGCCAACCTTCAGTATCAGGCAATGAGGGAACCAATGGAAGTAGCATCTTCGCATGTTGGTTACCACCTGGAGGTTCAGGATGAAGTAATAAGGTCCTTGAATCTTATTCTTGCGAAGGTCAAAGATATTTGGCCATTAATACAATCGGGATTTACGAATGAAGTACTAAGGGTTCTAAGGTTGTTATATAGTTTTCTTTCTAATTGATATGTTTTCTGGATATATAGGGTATTGATATGTTCTAACTGTCCTGGTAACCTAACAATCTGTTCCCCTTCCTTTGCCTCTGCCAGTTTTGATTGCCCCTTTTGTTACAGCTTCCTGTCTAAGATTTTTTTCCCACCCTTCTTGTAATCAGGAGTTTCAAGGAAGAGTTGGCAACTTTCACCTCTGGCTCACTTAGATCTGTTGGTGCTGTAGCATTTGCATTGCAGTATCTCCGGGTAGTGAAACAGCTTGGCAAAGTATGGGAACACTTCCTGCCTGCAAGAAAGCTCTGTTCTGGAATGGGAGAATTGGACATTGCTTTGGGAAAACTAGAGACGAGACTTAGAGATCTGAGGAGTAGGTTTACTGGCTTATCTTTGGAACAGGAGCTGCAAATCTTGGAGCTACTACTTCTGACTTGTACACTCAGGTTGTCTAAAGTCGAAAGCTACTGCCAAGTTGCAAGTTTGAAAAAGCTATCAATGACGGCGTCAAATGTAGAATCCATCCTGAAATTAGGATCTATTGAACCGTCCAATTTCATGAGTGAAGTTGGCAAATTGGCATACCTAACTAGAACCTCCAGTTTTGGAGCACCATGTGATCCATTTCTGTTCAAGGAATTGCTTAAATATTTCTCCCTTGAGAAGTTTGTGGTTTTTGGAAGAATTGATCATATTAAGGCAGAACTGGTTGTTCCTGATAATGACTCTGAAAATCATCTTCCTTTTGTTCCACGCCTACCTGTTGGTATACCGTGTGAGATTACTCTTCATAATATCTGTAGCGAGAATAAGTTGTGGGTGAGAATGACCATGGATGATGAATCAACTCAGTTTGTCTTTTTGGATTTGGACCTCTTTGGAAGCAGTGATGAGGTCAGGAAATTTACATATGTTGTGCCCTTTTACAGAACCCCCAGTGCATTTTCTTGCACATTGAGAATCTGTATAGGTATGGAATGCTCATTTGAAGATGTTCCACCGGTCAAAAGATATGGTGGTCCAGACCGGGAGCTAACATATCTTTGCCAAGAAAAGGAAGTTCATCTCTCCATGGTTGGTGAACACTGAATGGTTTGTTTTATTCTACCATGGCAATAAATAAGAATATACTTATTTTTTTCGCATCAGAGATACTCACTATCCAAGGTTCAATATATCAAATGCTTGTAGACCCTTGGATTTAACTCATCTGGAAGGGCTGTGGAAAGCGATATCAGGCCAAAGGATCTAGACCAGCTTTATATGATTATCTTGAATAAGTGTATGCTTGCTAAGTCATGGAGCTAGGTTAGTTGATATTCAAGCAGAGAAGAATGGATGAAAGCTGGAGTTAGAGAAGCTAACTCATTTCTGCTCCTCCTATATTGTACCAAGAATCCTCACTGGGCATTTCTCCCCATTATGAAATTTGCCTGGAAATGTCACCAAAGTTGGATGCCTAGGAAGCCCTTGAATCGAATATAAATATCATTTAATCTTATCGACAGGTATGTTTTCCGTCCTAAAGTTTTAAACCTTATATTTTAGTTTCCTTTTATTCTCAATCTTCACATCTGCGCTTGTGTTTGCCAGGTTGTTTCATTCCTGATGGGTAAGTGGTGAAAAAGTTAATATACTTTTTGCTTGTGGAAATTTAGTTACAAGTATGAAGAATGGGCAGGGGAGCTTTTGAGAAGATGAAGATAAAAGAAATGCCTCTTCCTCTTAGCCTTTAAATTTTCGTCGAATAGACAAAGCTTTGAATGAATCTGTCTCAAATTCTTAAATAACAATGGTATTCTGTGATTTTATCTTTTCACCTTTTTGCCCAGTATTTTCATCTTCTTTTTTTAATTCCAGATATTTCGATAGTTTTTAGTATTTATGTATACTTGCTTTGCTAGGTTGCGTTGTAGTGTATCGAAGGCATCTATCTCTGCATTGAGAAATCATCTTCTAACAAGAATCTCTGAACGATTTCAGCCTACTTAGAGCACTAGTAGTGGACTCAATAAAATTATATTTTGGTCAAAGTTTAACTAGATTACATAAGAACTCACTAGAGTAGACTCAACAGAGTTATAGTATTTTTAACTTTGATCATTTTCACTGTCTAAATTTGTTAAGTCAAGTTGCTGACTAAATATTATTTTGGCATAAACCTTCTCCCTTGTGCTATTCATTTGGCGCGAACTCACAATTCTAGAAAATTCCTCTTCGTTTCAAAAGCATGAAGTGCCCAAATTCCAAACTCAACTATAGAAAGTGGTCAGTCGCTATCAGTCATCATTTCAATGATGTGGCATCATCTTACTGGAGTGGTTCAAGTTCTAATTTTGCAATATTATGATTAGTTAATGCCAATTTTTTCTTTTAAAATCTAATATCAACGTTATAAGATTAATGTGTAGTCTTTTAATAACGAATAAATATTCAAATCACAATTAGAATTAAAATAAATAAAAATGTTAAAATTAATATTTTAATATAATAGTGATAGATTGGATAGTGTTATTTGGTGGTGTTAAAAAGTGTCTAGTTAAATTTATAAAAATGAATTTTCTAGCAAAATTTTGGCCAAATCCACTATATGCCAGAAAATTTTATTAGTTGAACGAAGGAAAAAAGGGGGGGGTGGGGTGGTGGACAACAGGTCCAAAAGCTTATTAAACTTTGGGAAAGTATGGCAATAATGTATGCAAACTTCAAACACAACACGCCCTTTCTACTCCTCTCTGTGCATGCATATCCACATGGGCGGCCTCTTATATGATGTAACTGTGAGAGTTGATGCCTAATTAGCCAACTACGATCCCCGGCCAAAATGCGGAAATGTTTATATATCTCAGTGGTTATTTTGATATATTCTCCATTTTCAATGTCCTTTCTCCGAAACCTGCTACGAGTCCTGGCAGCACTGCCCGTTGATGCTCCTTACAACTACTGAACACGAGGCCACCACATCTACTGAAATTCTTCTAAACTATTTGCACAAAACACATGAAAAACATTTATCAATTTTTGACATCACAAGGACGACGATACTCCGTAAGAACAAAATGGGATCTGTACCATGAAAAAAGAAAAAAAGAAACTGCAAAAGCTGATGACCTTTTTGTCGTATGTACAGTTCCATCTCATTACCTTGCAAAACAATGGCGGAGATGAATGCCCTATTTCAAAGGCTAGACTCTTCTTCTTCTTCTGTACATTAAAACAAGATCAATTACGAGTAACCTCCAGCCGTATCAGGACTGAACACAATGGCTGACGTGAAGCACCTTTTCCCAACGGCCCTTGTGTGGGTTTCTTGCCAACCCTGACCCATCCTTGTAGGTTTCAACCTGTATTATATTGCAAGAAAAATAAGCAGTTAAAAAATTAAGTGACAAAAAAAAGAATCACGCATGAGAGAAACTATAGCAAAATGTAACTGACTGTGTCAACAACGTTTCCGCAACCTTTAATCCCTCCAATTACGTAGATAGAATCCTTGATAACACCAGCAGCAGAATATCCTCTAGGGTTTTTCATTGGTTCGCCACACATCCACGAACCGTGACGTGGATCGAAAATTTCAATGCTTGGAACCATTGTAGTTCCATCATATCCACCCAGAGCATATCTGTTAAAAAGTAAACGTCATAATGAAGACATAAACATCCCATATGCAAGGTCATTGATCGAGTAAGAATGAAAAACCTTACAATTTTTCATTGAAAACAACCAGGGAATGGGAGCTTCTCTTTGTATTCATACTTGCAATTCTTGTCCAAGAATGTTCTCTGGGGTCAAATCTCTCAGCAGACCTGATGCAGTAAAAAATTCCAGTCAACTCTAGATACAGAAATTACATATAACACAAAAAAGGAAAAGGTTCCAGATGCGGTTATTTTATCTAGTTTTCCTTCTTTTTGATGAGTAAAGTCTTCTTAAACTATTAAGGACATCATTCGTATATAAATTTGCATAGATAGTAGATACCCCAACCATTCTTCTTTATCTTTTTTAATTTTGTACAAACTGCTTGAGTGTGCGTCCACATGTCCATTGAGTCTTTTGCAAGGCTGATAACATGTAGACATGTTCTTATAAATGCATCTTAGTTCATGCACGTGCACATATGAACATATAGATACACCTACCAAAGTTTAGGGAGAAATCTAGAATAAAGAAGCGATATCTTACTCCAAGTAATTTTTCCCATCAAATCCACCAGTAGCATAGAGCACACCACTCAGTTCGACTGCAGCAAGAGCAAACTGCTGGAAAAATAAAAGAAACAACCAAGGACCAATTTTGGATCAATTTGCACAAACATAAAACTTTGAGAAAAAGATGTAACTCAAGGGCACAAAACACCTAAAATCATGCATGAGGCTTGAGTTAAACAACAAAAGTAATTTCTGACTTAAAAACAAGTGAGCTAAGCAGCACTTGTTACCCTTTGTAGCATTGAGTGTGTTGAGATCCATCTTCCAATATCTAAATCAAGCATCTCAACATCTGAAAAGCTTTTGGTGCCATTCCCCCCACCAATGGCAAATATTTTGTTATCTATAGTAGCTCCAGCTAAACTACCCTTTTCCTGATTCAGTGGAGTGTGCAAGGTCCATTGATCATTAGCTGGGCTGTATGACTCCACTTCACAGGAGAAGATAGAAATGTTAGCAAAAGTTGAATGCCAGTAGAAAGCATTTCTTAGTCAGTAGGAGTACATACCCGTGTCATACCACACATTTCCATTTCCTCCTCCAAATACGTAAAGCTCACCCTTCAGCCGTGCAGCTGAGGAGAATGATCTGACAGAGTTCATCGGCCTAAGAGATTTTATCACATCCTGAGAAGGATCATATAAATTCACTGCTGACAACCATGATTCACCATCATATCCTCCTATTAGAAATATTGACTCATTAGGATCGAGATGGACCTCATCAAGTCCATCAATAATCGTCTCATTAACAAATGCCACAGAAGGATTGGACAAAGGTTCCAAAATAGCACAATGATCTTTCAAACGCTGAATTTCCATTTCTGCCACCACCTGAACAAACATGGTAAATGACGTTAATCCAAACATGAAAGAAGCAAAATAGAAAAATGGCATACACGTCATCTATATGAGTGTTGCAAGGAAAAGAAAACATAGCATAAAGTCAAAGTCGTAGACAAATGGATTATAATTCTACTTTAAAATGAAAAGGTGTAGACACAGACATATGAACTACAAATTCCAATACCTAGACTCAACTCGTGTTAAGAGGGCAAAACGTACATGTCAACTGCTAAATTAAATCTTTCTAAACGAAAAGAACCAGTTTTTCCCTAAGTTCTCTACAAAGCTTCTTCAATGTTTGAGGGCCAAAAAATTTCATTTAATTGCCAAATCAACCCTACAATTAGGGGTGTAAATGAATCAATTTGGAGTGAGTGGTTGGTGGTCAAGCTCTATTAGTTTAATTTTTTTATTTGAACACGAGTCGAGTCAAGCTTATTACTGAGTTACATTTTATGTGACCATTCAATTTTGTTAGAGATCAAGCTTTTTCAAGAGCTATTTAATTTTGACATAATGAATCTGGGTTATATATCTTATCATTTTATCTATTAATGCTGACAAAACAAATCTGGGTTTTTGTAATATTATCGTAGTAGAACTAAAAATAATAAATACAAAGTTATAGTAGTTTAAACAAGTCTACTTGAGTTTATAAGAGTTGTAAATAATAGATTATAATTCTATGTTCACGAACAGCTCATTCAATAAACAAGCTAAGTCAGATTCGAGTTTGGTCAAGCCAATTTATGCGGCTTGTCAAATATTATTATTTATTTATAACCCTACGGGTTATATGCATAAATTGACTGTGGACCTGAGGGTTATAATTGTTTTTTTACTTATAACCGCAATCAATTTCTGCCATTATTTTCCACACTATGGCTGGAAATCATCTGTTCATAGCTTTTTTTTTACTCAACCTTACAAAGGCACCTTTAAATTCAAAAACTTGCCTAATAACTTCAGTTTAATGGGCTATCTAGAACAGATATAGAAAATGGAAAATCATAACACTAGAAAAACATGCAACGTGGTACCAGCTTCTGCTCCAAAACGCCAAACTTCTGAGTTTGTCCTGCATTAAAAGCCTTCAGCTCTTGCACCTCTCGAATTAACTACATGAACACCTAAGAATATATCAGGAACGTGGTATACAAAACCAGACTCAACAACAACAGAGTTGCCATGATCAGAATTTATAAATGTAGACAACTGACATCCTCGAGTACCTGGGTTAGGGTGGGCTGACACTCAGATGATGAATGAGGATTCCCTTCTTTCTTCTCTTCTACACAAGATGATGGATGGGGGTTCTCTTCATTTTTCTCATGCATGCCAAATGACGAGTGAGGATTATCCTCTTTATTCTCTTCTACACCTGTTGGCTTCCCTTGAAAGCCTTTGTCTTCAAATTGAATACCATTCATGAAGGCAACATCTTCCATATAACCCGACACAGGCAAGTCTTGATGTTCATGGCAAAGAGCCAATTCTTTCAGTTTAGTCAATATAACTTTGATCTCATCTTGTTCAGTTAACTCTGCATCTAATTGAGCTTCCAATATCGGGCTGTCTACGTAAAATGAAGAAGCAACGTCCGTAGAATCCGACTTCTGACTTGAGGGATTAGAATGCTTGATTTCCAAAGCAAGTGGATTCAACCCTTCACCTTCCTCTCCTGCTTTGTTCTGGGGAAGAGGTCGAAAAACAGTTCTCCACTTTGCAGAATTATGTGGCAAACAAGAACTTGGAGCATCCGCTAGAGATGCAAATAAGTGCATGAGCCTATTTGTTTGAGCACGGTCTAGCTCAAACCAGAAATGGGTATGAGAGTAGTAGTTGTCAATGATTATTGGTTTAAACTGATTTTCAAGCAGCGGTTGGTAATGCATGCAGATACGTATCTGAACCTTTATGAAGAATGCAGTGCTATATCAGAGCCAGATCAATATCGTTGATAAACCCAGCGTGTAACTTGAAACAATTAGACCACATGAAATAGTTTCATAGGATACCTGTGCAGGATATTTTGTTCTCTCTGAACCATCAGTGGTCCAGCCATGAGGGTTAATATTCATTTGGCCAGAGCTAGCAGCCTCAAAGATTCCATGAAGTTTTCTGTCACTGTAGTTGAATAGGAACAGTGGCAAGCCAGGATCAATATTCTTGACATATGAAAAGTGCAGCATTGGTAAGCCTGCCAAATTTGAAGAACCTATTTCCTAAGTTATTGGAGCCAAAATGTATAAATTGACAAAGAAGCAATAATCACAAGGTTCGCAAATTATTATGATTTATAGCTTGTAATTTGTAGAAAATTCGAGCCTCACTTGTTCTACCGAACATGATGCAATGGTGCTTAGAGAAGGGAAGAATAGATGTTATCATTGTAGTCCAATTAATAAATGAACATAAAAGACAAATAAAAATGTATCACGCTAGATATGCAAAGAAGGCAGGTGACTGACCAAAGAGTTGCTTAGAGAGACATTCCTTTATGGTATTGTTCTTGCAACCAAATATGACCCCGCCAAGGTGACTCTTCCCCAAATTTCTTCTGGTTGAAGAACCAGTCACCAAATTTGGTGATGAAGGTACACTTTTGTTAACAATAGATGCCTGAGTTTCCATTCTGAAATCCAAAGAGGCCAAACAATATAAGAAACCCAAATTATAAATGAAGACTTTAGGCCCCGTTTGGATGTTGAGCTGAGTTGAGATGGGTTGAGTTCTTTATGAATAGTAATAAGTTGAGATGGTGGAATGAGTTTTGTGGGGCTCATCTAAGATGAGTTTAGATGTGTTTGGATGTTAAGATGAGTTTAAATGTATTTATAGTAAGTTGAAAAAGGTTGTGGGTCCCGAGTGTAAAGAGGTGTTGAGTTGAAAAAAGTTGTGGGTCCCATGTGTAAAGAGGTTTTGAGTTGAGTGATGTTTAGTGATTTGGTAGTTAGGTGTTTGGATCAATGTTTTGAATACCGTACCGGTCAAGGTACTGGAACGAAATATTACGGTACAGGTACCGTTTCGGGATAGTCGATATATTAATAAATTATATATATAAATATATATAAAAATTATATTCCAAAATAATAGTCTATATATAAATAAATTATATATAATACATATATATATATATATAAATTATAAATAGCCTAGTCTGATTTGGGGGTCAAAAAATAAACTTGTAGTTTGAAAAAATGAAAAAAAAAATGAAGGCCAAAATATCGTACTGGCCGAAATTGAGGTCAGTACGACTGGTACTGGCTAGTACGGCCGGTATTTGGGCCGGTACGAAACGTACATGGTACCTGTACCGGCCCAGCGGCCGGTACGAAATTCCAAACAGTGGTTTGGATGTTAAACTCAGCTTAAAATTAGACTAAACTGAATTGATCTCAGTACGTTTCAACATCCAAACAGGGCCTAATACTGACACGAGCCATATTTGCGTTACACTACAAGCTACCACCAATGAATAGAAAAGGTGGGAAGAATTACGGATATATTGATCAACCATGAAGGATTATGAAACAAATTCGAGATTAACCATGGCCAGACTATTATGAAAAAACAAGATATTGCACTAAGCATAGTTAATTGATGATGATAGGATTATGATCAAAGGGCTAGAGGGTAGAGAAATGAAACTCAGATGATCTTTTCTTTTATAAGCAATAAAACTTCATTATAAAAAGTAAAAGGCGCGATCCAAGTACAAAGGATGTATACTAGATGGACACAACGAAACTCAATGACCGCATTACTAACAACAACCCAGGTTTTCGTGTTAAGTTGTTAATTTCTACAAATCGATTAGGGCTTTGAAGGGATTTAGCTTGAAGCACAAGCCTGACACACAGCATCCAACTAACGCAGTTCATGAAGATTCAATCAGAAATGGCTCGGAACGTCATAAAGGCTAATCATTTCTTGACTAATACCACACGAAGCAACATCTCCAATACTAAAGGAAAAAACAATAGTATAAATGACGAATCGCATTGTTGCTTTCAAAATATCAGCCAACGCCAACGGAATATACAAATTAAGAAAAAACCATCATATCAAGAATTAGCAAAATATTAAATATAATCACACACATCACGTGCATAAGAACTGCCAAATGCGAAACAGCAAAATAGCGTTTAGTACAGAGTGGATAAACACCAAGTACCAATCAGAAGACGGACATTTAAAAAAAAAAACAAGCAGAAAATGAAAGAAAAAGATAAAGAGAAAGAAAGTAAACAAGAAAACCTCAAAAACCCAGAAGGCCAAGACTCTAAAAAGCATAAAATTCCGCCACTGAAAAAGGCCAAAATAAAAAGTAGTTCTTACTTCTAATCAAACCAATCCATTCGGTAAACTTCTTGCATTGTTTCCTTTAATAACCGAACTAAATATGAGAGAGAGACCGGAGAGTCGGAGACATACTCTGAGTTGCAGCAAACCTCCAAGATGGCAAGAGGTACAAGAACGAGAACCGAGGTTTAAAATTAAAGGGTTTTGTCATTTATTCACCGCCACACCGCCGCATCCCACACACCTTTTTTTATTTATTTATTATTATTTATTATTCTATATTAAAATAAATAAATAAATAATAACTTCAAAATTAAAACATAGGGGAGGTGGCGTTGAGTAGAGGCTGACGTCTAGATAGAAATTTTATAATATATATATACACACACGAAAATGATAATTGAATGAATGAATTTGCTCTTACGGTTCTAATATTTTATTTTATTTCTTATAATAATTAGGAAAGTAATTATTAATGAAGTTATATATTTTTTTTAATAATTAAGAATGTTTTAAAATATTTGAAAGAAAATTTAAAAGACAAAGTGCAATTACTCTAGTAATAACTTTGAGGGGATAAATTCTTGAGACTGGTAGCGGTATCTGTTAGAAATACTAGATCAAAGTACACAACGGAAGCGATATTACCTCATCGTAAATATCTAAGATCTAGTGCGGTTGTTCCACAGATTCTTCGTCGTCATCATCGTTCATCCGGAATCTCCCGTATTGATGGTGGAGTGTGCTACGTAGCAATACCAGAACAACACCCACATATTCCACAGCTTAAATGCTGAGACTAGAGAGAACCATTTGAGAGAGATATTTATTGTTTGTGATGCATGTGTTCTCCAAAGGGGAGAGGGGCTATATAAATAGCCCCTCTAAGTTTAACCCCCGGCTGGCCCCTTAATGGCCAGTCATCAAGTCTCATGAAGTGGTTTAAGAACCACTTCATAACCACCAAGAGAAGGTAAAGAGGTGCCAACTATGGGTGCCCCTTTCTTACATCTCCCACTCACACATAGTGGGCAAGACCCCAGGTCTGCATCCCTCAATATGTTCTCAATCTTGTTCATACTGACAAATAGGCCGTGCGACCATCGAGCACATCTGTAAAAGAAAAATGGGAGCACTATACCAAATCTCTCCTAGAGAAGACCAGCATAGCAACATCCCTAAAAAAGTGTCTCGTTATGCCCCGACTCATTTGGTCACATCAAACTAAGCATCCCTAATCCCTCTCGAGTCCAAATGACTCAGAGCAATGCTCAATCTCCATAAAACATGATGTACTCACAGCTATATTGCAACTCCCAGGAAGCAACATAACTTGCCGGCAATGAGTACACACCATTATCGATGTGTTACCAAATAATCTTCCCTTCACACTCATGTCATTTAGTTTCAGTTTAGTCGCTTTCCCAGCAATGCCTCTTTAGACTGCATCATTCATGGCCATAGATAACATGCCAAAGTAGCAGACACTAAAACATCAACCTCGTGACATAGTCAAAGGTCTCCTAAGGGCATAAATAAATTAAGGTCATCAATTATGACTTAATTTCCTAAGGAAGCAAGGAAGCATTCACTCACCTCTACTGTTGGTCGTAAAAGCACATGTAGTATGAAATACATGCTATGGTGGAGTTCTCTTTCCAAAGAAAAAGCGTATATCTATTCTCAATTCACCGTACAGATCTTAGTCTAGTCACTATCTCAGCGCCTAACCCGAATCCCTCCATTTGCTCGCTATCCAAAGCGCCAAAGAGGATCTCACATCTGGCTAAACCACAGGTTACATGAATTGTGGGTAACCATGCATGGTCCTTAGACCTCATCTTAGCTCCCACTAAGGCGACATATCTTTTGTATCTTACAACTTATCCCTCTCCGGACAAGTATCGAGTAACACATTGTCTCATCTTTGCTCCCTACCTCTTTGTAGCGCCAAAGGCGATCGCTCGTGTGAGTGAGCCGATCTAAGCCTGTTAATATACCTTTTTCACCATAACTCCTAAATTTATGGTGAATGTGTGTGCATACCAAAGAATGCTTCCAATCACGCCACATGATCATAGAACACATCAGTATCATGTGCATGACGAGCAATACCGTGAGGTACAGAGAAATCACATGGTCAACAACAAATTATTAAACCACAACTCTCAAGTGGTGTTTAATGACCATTTCTCTCCATGCGCATTCTAATGTATAGTAACTTTCCAAAACATGTTCCTACCAAGAGACTCAACTTTTACATGTAAAAGTCCTTTGCACAATCATGAAGTCAGCGATGACTCATCGCGAATCTCATTTAGGTCAAACTCACAATATAAGCCGTAGATTCTAGTCAGCAAGTCTAACTGCGATTTTTTAAGAATCTACAAAGTGACATAAAATGTTATTCAACAAACTTAATTTGCGACTTCAATGTTTCATTTAAATCTCTTGCACTCAACAAAAAGCATGTGAGATAACCATTATTTATTTTTTAGTAAGGGTAAAGCGATTAGGGCCTTTGCCCCCAAAGAAAATCATAATAGTCTAATCATTACTTTTAATGACAATCGCATCACAAACTCACTTAACAAAGTAAGTCATATTTACCCTCTAACAAAAACTTAACATCTAATTCCCATGAGCAAACCATAATGGAAACATAAAACAATATAGGCAAAACTAGATTCTTTAGTATTTTCCATCTCATTAATTGTCTATGGATTTTGAACAAGAGCTCCTAGAAACTGTTTTCCTAAAAAACAGTCTCACAAGACATGAAATCTGAGCTTCTTTTCACAAACCCATGTCCATCACCTCATAGTATGGAAAACCTCTTATTAGGCGACAATTAATTATCTAAGATAATCAGTTCGCAATATATCTTATGATGACACTTTTTTAATATTGTCAACAGCGTTCAAAGAATCCCATTTTATTCAATAGGTCGTTTAATAACAAAAAAAGGACTAGGTACATTGGATATCTTTGAATAGATGGTTTGTTGAGGCCTCATGTAAACAGCACCAGCAGCATTCATTCGCTTTCTGTACCAAAATAGTACTAGCAACAATCATGCGCTCAAGGTACTTCATGCCTAAACATCACAAAAGCCAACCATTTAATTCTTCTATGAGAATCAGATATTTAACACCTTCAAGAAAAGTTTCAATAAATATGCGATCAATAGCTATCTAAATGCGACTCAATTAGTGCCAAGAGATGAATCTATACCTTTATCAACTCCACTTTTCCTTTATCAATTAGATCAACAACCCCAGGTTGGATCATATAAGTGAAGCGAATCTAAGATTCTATATTGAGATTCCTATTATGTGAATTCAATACCTTTAGCGGAGCCATATTACAAATATTCTCTTACAGTCTCTAAACGACGAAAGAATATTGATATAAAGCTACCACGCTATTTACGAGGATCCTTATATTCTATAACTTTTGGAAGTCACTATCACTAGTGGTTCACCTTAACTCAAAGGTATACTCCCACTAGTTGTTGAATTATTCCCACTATTTTCGGCGATCTTATAAAAAGAATTTTGAAAAAAAATTAAGGTTAAGGTAATGTGGAATGAATTGTGATGAAAACATTCTTTCCAAAAATAAGTGTTACAAAAATCCACAATTCCCCACCCTCGCCGAAAATACGAGTAATTTTCTTGACTCAACAAAAAAAAATGATCAAGCTTAGATCCTCTCGACTTTTAATAGAATTCATGTTTGCACAAAATAGTCACTCAGCCTTTCTAAAAAACGAATGAACTCCATCTAAGGACGACAAATCAGAATTAAGGTTGCAACCTATATTACATCAACCCAAGTGTGATGTAACAACTGCTTTGCGTCATAATTCATTTATAACACCATTCTCAGCAAGTCAATAAACTGCGAGATAATTGTTTTCATCATATAACTCATACGATTGCGATTTCGAAAAAATTTTAACTGAAAATTATATTTTCATAAAAAAAAAGTTTTGGATCGCATTTATATGATGAAACAACATATTTATTATCAAAGTCCTTAGTGTGCATGTATAGGAACTTTCACATAGAAAATGCTCATATTGCCTTTTCTCTTTGACTCTACTAAACCAAGGAGAGAGATCTCATTAGCGAGAAAATTTTTAATTTCTCAAGCTTCACACCCATCATCCTATGCCTCTATGACATATTTTAGTATATCATTTCGCCACCCGAGAAATAATACCACTGAGTCAATGAGTGACCATCCAACTTCCAAACATCTAGGAATTCTCACTAACACCACTACTTTCAATAAGTCTTAAATCAAATTAGGTATAGACTTAAAAAATATCGCATTAAAAGCATTAATAAAAACATCGTTTTGTGCAACAAATGCAGTATGTGACGTTTTAGCTGCTAACTAGCGATATATCTTTATTTCTTGCATACTCAATATTTTTCATATTCTTCAATCCACTATAGGAGAGAAAAAGAAAAAACTTTGCGAGAAATTATCTTAACCTAAAACTTATCTTGCATCAGTGCAACCAGGAGCAAAATTTTTAGTTTAGGTTTAGATAAGCCATACCTAATTATTCAGACTTTTGCCACAGTTGCCATGCAAACCTCCAAGGTGCTTGGTATTACTCTCAAGGGGTGCTCCAAAGTTTATATATCTGCAAGAACCTATCTGTTCTCGCTAGAGAGAAATAAAACTTGAGCAAGATTACCAGTGCTAATACCACATAAAGGTGCACTGATAAAATCTTTAAAAAAAATGAATGTGCCAATCAAGAATGTCCTCAACATGCTTGCACACTCAGATTTTAATATCCTTACTCGCCAGACATACTGGCAAGTTTTAGAGAGTATGTTCTTATCTATGAGTAATCTAAATTTCTTTAAGATTATAATGCTCAACCTCAAAATATAGGAGCAATTAATCTTTGCGTTATAAAAACAACGCGCAATTTCTTCTATTACCCACAAGATTCTTAAAGGCAAAATAGTGATTTAGCTCTATATGATAGTTGATCCCATCAACTTCTATAAAAATTGTAGTGCATGCGTCCCACGCGCACTTCCAACTTTATTCTAGACATTTTAGAGGTTTTTCAATAATGATGGTCTAAGACTATCTGACTCTTAAAATAATCTTTATTTATTTTCAACTACTGCTCATGGAGGAGATTAATGCGACGATTAAGTCGTATAAATAATCTCTAAGCTTTATTCTTGGTTATCTCTAAGTTAGAAGAAAAATAATTAATACACGTCGCAAGATCGAAAAATCGCTAAGCTTCCTAATCATCTCTTGCGCCTCAATGTCTAATTATTAATTTCTAACTTAATTTTCGTGCAAATTTATATTGTATAGGAGATTAATTCCAAATCAATCTCAACCATACTCCCACTAGGATATGTAATTTACCGAGTTAGTCTCATGTAAAAATAATTTCTTTTTAAATCGAAGAAATCAATTTAAACCAATCATAAGTATGGACTAATTAAACTCGGGCTACTTAATCCTCTAGTTTATCACATTTTAAAAAATTGAAGACAGTTTTAAAAAAATAGTCTAACAATACAAGTGATAAAATAAGCTCATACATTTACATGTAATCACAATACATGCACAAAAATGATCACATCACATTTGATCCAAATAATTATTATTCACAAAAAATAATAATCTAGGCAATTTTATAACGTAAAATAAAATGCCAAACAAATGTGACAAAAAAAAAAAATCATGGCAAGCATGTATTTAAAAAACCATAATCACATGCAAAAATATTTCAAAAAACATTTATGCCACAATAACATGCTGAATCAATAACTAAAATCAGCAAACTTACCAATAATAAACTTTAACCCAAATGGTTGAGCTTATAGTCTTTGTGTGTGAGGTCTTGGGTTCAAAACACGACTCAAGCATTTTGTAAAAAAAAATACTATTTTTAGATAGCTAATGGCCGCACCCCCTTGGGCGCCCAACCAGAAAGTGGGCTTGTGCCTGCTTGGCTCACAACCCAATCTACAAGCACTCTTAACAGGATATGATACAGGCTCTTCTTTTTTTTCTTTTTTTTTCTTTTTTTTTTTACAAAAAAAATGGCCCAAAACAGTATAAGCCTAAAACAGGTTGTCAGCCCAAAGATAATTTAAACCAAATGAAAACTGATTTTTGTTTTGTTGGAAAAAAAATTACATGGGCCAGGCCGAAAAGCTTGATTTATTAAAAGACAATCCATTTGTTTTACAGCCCAAAAAAAAACTTAAAAGAAGCCCACTTCACCTTGTAGCCTCTGGCCCGTATAGATGAAACATAAACAAAAACATTTTTCACTGTTCTTCTTCCTCCTCCAACGGTTACAGAGTAACGTAACAGAAGGGAAAAAAAAATGTAACCGCCGCCACCCTATCTTCAACTCCACAGAGCTCTGCCCACCATGGAAGACAACGGCTTTTGGCTGCCCCATCTGCGTCACCGCCACATCC